>MU527382.1:2263912-2287217 GCA_024362625.1 Silurus asotus
GGGGGGGGGGGATGGCGTGACAGAGAAGTTTAAGCTCTTTTTGCTGGCATCTGGAAAAAAAGCATGTTTGGGTGCCGGCGGCAATTCAGACTCCAGAGGGTTATTGGTCATGTAGGTGATGGGAACAGGGGTGATGAGGAGGTGATGGGTAGGTATGGCTTAAAGAAGAGGAATGTAGAAAGGCAGATGGTGGTAGATTTCGCTAAAAGATTGGAAATGAACACTTATTTTAGGAAGAAGTATCATAGAGTGACATAAAAGTGAAGGAAGGTGCACACAGGTGGACTTTGTTCTATGTATAGTACAGGAAACAGACTTTCTAAAAATTTCTACATTTTTGTTTTGCTCGGGAGACAGACACAGTCTCAATATGGTGGATCCTGAGTGATGACTCTGTGCAGCTAGCAAACGATCGGTTTAGCCTGTCTGTCTGCTCCCTGTCCTTGGCTCTGGACAGTCACTTGTTAACTAGTGCTGTTGTGAGACTATGACCTATACTACAAGAAATGAGAGCAGCACCTTCCCGAGTTTGATAGACACTGTCCCACCCTAACATGCCAGCCTTGCCCTGAAAATTGCTCCAATTATCTATAAACCCCAAATTGTTTTTGGAGCACCACTCAAACAGCCAGCAGACCAGCCACCATAACCTGCCGTAAGCTACATCACCACACCAAATTGTGATGGGGCCAGAACAAATTACTGCATCAGACATTGTCAGACATTGGCTAATTTACACACGTATTATATAAAAACTTCTGACTGTCGAAGGTGTATATCATTAGCTCCTGTGTGAAAATCTTAGAAAACCTATGCTTTCATGATACATTGATGCTGTCAGGAATCCACCTGCCATACCCCCTTCGGCGGTTGTCATGACTTTGCTTTCTCTGAAGCTCCTGCCTTCAATTGTACACACCTGTGACTTATCTACCACTCACTCCCATCTCCCATATAAACCCCTCTCCTGCACTCACTCGGAGTCCGTTATTGTCTGTATGTATGTACTGTATGTACCTATGTGTATGTTAACATGCGTATCCCTATGCGTTCCTCCTATTCTGGACTCCACACTCTCTCTATGGCCGCGCTTTCTCCCAAAGCGCACCCCGGATTACCCCTTTTCCTCCTGTCCGTTCACTCCTGAACTTTGTGGACCTCGCCCCTCCAGGGTGTACCACGTATAACTCTCTTTTTGGATTTTCTATGGACTGCCATGTGTGTGTTTTTGTGTATAACTCTTCCGCTCTTCATTAAACGCATATCGATTTATACTCCGGCCTTCGCCTCCGCCGCATGACAGATGCCTACAACACACTTTTCACATTAAAAAGAGTGTGCCCATAATATGTTTTCAACAGAAAGTGACACATACAACTTGATTACTGAAATTTTGTGATCTCACTGGTAATTTTTTATCCAACAGTCATACACAACTAGCTCAGTAAGGGGACTCAATAATCTGGGAATATTCATTTGTGTGTGTGTGTGTGTGTGTGTGTGTGTGTGTGTGTGCGCGTGTAGGATGTAGATGGCATGCTCGTTTGAGCAGCATGCTGTTTATCACAGCAGCTTTGACACTTTCAGCCTTTAAAAAGAACTTGTAAATTTGTAAAATAGGAAGTAAACTCTCTGAGATCACTGTAAATTTGTAAAATAGGAAGTAAACTCTCTGAGATCACTGTTTCTAGGCAACTGAGATGCAGGTGACTACAGTATAACCATAATTAAAGCTAACAATTTAGCTAGCTTAGTTAGTGGTATAACAATTTAATTTTCTCCCATAAGGATGGCTTAGAAATCTTTTATTTAAAAAAAAAATGTATGTTGTTTGTTTTAAACAAACTCAGGTCTTTGTTCACATTGCATGCTGCTAAAATAGGAATGTGTATCTCCATAACTGAGGCAGATGAAATTTGTACCTCGATGCATAGCCAATGATACAATACATTGAAGATACATATAAAGCATCTACTGATGAAATACGATTCACCTCTATTACAATCTAGTGAGATCCAATATAGAAAAAAAATATGATGCTATACAATTCAGTATGGTACAGATAGTCTAAGTTTACTTCTTTGGCTCAGACAGACAGCAAATCATAAATTTACATAAGTAATTTTGATGTTCTAATTCCAAGAAAATTCAACTTTTCCTCTGCCATGTTAATCTATATTCTATGTGACTCTCATGGCATGCCTCGGTCTCCATAAAGTTGTGATATGTCATATTAAAGCATTTCACTGCATGTCGTACCCTGTACGTATGTGTATGTGACAAATAAAATTTGATTTGATTTGATTTTGATATTCACATAGCAACAGTGGTGCTGAGAGAAAGTGCTTGAAAAACAAATTTTATTTAAATTCATTTAGATTCAACTATGTTAAAAATTATGCATTGATAAAAATGCCAACTTGTATCTAAAGCATACATTTTTAAATGCATTTGATGCGTCTCATTGTTAACTTTTATGCGGAAGCACCCTTGTGAATCGGTGAAACTTACCATCCCTATGCTACAGTAATTAAATTGATTAATATTATGGTCTAACTTTGTGCTTCTCCAGCTGTTTTTTAGTATATGGTTGGGTGGTTATTGTGATATTTCAATCTATAAATAGTCTTGTTGTGTAATTGCTATGAAAAACCAAGTGTTATTCTACATAATGATCAAGTTTCATATCTCAGTTTCAACTGTTGCCTAACCAGTGAGAGTACAGCAGAGCCATAACATTAGGCAAATTAATTCAGGAGTGATTTGTAACTCATGGTGTGTTTTTTAACCTCATACATTGGTGGAATTTATTTAAATGCAGGTGGAAAGACCTAACCATTATCTACAACACACAAAACATACACACTGCAAAGCATAGGACAAATGAAAGCATACATACTCAGCATAAGCACAAGCCGAAAGTGACTAATATAAAAAAAAGTTACACTATGTCACGTATGTATGCTCGTCAATGGCGGCACCAACAGGAACAGGAATAGCAGTAAATTAATAAGATGTTTAACCCAGTAGAAGATAAATATTTGTTATAGTGTAAAACAATTAAGTTTAATACTTATGAAAATGATAGGAGGCAGAAGGCGGAGTGCAGCTCGCTTGGGTTTAATGGAGTAAGTGACACATACACACAAATAGCAGTCCTTTGATATAGGCAGGTGGATTCCTGACATTCCCCCCCCTAAGGGGGCGGCACCTGGTGCCCCAGACCCACATACGCCTGGTGGGCCAGGGCACTCGGAGGAGGGCCTCGCCATCCGTCCAGGGTCGAAGGAGACCCGGTTAGAATCGCTGCGGAACCGGGGAGAGCCAAAAAGGACCCGAGGCAGAGCAACATCCCTTGCGGAGAGCCAGAACCGAACAACGCCCGCTCTGGAGACCTGGAACGTAACAACGCTCTCAGCGGAGGTTGGGAACGGAGCACAGTCCACTGCGGAGGCCAGGAATGGAGCGAAGCCCTTGGTGAAGACCAGAGGCTGAGCGACATCCTTGGCAAAGACCGTAGACTGGAGCAGAGCGATGCCACCATTAAGGTCTGAAGCAGAGCAATGTTCACCACGGTTACCTGGAACAGACCGATGTCCACCATGGGGACCTGTAGTGGAGCAACGCCCTCGGCAGAGACTGGAGATTGAGCAATGCCTACCATGGAGGTCTGGAAAGGAGCTACGTCCACCACAGAAACCTGGATCGGCATGATGTCCTTGGCGACGACCGGAGACTGGGTGGAGCTCTCAACGGGGCTTATGTGCTCCGGGTGTAACCACATTAAGGTCCTCTTCTTCCTGCTTTGGTTGGTCCTGCTGTTACAGATCGGATCATGTGTAGTCCACAGTAGCAACCTGTTCATGTCTATTTTGAGGTCCGTTATTCTGTCATGCGAATTGCAGCTTGCTTGGGTTTAATAAAGTGAGTGACACAAACACATAGAAGGCAGTCCTTAGATATAGAGAGAGTAAAAGCTGTGGTATGCCCTGGAGGGGCGACGTCCACACAGTCCTGGAATAAGCAAAAGGGAGGAAGGAGTGGTCCGAGGTGCGCTTGGGGAAAAGCGCAGCTGACCTGAAGTGCGCTTGGGCATAGCGGAGTCCGAACGGGAAGGAACGCATAGGGTTATACATACACATACAAACAATAATGGACAGAGAGTGAGTGTAAGTGAGGGGTAGATGTATGGTGCTGGGGAGTGATTAATGAGTCCCAGGTGTGTGTAATTGCAGCTGTGAGCGGCAGAAATAGCGGCAACATGACAGCCGCCAAAGGGGGCTTAGCAGGTGGATTCCTGACGAATACATTTGCATTACATTTACATTTGTGGCATTTAGCAGACGCCCTTATTCAAAGCGACGTACAAACGTGCTTTAAATCTCTAGTAGTGAATAAATCTACACTGGTACGCAAGAATACAAACTCAATATAAATATAACTCGAATTCTACAAACTTGGAAAGTGCTTATTTAGGTATTTCAGAAAGAGGTAGGTCTTCAGTCGTCGCTTAAAGATAATCAGGGACTCTGCTGTACGGACATCTAGCAGAAGTTTATTCCACCACCTCTGTGCCAGAACAGAGAAGAGCCTTGAATTGTACTTACCTCTCAATCTGAGAGAAGGTGGTACCAGTCGACCAGTGCTGGAGGATCTCAGACAGCGTGGTGCAGTGCGAGATGTGATGAGGTCACTGAGGTAAGATGGTGCTGGTCCATTTTTGGCCTTGTAGGCAAGCATCAGTGTTTTGAATCAGATACGTGCAGCTACTGGAAGCCAGTGAAGGGAGCGCAGCAGTGGGGTGGTGTGGGAAAACTTGGGCTGATTGAACACAAGTCGTGCAGCTGCATTTTGGATCATTTGCAGTGGACAAATAGCGTTCAGGGGGAGACCTGCCAGCAGAGAGTTGCAGTAGTCAAGTCTTGAAATGACAAGAGACTGAACAAGCAACTGGGCAGCCTGTATAGACAGAAATGGTCGAATCCTTCGGATATTATAGAGAAGAAATCGACAAGAATGAGCATCATTAGCGACATGTGGGAAAAAAGACAGTTCATTGTCCATAGTTACCCCAAGGTTACGAGCAGTGGCTGAAGGGGAGAGCAGAGAGTCATGAAGTGTTATTTGTAGATCTTGACCTGGAGATGAATCACCTGGGATGACCAGCAGTTCTGTTTTGCTGGGGTTGAGTTTAAGTTGGTGAGCCCTCATCCATAAAGATATGTCTGACAAGCATGCTGAGATCCGAGCGGAAGCTGTGGTATCTGATGGAGGGAAAGAAAAGATGAGTTGAGTGTCATCTGCATAGCAGTGATAAGAAAACCCATGTGAGTATATGACTTCACCAATGGAGTGGGTATAGAGGGAGAAAAGGAGGGGACCAAGTACTGAGCCTTGTGGGACACTGGTGGTAAGTCCCCTCCATGTTACATGTCCCCTCCATGTTACCTGGTATGAGCGACCTTCTAGGTAGGAAGCAAACCATTCCCATACTGTTCCACAAAACCCAAGGCTCTTGAGGGTTGACAAAAGTGTCTTGTGGTTGACTGTGTCGAATGCTGCTGAAAGGTCCAGAAAGATAAGTACAGATGACAAATACATAACACAGTTAATGTTATTTATTGCATTATTATAGCATTTGCAGGAGTGAACGGGAAAGTACATAGGACTTCTAACACACTACAATCTGTCATGCTCCTTGAGATCTCAAAACTCTAGTTTTGTTTTCTAGTAGTTCCTAGAATAGCAAAGTCCACTAAAGGTGGTGGAGCATTCTCACATTTAGCTTTGGACTAGTCTTTCTGACTTTGGACTAGTCTTTCTGACAGTGTTCCGAGCTCAAACAAACTCACAGTTAAAGTGCAGTTAAAAGATGTAGCTTTTTAGCCAGTCCTACACATAACACACATCACATATCATAAACTTGTGCTCCAGTACATTTGATCACATGCAAATTATCAACTTGTGCTTGTTAATATTACAAATAGCAGCTATGCTATTTTCTCTCCACTGCTTCTCTTTCTCTCCATCCCAAAGGCATCCTAAGGTTGTGCCAGCTACAGTCACGTCCCACTTCATGAAGATTTTAAACCTTTAAAGAGGTAGATGCCGAACCCGCAAACATCCCAAACCATCTAATGACATACCGGTGTTTTTTTGGATCCCACTTCATGTGGAGTTTGGACATTGGACCTCTTTGAGTGTTTAAGGGCTCTGGCATGGATAATCTGGTGTTGGATCTATGATGATCACAAATGTTGAGATATTTTATGAGTTATCAGTAGTGTGTGTGTGTGTGTGTGTGTGTGTGTGTGTGTGTGTGTGTGTGTGTGTGTGTGTGTATGAAACTGCTGATGCTGCTGATGAGAGTGTGATTGCCTCTTTTTCCTGAAGTGCGCTCCCTGATCTTGGTGACATTTAAGACTTCAAGGTTGTTGTTATGACAACACATTGGTCATGTTGCTCCCTTGTGTGCACTCTCTGTTGCATGATTTCTTTTACTCTACTACTTTAAAGTGAACTCACTCTGTTGAAGTGTGACAAAAAAGACAGGTGTAGCATTCACATTGAAATAGAGTTTGGTGAGTCACTTCAGTGAGACAGCTGTGAGTAAAACAGACATCGCACATACTATTATTCTACAATACAATATGAAATTAGTTCATTTTGGTTAAAAATTTATTTTTAATGACTTTTCTAAGAGTCCATTAAGATGTGCTGATTTGTTGGGGTCAAGTGCATGTCATCATTTAGCAATGCATTGTGGCTAAGAGTCAGTTCAGCTGAAGGTCAATGTGTTTTATTAGTCTGAGAGCTGATAAGTTTTCAAATGTAATTTTTCTCTCTTTCATTCTGTCTTTCAAAAAATTGCAATAATTATCAGTGCAGCTGCTGAGAAAATGTCTCTCAGAAATGTTATTTTAAACCATTAAAATGATCTGTGTTCAATAATACACTGCTAATCTACTTTTCAAAGACTAAAATGACCAAGAAGAAAGAAAAATGCTTTACCTTTATGAAAAATGTATTATATAGAATTATAGAATTTTAAAAGGTTTCACTCCCATGTGCAAGCACCTCCTCACCGTTTACCCCCACATCACACCACACCTCCATGCCCAATACCCAATTTTCACCCACCCTTTTAACCCCATACTGTGATATTACAGTAAAGAGAATTATTATTTTTTTTTTTATCTCAGATTAAAGATAACATATTAGCAGTAACAGAGCAGTAACACGTGTTTTGGTGATGGTGCTGCTGCAAGACATCAAAGAATGATCCATTCTATCAGCTTTTCTTAGAGACTCGGTAGGTGCTCATCCACCTGAGGCAAAATCAATAGAGAGATGAACTTCATGGATGGGTGTTAAATTTAATCATGAGTGAAAATACTGATATCTCACTTGCCTGCAGTTAGCTGTGTTTTCTTTTTATGGATGACTTCCTTTCAGTTCAACGTAACCCTACCACTTTTCTCTCTCCAGTGGTGCACAAAGAAGCTGCGCAGGAGGCTTTAATAGTCTCATTTACAATGTTCCAAGCTTTTTTCTTATCCAGACTGTTCAGGTTGGGTCCTTTTTTTTCTTCTTCAGCCAGCTACATTCCCGCTTTTCCTTTTTTTAAAGTAATTGTTAAGCACCCATTGATAAAATTTTTGAATGGGCATGGCATTTAACCTTCTATAAATAAGACAAATTCTAAATATTTTTACCCTTTCCTTTTTGTTTTATTACAGTCAGTTCACATAATGCATAATAATTCTGGTTACTAATCTTCCAAATGAACATTTAACAATTCAATTTATGTTCATAATATTATACTAATGTCTCTGAGTATAATTTTATTTAACCCATGACACCTCTTAATCAAAGTGCATTTGCACCTTAAAGCGTCTGAAGTTTTGGAAGGAACCAGAAAACAGGATTCTTTCTTGTTCAGTGCTATTATCCAGTTTTCTGGATAATATTGTATAGTGCTTTACCAGCGGACATTGTCATTGCAGCTTTACAGATATAAATATTTACAGTTTATACATTCATTACAGATCCATCATTGCTGAGGTGTACTGTGCAATGATAAGTGCTTAAATGCAAAAATGTTTATGCAACCTGTGGACCTGGGCCTTTGTAGCAGCAGTTAATTATAGTCCAAATCCATCATTAAAGTAGTTTGAGTTGCTCAGTAACTTCATGAATCTTTAGACTGTTAAAGTGAAGCCATCCCCAGCTGCACAGAGTGTTCTCCAATTAAAGAGAACTCCCTCCAGAGGTAGGGCATCAGGATGAATTTTCTCATTCTAGATCTGTTTATACTGTCATCAGACTTTGGTTTTATTTCTGTGAACAACTGCAGTGAAAATGCTGAAAATGAGATTCTGTCATCTAACAGTGATCATTTTGCTAAAGCATATCTCAGTGTAATATTCATATACATGATTTTATCTGACAGTGTGCATGCGTGTGCAAGTGTATATGCTTAAGGTATGTGTATATGGTGTGTACAGACTCATGGTTGCATTCTAATAAATAAATAAATTAATTAATTAATTAATTATGTGACTCTATGACAGGAGAAAGAGGGTGTAGTGCAATAAACAGGTGGAAATTTGACAGATTCACTGGGTCTCAGTTTGGAATTGGGGGAATCTCATGATTTCCCATAATCCACGAGGAAATGCTCTGCATGTGTCTTCTGGGTGTGGTCTAATTTGCAGTGCAAAGGCATGCTGTTTCTTACAAGCATTTGTGTAGCCTCGTAGTGGTTCCCTGGTGGTAATTTTGTGTGTGTGTGTGTGTGTATATGCAGAAACACCCTGCAGCAGTAATGATGAACCTGAGATAGGTCGGCTGTCTCACATTGCAGAAGGGTGTTGCTGCCAATGGTTAACTGATATCTGTGATCTGCTGGGCTTTTTCAGGAAGAACATGTTAAGGCACAATTCTGGCAGCAGATGTCCAGCAAGTCCTGGTATTGCTGTAGTACTCTACCTGTGTAGCAGTTGACAGCAGCAGTAGATCTGCTTATAACAGAAGTTTCAGGTGGGTAACTCTCCTGCCATAAGCAGATGATATGCTGCTGCTTCTGTCACCAGGTGAGTCTGGGAATACAGTTCCACTTGCATTGTGAGTTCATTCTAGTAAATGTAAATAAAATGAAATGATTGTTTTTGCCCAAATCAATGTAAAAATAAAAGATCTTTCATTGTGCGCTTTAGATTTTATTTGGAAAATGTTTTTTTAAGGAATATGGAGGATATATATTTATTGACAAAAATGCTTTTAAAATTATTCATCTCTCTCTCTCTCTCTCTCTCTCTCTCTCTCTCTCTTTCAGAACCATTAAAGCAGTGCTGGTAAAACAAGTGCTGCATTATTGGCAGACAGGCAGCTGGAGAGAGTTAAGGGGTGTGTGTGTGTGTGTGTGTGTGTGTGTGTGTGTGGTAGTGTGTGTGTGTGGTAGTGTGTGTGTGGTAGTGTGTTGGAGTGTGTGTGTACATGCTTGCTTGTGTGTGCTACACAATTAAATGAATGTAAAGATTAACCTTAATGTAGGATGTAAAGCATGCATATTGAAAATATTGTATAGTAAATTGTTTGTGTGTGTGTGTGTGTGTGTGTGTGTGTGTGTGTGTGCGCATCAGTTATTTGGATTGATGGCAGAAATAGGCACATGTGAATCGATAAAATGTACCTATTTTCATCCCACAGTGGGGAAATTACTTAATTTATAGAATATAAAATGTATAAAATATTTACAGTAATCTGTGGGATGAAATGACAGTATGCATCATTTTCTTTTAAGTATTTTGCTGGAAGAAATCAATCAAATGTCAACTAATTTTTTTTTATGTTTAATTTTTTCATTTACTGTACCTAATTTTTGCATAATAGGAGAACTTCTGTTATAGTTTTAGTTCATGGTGAATGTTTAAAAAGCTAGTCAATTACCAGATTCGCTAAAGTAGACACTATTTACTATATAATACAGTAGTTAGTGAATCTGAGGGAATCCCACATGCAGTCAGTATGTTAGTGCCCAATGTAGCCGAGAGGATACAAAGCACAGAGATTTGAAGTATAAGGAATATCAGCCTTGAACGCCTAAATTGATCCACTAATGGAATCCATATGGACTCTGCAGTGAAGGCAACGAAACCAGCAATTAAGACATTCAGTATCTGAGTTTAGAAATAATTCAGATGAAAAATGATTTTCTGTTAGATATAGGTTTAGCTAAAGACAATTTTACAGTAGCATTACACTCTCAAATCATCATGTTAATAAACTAATTACCAAACTGTTAGTGTTAAGATGGGCCTCACACTGGTTCTCTAAACACATCACCCACCGGTTCCATGGAGTACACTGCTTTGTCCTCTTTTCTGCTGAGAACGTCCTTCCCAGGTGAATTTCACCCCACCTGCTCAGGTCTTGCACAGATAGAAGGCACATTTAAATATCTAATTGTAAAATAAATGTTGTAAATTGTGAGTGATACAGCAGGTACTGTTGTTGTGTCTGGTTTTAAATTTAGGGCATCTACCCCATCATTTCTGAAGGAGGCCCTTGTTGGGAGAGTCCTGTTCTTGGAAGGTTTCCAAGATGGCGCCGCTATGTTTGGCCTGCCACTTGCTCCTCTGTTTTTTCATGTTTATTTTTGCTACTGTCTCGTCGTTTATTGTGTATGATCGCACCATGCTGCTGAAACTGCGTTTTACAACTAATCGCCTCTTAAACACCCAGTCATTTAGACTACCGTCGCCACTGTTGACATTAATTCCTCCTTTCCTGAGACACCCTGCCTGTTTGCTACCAGGCAGGAAGCGCCGCAGGAGGGGCGGTCGGAGAGGCGGGTTACATGCCAGGCTAAGGACTCACCTGGACTATCCGTCTCTAAGGCGTAAAGATCAACTAGAATTTGGCAATGCTAGAAGATCGCCGGAATGCTACCGATGGCTCAGGCCGGTTGGCTCCAACACTGGTGTTCCTTTTCAGTGCCCTCGCCGCTTTGAAACATCCACCCGGGGTTGTGTCCATGAAAACCTCCGTCCAATTCCTCATGTGACATCGTCGCCTGCCAATTCGTCCATGCTCCGCAAGGCGCTTTGTAACACCAGATCACTCAACAACAAAACATTTGTCCTCAATGATGTCATCTCCTTTCACAATCTGGATCTGTTTTTCCTCACCGAAAACTGGCTTCCTCCAGGTGACGTCAGTGCCTTTTCGTAAATCCTCCCCTCTGGTTACCTTTACCTAAACACGCCGCGGCAAACAGGTAGGGGCGGGGGTATAGCCACTATACACAGACAGTCCCCGAAGTGCCGCCAGCTGTCCACTAGAGGGTTTTTCAGCTTCGAGGTACAAGTATTTGTGCTCACTCTACCCTGTCCGATCGTATGTGCAGTAATTTACCGGCCGCCCAAATCAAATAAGGATTTTTTAATTGATTTTTCAGAGCTTTTGTCAGAGTTTCTTGCAAAGTTTGACAATGTTCTAATTTGTGGTGACTTTACCATTCATGTTTGCTGCCTCTCTGATAAACCTGCTAATGATTTTATGGAACTTTTTAGACTTTTAGATCTGGCTCAGGTTCTTTCCTGTCCCACCCATAGGTTAGGTCACACCCTTGACCTTATTATCTCTCGTGGGGTGATTGTGTCAGATTGTGAGGTCAAGGATTTTCCCATCTCTGACCATTCTCTTATACGGTTTGACATTTGTGCTGTTTTGCCAGCACCAACATCTACTGCCCCTCATCGTCATCGCATTATTACCTCATCTACAATTGATGATTTTGTCGCTGCCTTCTCTGTTTCTGATCTCACCTCTACTACTGAATTGACATCGCCTCTTTGTCTGGACCATTACCTCGCCTTCTTCCAGACCATCTGCTCCCAGATTATGGACTCTGTTGCACCCTACAAGGTGAAGTCGACCAATGGTCCATTGGACCCCTGGCTCAATGATACAACTCGGGGCCTCAGGCGCCGGTGTAGACAGGCTGAGCGAAGATGAAAGAAGGATGCAGGTGTCACTGGAGATGTTTAGAGACAGTCTTGCCACCTACCAGAGTGCACTTAAGGAAGCTAAAGGACAGTACCTCTCTGCTCTCATCAACAACAATAGCCACCGCCCTGGAATTTTATTCAGCACTATCAATTCTGTCATAAATCCGGTGTCTGTCGTTTTGATTGACGTTTTTGAAAACAAATGCAATGCATTCAGACAACATTTTTTGAACAAGGTTCTGTCTGTTAGGCAAACTATTACACAAGTCCCCGCTGTTGTCATGTCTACTTGTGCGGCCCAATGTGTGCTAGAGAACTTTGCCCTCTAGACGCTGTTCCTGCTAGGATTTTGAAGGAGGCTGTTGACATTATAGGTCCCATTCTTGTCTCCTTCATAAACAGCTGCTTTAGCGTGGGTACGGTTCCCGCTGCTTTCAAACACGCTATTGTTAGACCGCTGCTCAAGAATCCCAACCTTGATCCCTTCATACTATCCAACTACCGCCCTATATCTAACCTGTCATTTTTGTCTAAGTTGATGGAGAAGCTTGTTTTCACCCAGCTTCAGTCTCACCTTTAACTGCACGGAATTGGTGATACATTTCAGTCCGGTTTCAGGTCGAGACATAGCACGGAATCAGCATTATTGAGGGTCCATAATGACATTCTTGGAGCCTTGGATGGTAAAAGCTCTGTGGTTTTGGTGTTACTGGACCTTACCGCTGCATTTGACACCGTGGATCACGCCATCCTCATTTCTCGTCTTCAACATGTTGAAGATAGACCTCCAGATCTATCTTCCTGTGATTCAGAGTAATCGTTCTGCATTAGACCCTCTCCATAGATGCCTTCAGGATGTTAAACAGTGGCTTTCCCAGAACTTCCTTCATCTAAATGAAGAAAAGACTTCCTGTTTAGCTCGGACTTACCCAGCAGTTCTCTGAGTTTTGGTCCTCTTACACCTCAGTTTTCACCTACCGTGCGTAACCTGGGTGTTATTTTTGACCAAAGTATGCACTTCGATAAGCAGATCAGTGCAGTAGTGAAGGCGAGCTTTTATCAGCTAAGGCTCCTCAGCAAGGTCAAATTATTCTTATCCAAAACTGACCTTGAAAAAGCTATACATGCCTTCATCAGCTAGGGGATTGACTATTGTAATGCCCTTTACACTGGACTTAACCAATCACGTTTAAATCGGCTAGAATGGTACAAAACGCGCCAGCTCGTCTTCTCACCAACACCTCCAAGTGCTCCCACATCACCCCTGTCCTCCGCTCGCTTCATTGGCTTCCGGTGCGGTTTAGAGTGGAGTATAAAGTTGTGTTTAAGGCAATCAATGATCTGGCCCTGCCATACCTCGCCGAATTACTAAAGGTCTACCAACCAGCCAGAACTCTCCGCTCCTCAGGACTTACCTCTCTGGTTGTTCCAAAATGCAAGTATAAAAAGTTTGGAGGCCGGTCATTTGCTGTCCAGGGACCAATGCTGTGGAATGCACTTCCAGCACACATACGATGCGTCACTGAGCTAAATATTTTTAAATCGCAGTTGAAAACTCATTTATTCAGGCAAGCTTTTAACGCGTAGCCCTGAATCAACTGCTATTTTATGTTAATTGTGCCTTATTTTTTATTTTTTTATATTCTTAAATATTATTATTTTTTTATATATATATATTACCTCTAATAAATTTTTTTTTTTATTTTTTGCTTTACTGGAAAGCGCCTTGTGCTCCTGTTGGTGGTTGTAATGCGCTTTATAAATAAAGTTTGATTGATTGATTGATTGTATTGGAAATAAAACACTAGCTTGCTGGTGACAACAAATATGTTGCTTAACTTGGAAAGGGGTTTAATTTTACATTTTGAAAAATTACATAAAAAAAATAAAGTTTGATTGATTGATTGATTGTATTGGAAATAAAACATTGGCTTGCTGGTGACAACAAATATGTTGCTTAACTTGGAAAGGGGTTTAATTTTACATTTTAAAAAATTACATAAAAAAAAAAAAATGCCACATGACCATTAAAAGCTGCTTGCATTTTTTTCTGCAATCCCATGACATGATGCAGGTCAATTCAAGCATAATTATTTAAATGAAACACAATCCACAATAATTTGTTGTTGTTCAGTTTCAGCTGTAATACCTGTGCAGTGGGTGAATACATCACTGACTTTTGGGAATTCCGTTGCTTTAATTAATAATTGTCTGTCATAATGTTCAGATAGGTGGTACGTGTCAAAGTAACATACGCATGAAGGCCAAGACCCAAAGTTTCTTAGCAGAACAGTGACCAGAGAATCAAGCTGCCTTCATCCTGGTATCATCTCTTTTCACAGGAAAGCTACCACCTTTTTCTATTGTCCTATGGTCCAGCTTTGATGTTCTCAAGCTGGTCAGGATGGGTACTCTGACTGCTCAGTAGGCTGCAATGCACTGTGAATTTTAACACTTCAGCAGAAACTTTTAAAGCAATTTGTACTACAGTAGCTTTTTTGTAAGATCGATCCAGCCTTTTATCCAAACATGCATCATTGTGTCTTGGACACCCATGACCTTGTTGCTGGTTTGCCAGTTCTCCTTCCTTAGGCCACTTTTGGTATGTACTTACCACTGCATACAGGTTACTTGCAGTAAGTTATGCTTATCTGACATTCTCTGACCGTCATCTAGGCATTATAATTTGGCCCTTGCCATCGTTGCTCAGACCCTTACATCTGCCCTTTTTACTGCTTCTAACATGTCAACTTTTAGAACTGATTTTATTTCCTGCATAATCTATCCCACTCTTTTAAAGCTGCCCTTTTTACTGCTTCTAACATGTCAACTTTTAGAACTGATTGTATTTCCTGCATAATCATTTACTTATTCACTTCGCCTCTTGCTGGTTTTAATGTTACCTGATCAGTTCTTGTAGGTGCATTTATGAGAATAGAAACTAAAAAAAAGAGAGTACAGTATTATTGACAGTGGGTCTGGACCTCCTCTGTGATGTGGTCTTTGAATAATAATGTGGTATTTGAATTATTCTTGCATAATATCCTTGATTGCTTTATTTTATATATATATATACAATAAATATATATATATATATATATTTTTTTTTTTTTTATTATACTTTCTAAAAATAAGAATAGAAAAATCCTATCATCCAGTACGCTGAGTTTTTCAGCGCTGAGTTTTTCAGTGGTTTCGACTGACGCGCCCGCGCACTAACAAAGCAATCTGGGATTTGTAGTATTAGCGGTGTATGCGCTATACACTGGCGGGCAGCTCTAATACACATTTTATATGATCTCGCGGTCCAAAAATAATTACTCCACGGGCCAGATTTAGTCCGCGGGCCTGAGTTTGACACCCTTGATGTAGAGCTTTAAATGTACATTTAATAATTGTAAAGTCAACAAACATATGCGTACTCAGGGCATGTGCTGAGCAGCTCGCTGGGGTCTTTACTGACATCTTTAACCTGTCTCTTACCGAAGCAGCTGTTCCCAATTGCTTTAAATGCACCTCCATTGTGCTAGTGCCAAAACACTCCAACCCAATGTGCCTGAACGACTACCGCCCTGTAGCACTGACACTGAAGTGCTTTGAGCGGCTGGTCCTAGCAGACCTGAAGGACTCTCTGCCATCCATATTAGACCCTCACCAGTTTGCCTACCGCAGAAATAGGAGGACAGAAGATGCAGTTTCCATGGCGCTCACACACTTGGACAATAAGAACACTTACGCACGTATGCTGTTTGTTGACTTCAGCTCAGCATTTACTACCATCATACTATCCAAGTTAATAGCTAAACTTGTAGATATGGGCATTAACACCTCCACCTGCAACTGGATCTTGGACTTTCTGACCAACAGACCCCAGCAGGTTTAATCTGGCTCTATCTGCTCCAACACCATCACACATTTAACACTGATGTATCACAGAGCTTTGTGCTAAGCCCCTTCCTCTACTCCCTCTTCACGAAGGCTCACCAGTGCCTCTTTTTTCCTGAGGACACTAAAGAAAAATCAGGTCTCCTCGGATATCGTGGTGAACTTCCACCGCTGCGCAATAGAAAGCATCCTGACCAGCTGTGTCACAGTCTGCTATAGGATCTGCTCTGTTGCAGAGCGCAAGGCACTGCAGCGGGTGGTGAAAACTGCCCAGCACATCACAGGGACTTCACTCCCAGCCATGGAGGACATTAAAAAGAAACGCTGTCTGCGTCAAGCTTAAGAATTCTTAAGGACTCCTCTCATCCTGTCCATAGACTGTTCTCTCTTCTGCCCTCTGGCAGGCATTTCAGGTGCCTCCGGACCAGGACCAGCCGACCAAAGAACAGCTTTTTTCCTAGAGCTGTCTCTTTACTGAACTCTGCCCCTCGCTGATACACTACCACATTTCCCCCCACACCTCACACTTTGTTATTTCGCTAATGGACTGTATACACAAAAGCTTATGCTCACCAGGACACTTGCTCATTTCCCTCCACACACTTTGTTGTTGCACTAATGGACTGTTACACAAAACTATGCCCATTTGCACACCTACTCTTCTTACACAAAACTGTTACAAAAAAACTATGCCATTATGATTGTATATATACCCGTTCTCTGTTTATAGTAATAGCAATATATTATGTTTACCGTTCACATCCTTCTGTAAACTTCTGTTTATAGTAATAGGCATCTTTAAATCATGCTCTTAGTACATATATATTCATCTGTATATAATTGTTCTTCTGTAAATCATGTTCATAGTGCATTTATAGTACATTAATCTGTATATTATTGTTCATTGTACATATATATTAATCTGTATATTTATAGTACAACATATACATCTGTAAATTACTGTTTATAGTCCTATAATACCATTCTATTTAATTTATGTAAATCATGTAAAAACTGTATATCCTGCACTTGCTGTTATTGCACTCTGGTTAGACCCAAACAGCATTTCGTTGCCTTGTACTTGTACATGTGTAATGACAATAAAAAGTTTAATCTAATCTAATCTAATATAAAAGGACAGAAAGCCAATGTAATGCCTACTATGATCACTAGCCATTTCCCTCTTCTAGAGAGTGAATTTTGCACAAACTATATTTTATCATAATAATAAGTTTAATTTATATAGCGCCTTTCCCAAGCTCAAGGATGCTTTACAGGGTACAATATTTCAATATTTCTTTATAAACATATTTCTTTATAAACATAAACATATTCGTCAGACATTTGCCCAGGGCGAAGGAACACATGCAGCTGCATGAGTTAATAGTAGAGACAACACAGACACAAAAATATACAGGACAAGAGATAGAACACTACATAGTACATGAAACATACACCACATTTCAGAAAAATTAAGGACTCCTAACACATATGCATTGTGTTAAAAAGGTGGGTCTTAAGCCTTGATTTAAATTCAGTCAAAGTGGTGATGGTTCTGAGTGCAAGGGTTAGGGTTAGGGTTAGAATTTGAAGACCGAAGTGAATTTGAAGACCGGAGTGATCGTGAAGAAACATAGGATGAGAGAAGATCAGAAAGATAGGGGGGGAAAGAGCATTTAGTGCCTTATAAGTGAGCAGTATGATTTTATATTTTATGCGAGATGAGACTGGAAGCCAGTGAAGATCAAATAATATAGGGGTAATGTGGGCAGATTTTTTATTGGAGGTTAACATTCTGGCAGCCGAGTTTTGTATGTACTGTAAACGTGAGATTGAGTGAGCTGATAGACCAGAGAAGAGTGAATTGCAGTAGTCGAGACGGGACGTAATCAGAGCATGTGTGGACTTATCATGTGTGGACTTATTTATCCCAACAAGATGTGAATTTTGGGGAGAGCCCAGAAGCGAGACCTTACTTATCATTACATAAAATAAAAAATGATGAGACATCAAAGTTTAAATCTTAGAAATAGAGGCCAATAAGATGAAAACTGAGACATTTTGACCATTTTAAATGGATATAGATTTGTCTGTCATCTTAATAAAAATGATAAACTAAAAGATTTTAAAAGCTGACCAAGTGGATAAATGTAAATGCTAAAAAAAAAAATCAAAGGGGCCAAAATTAAACCATGTGAAACAACAGACAGGATTAATTTACTCTGCTTATGAGTGAGAGCGAGAGATGATCTAAACCAACTTCGTGACACCCAAAAGATTGTCATGTTTGGAGCAGAAAAATTAATATTCGATAGAAAAAAATGCAGCACTGAGATCAAGCAAGAGAAGTATAGAAAGAAATCCAAAATCAGAAGCTATTAACAAATCATTTGTGACTTTATTGAGAGCAGTTTCTGTTTTACGTATCTAAAAGTACCTGACTTTTAAAATGCTTCAAAAAATTGATAGTAAGGTGTTTACATTACTGGGAAACAACGCTGAAAAAAAAAGGTCAGAGTTAGGATATAAATATACCGTAATTTCCGGACTATTAAGCGCACCCAAATATAAGCCGCACCCACTGAATTTGACAAAGATTTTTATTTTGAACATAAATAAGCCGCACCTGTATATAAGCCTCATTTCAATGCCTACATTGAAACTAATAAAATTTACACAGGCTTTAATGAAAGACAGTGTTTGTTACACGGCTTGTATCTAAACAGTAGCCTACCAAAAAAGTCATTGTTCACTGTCTTCCTTCTTCCTTTCACAATTAATTCTCTCAAGAGTTTTCTTTTGGCATCGCCGTGCGTTTAAAAATCACCATCGGCAAATCTTTTCTCCTGATGCCGTGCAGCTCAGAACACAGGTGATGTGCGGTTGTTTTCAGTGCATCGAATGATTCGCATTTCCTATTGACAGTCCGAGTGAGTGGCAGGTCAAACGTCAGAGGAACCTCATCACCTGATTCAGTGGGAGCGCATCTGATTTCAGAGAAGAGAGTTCAGAAGAGTTTCATTGGTTCACCTTAATCTGTTCGGCAATTTGTTTGGTCTAATGTTATGGGGCTCAGTTTTTTGGAAAGGCAAGAAAGTTTTCCAGTGATGGTGCCAGGGCAAAAGCCATAACACAAAAAATTATGGAATTTATTGCCTTAGATCACTGGTAGCCAGTGGATCGATGGGTTGATCTTTCAAACATTTCCTGTGGATCCTAAAAATAATAATTATTATAATATAATATTATTTATTACATGGCTCTTCTTAATGCTGTAGATTAGAACGTTCAATTCACTTGAATGGGCTCCCAAACAGACCGTTGCTAATAATAATTGACCGCTGTCTGTCTGTCAATACTATGAATGGTAACAAATAAATAACAAAATTTATAAAAATAAATAAAAAGCTTTTGTAGTTGATTTATTCTTTGAATTGCAATGCATTGATTTTAGTGAGGTTAGTACACACTCATAGCCATAAATGCAATGGTTCTAATAATTGACAATCTTTTCTTCCGGTGCTTTGGTTTTCGGTTTTGGCCAAGAACTTTCATTTCGGTGCATTCCTAAAATATTATCATTGGTGTGGCCCTCTGACAGAAATCAGGTTTCTCATGTGGCCCCTTGTAAAAATTAATTGCCCACCCCTGCTGTACATTATACAGAATACCTGTATATCTTAAGACTTCATAAACCTTATCAACACTCGACAACCTTTCCTTTGCTATTAAACACTTCGATATTTTTAAACCCAAAAAATTTAATATAGGTACTTGCCAGTGAAGATACAACCTAAATGATAAAGATGATTATGAATTTAGTGTGCAGTACTAATGATGATGAAGATAATGATGTAATTAATGTAGTGTATACCCAATAAGAGCATTACTGCTCTTCTGAAAGCTTAATTTTTTTCCTATATACGGCAAAATTAGATCTGTTCCGTGTACAGTGACACCGCGAGAGCGAGGTGTAAAGAAAACTATTGCAAAATTGTTGTGAGACAGGCATGGTGTGTGTTTATCCAGCCTTATGTAGCTTAGGTAATACACTTTTTAACACTCAAACTATTTTTTGTAGATACTTTGTAAAATTAAGGTGAAATGGTGTAGTGTGTCTATTGTGCACTATAACATACTCAAATCCAAGCGCTTCTGGAACTATTTACTTTGTACTCTTTACTTAGGAGAGATCCCGTGTCGGAATTTACACTTATCCAAGACATTGAAGAGAATCTTTTTAGAGAAGGATTGCGGCCGCATTTTGTCGTCATTGAGCGTCATTTCTGAGAGGGAGGAGCGCGAGTGAAGCTCTGAAAGCGGAGACTCGGAGCGCGCGCACTGAGACGAGTCCTGACGCGCGCACGTGGGAAGCGAGACTCCCGGAGCGGCGAAGCGGTGCGCGTCTGGCTATTTACTGTCTGGATTCGCACACGGGATTCTGTGGTGTGTTGCACTGCTGTGTTTTATTGTGTTGTATTTGTGTTTGTGCGTGTGTGTATGAGTGTGTGGAAGAGACAAGAGATGGGCGGACAGAAAGTCTCGCGCAGCGGAGTGAGATTCCTACCGGATATAAAGTACATTGGGAAATAACGGAGCCTCTCACGGGAAACACGGGATTATTCTCTCAGTGCGGAGCTTTACACCAGCAAGTGCACGCGCACATAGTGGGTATTTTTGGCCTTTTGTGATTTTTGGTTTGAATGATCTCTGTCAGTGTGTGGGATTTAAACCGGAATGCAAACGCGCGAGGATCAAAACAAATAATCGGTATGAGGAAGTAAAACAGCGGCGCGCCTGTTAACATGGAGCTGCGGAGGCTTTACTGTCTCATCCTCAACACACCGTTACTGCTGTACGGAGAGGGTAAGAGCGCGCGCACGCACTCACTCTCTCACACACACACACACACACACACACACACACACACACACACACACACACACACACACACACACTGGTGTGTTTTGCACTTTTAATAGTAGTTTTATGGGTTTCTCCAGAAATATATTTAGTGCAACACACGCACTCACCTAGAAATGTTCTCATTTGGTTAATTTAAATAAAAATAAATGTTTGGGCTGTACATCGACATACTGTATTTGTGTGTGTGTGTGTGTGTGTGTGTGTGTGTGTGTGTGTGTGTTTGTGTGTGTGTTTGTGTGCGTCGTAGCTGCCTTTACAGAAGTGCCCACAGATGTGAGTGTGTGTGAGGGTGAGGACGTGGAGATGCCGTGTGCTTTTCGTGCCGTTGGCATGTCTCCATTTGCTTTAGAGATTCAGTGGTGGTACCTAAAGGAGGTGACTCCACGGGATACACATGACACGCACCGAGCCAAGGTAACACACACACACACACACACACACACACACACACACACACTCACTGTGAGTACATTTGTTTATATTTGGGTCCTGAACTAATGCATTCATCAGCCCTTTCACTCATGCATTAATATATTTTGCTTTATATTCATCTTTTGCTATTCATTCATCACTTCATATGTACACACACACACACACACACACACACACACACACACACACACTCTTTTATATGGCGTTATATTATATTTATATTTCTTCATATGTACACACACACACACACACACACACACACACACTCTTTTATATGGCGTTATATTATATTTATATTTGAAAAAGCGCATTTGGGCATTACCTAATGGTTGGATATAAAGCTAATGACTATGTTTGTGTGTGTGTGTGTGTGTGTGTGTGTGTGTGTGTGTGTGTGTAATATGATAATGGTCTGTGCTGTGTTGAAGATGCTCACTATTTGTGTTGTTATGTTACAGGTTGCTGCAAAAGACGCTACTAAGATCAGTGTAAGTGTGAATAAACATGGATTGCCAAAGATGGTTTAGGGTTACTATGGTTATTTCACCATTCTTTCATCATGGAGCTCTGCATTAGGGGACTAAATGAATACTAAACACAGGATAGATGTGCAGCTCTCACAAATCACACACTGTAAAATCTTAAAACTGTACAGGGTCATTCATCAAAGCAGTTGTTCCGTTATTTTTGCAATATAACCAATGAAGGTTCATTTTCTGTGAGTGTAATAATTAATTGTTTAAACAGTATAAAACACACTGTGCAATGAATATTTCCCTTGTGTAGTTTTAGTGGTTGGTGTACTTATTTTATGGAATAAGTACAATAAGTACTAAATTTGTTCATGTGTAAGAATAGTTAATGATGAACTCTTTCTACTGTTTTTTGTCCTGTTGGTCTCAGACGGTACGTGTGCAGGGAAATGCCATTACCCACAAGCTCAGCCTGTCGCAGGTGAGGAAGGAGGATGAGGGTGTGTATGAGTGTCGCGTGTCAGATTTATACTCGGATGACACGCAGGACTTTAAAGTGCAGGCGACTCTTCGTGTAACCCCACGGGACAGCATGCTTGCTGAGGAGGCTGTGTCTCATATCCAAAACCGCTGGACATTAAAGAGTGCAGCGCGAGCCACTAACGAACCGGATCAGGGAAAAAACCATGCAGTTTCTCCATCATCATCGATATCAACCATTACCACAGCCTCACCACACACAGCTAATGCCTCCAACAGACAGCAGCACGAGACAGGTGAGTGATGGAGCAACAGTGCCACCACATGGTGAAAGATCATTCAGGAGAGAATCATTTTAGAGAGAGAAAGTGTGAGACAGTGAGAGACTGAGTGAGTGAGAAATAAGACATCAATGACAGGGAAAGTGATAGGGAAATAAATATATACAGAATTCTCTGTACTCTAACTTCACACAACAATCAGCCATAACATTAAAAGAGCTGCCTAATATTGTGTAATTCAGCCTTGTGCCAAAAAACAACAGCTCTGACCAAACAAAGCTTGGACTCGACTAGCCCTCTCATTGTACACTGTGGTGTCTGGCACCAGGGCATTTGTAGCAGACCGTTTGAGTATTCATATCACAGATACTTAGACAGATTGAGATTAGGAGACCTCTTTTTCATGTTTCTCAAACCATTCCAGAGCAATTTTTGCAGTGTGGATGTGCAAGAATCTTTATCCTGCTGAAAAAGGTCACTGCCTTTTGAGAATACCATTGTCATGAACTTGGTCTGTGTCTTAATGTAGGTGGTCAAAATAATATTATATAAAAATATATAAATAAATATAAAATAAAGTAAAAAAAAAAATCAAACAGAATGCAATGAGTAGCAAATTTTAGAAACCCATATTTAATTTTAAATAGAACAAAGAAAACATATTAAATATGAAACTGAGGAATTGTAAGGGGGGGACAGTGGAATAGTTAGAAGAAAAGGTTGGAAAAGTAAGTAAGTAGAGAGGCAGAGTATTTCTAAAGTAAAGATGGGCAGAGGTTCACCAATCTCTGAAAATCTCAGAATAATGTTCCTC
>MU527382.1:2287297-2314255 GCA_024362625.1 Silurus asotus
TCATAAAAATCATAAAAAATCGCTGTGCGCATGGGACAAGGGCAAACATCAGTATTTGGATGCCTGTAATCTTTTTGGCATTCAGACGGTTCATCTTTAAAACAAGCATAATTCTGTAATGGAAATCACTGCATGGGTTTTTATCTAGAAATGCAGGTTAAAGATTTATCATGCAATGAAGTCATATGTAAACATGATCCAAAAACTCTGCCATCTTCTCTGGGCATTAAGCTCATTTGAAGCAAAGTGGAAAACTGTTCTGTGGTCAGACAAATTAAAATTAAAATTTTTTGGAAGCCGCCTCCTCTGGACTAAAGAAGAGCCTGGCTTGTTATCAGTGTTCAGTTCATAAGCCTGCATCTCGGTTGGTAGGGGAGTGCATTAGTATATATGGAATGTGAAGCTTGCCCACCTGGAAAGGCACTATCAATAGTGAAATGTATATACAGGTTTTAAAGCATCATATGCTTCTATTAGGACAATGTCTTTTTCAGAAAAGGCCTTGCATATTTCAGGAAAACATACAGTGCATTTATTACAACAGCATGGCTTTCTATTAGACTAGTCCAGGTTCTGAACTGGCCTGTCTGCAGTCTAGACTTCTCACCAATTGAAAATATTTCTTTTTCTCAGTACTTCATGAATAGAAAAATATAATAAAGATTACCCAAGACTGCTGAGCTGCTGGAATCCTGCATCAGACACAAATGGTACAACATTCCTCTCTCAAAACTAAAGCAGTTGGTCTCCTCAGTTCCATATGTATACAGACTGTTGTTAAAAGAAGAGGAGATGCTACACAGTGATAAACATGGCCCTGTTCCAACTTGATTGAGACCTGTTGCAGCAATTAATTTCATAATTACCTTATATATTCCTTCAAAATGGTACATTTACTCACTTCAAACATTAAACGTGTTTTCTGTGTTTCTTTGTAAATAAATTATGGGTTTAATAGATTTTCAATTTTTTTTTTTTATTATTATTTTGGTTGTAAAAGAAAACATGATTTATCAGACTAGGCCACTTTCTTCCATTCCTTCATGATCTAGTTATGATGGTCTTATTGTAGGTGCTTTTAGCAGTGAACAGATAATTATGCAAGAATACTTGACTGGGATTAGACAAGATGTCACAACTGGCCTTGTTACAGGCTGGAGAACCTTGCTAAAGCTAATGCCAGTCTGCTAAAAGTGCTTTATGTGTGAAGGGTTAGCCACTTTGACTGCTCTGCTGCTATGCAGCTCCATACACATCAAGTCTGAGAGTCAAAACGTGTTTTATTTAAGAATTATTGCACCCACTGTGCTGTCAGGAACCTTCAGTGCAGCAGAAAATGACTTGTTGCCTTCCCAGATCTATCTTGAGAGAATCCTTTCTCTAATCTTTGAAAGAAGTTACTTTGACCTCATGGCTTGTGTTTTGCTTGTATATGCCTTTTCAGCTGACCTTATTTCAACTTGTTTGTGCTTTTTCATATAATGTCCAATTAATTAAATTTGACATATGTGGACTACAATCAAAATTTAGAGACATTTAAATGATAATTCTGGGTAATGGAGTGCACTTAAATTTAAATGTAAAAAAGGGTCTGAATAGTTATCCTGTTTTTGTTTAGTCACTATGTGGTGTCGTGTTTAAATTGATGTGAAAATATTTTAAAGCAGTTTACCATAAGCCTGCATCATAATGACTGTATACTTTATGAATGCACTGTAAATTATGTTGAAATTAAACCGTCTGTTCCTTTCTTTCTCTCAATTTGTACATGTCAGACATGTACACCACAACATGCTCCAGCATTAGCAGTTGGAATGACAGGTAACCTAGCAAGTCCCTTAGAATATCTGAAACAGCAGACTGCTAGTTGATCGCATTCGTTTGTCAAAAATACAGTGGTGTGAAAAAGTGCTTCCTGATTTCTTAGTTTTTTGCATGTTTGTCACACTTTAATGTTTCAGATAATCAAACTATTTTAAATATTAGTAAAAGATAACACAAGTTAACACAGCATGCAGTTTTTAAATAAAGGTGTTTATAATTGAGCGAAAACAAAATCCAAAACTACACGGCCCGGTGTGGAAGTGTCTTTGCCCCCTTTCAAAATTGTGGTTTATCACACCTGAGTTCTTTTCTCTTGCCACACACAGGCCTTATTACTGCCACACCTGTTCACAATCAAGAAATCTCTTAAATTGGACCTGCCTGACAACGTCAAGTAGACCAAAAGATCCTCAAAAGCTAGATAGCATGCCGAGATCCAAAGAAATTCAGAAACAAAAGAAAAGAAAGTAATTGAGATCTATCAGTCTGGAAAAGGTTATAAAAGGATTTCTAAAGCGTTGGGACTCCAGCAAACCACAGTGAGAACCATTATTCACAAATGGCAAAAACATGGAACAGTGGAGAACCTTCCCAGGAGTGACCGGCGTGCCAAAATTACCCCAAAAGCACAGCGACAACTTATCCAAGAGGTCACAAAAGACCCCACAACAACATCCAAAGAACTGCAGACCTCACTTGCCTCAGTTAATGTCAGTGTTCACGACTCCACCATAAGAAAGAGACTGGGCAAAAATACTTTGCATGGCAAAGTTCCAAGACGAAAACCGCTGCTGAGCAAAAATAACATAAAGGCTCATCTAAATATTGCCAGAAAACATATTGATGATCCCCAAGACTTTTGGGAAAATACTTTGTGGACTGACGAGACAAAAGTTACACTTTTTTGAAGGTGTGTCCCATTACGTCTGGGGTAAAAGTAACACCGCATTTCAGAAAAAGAACATCATACCAACAGTAAAATACAATGGTGGTAGTGTGATGGTCTGGGACTGTTTTTCTGCTTCAGGACCTGGAAAACTTGCTGTGATAAATTGAAGCATGAATTCTGCTGTTTACCAAAAAATCCTGAAGGAGAATGTCCAGCCATCTGTTTGTGACCTCAAGCTGACGCAAACTTGGGTTCTGCAGCAGGACAATGATCCAAAACACACCAGCAAGTCCACCTCTGCTTGGGGTTAGTTTCTAGTTCCGTCGAGGCATGGAGTTTCTGGAGGTGCTTTAAGAGATTGGAGTTGCTGCTATCACAGTAGATACCACCTTTGAACCAGAAAGACACAGCTTATATTTAACAAAAAGTTTTTGTCTTTATGTTTAACTAAAGTGAAATAATGAGCATTTTTCTACTTTGAGAAACTCATCTTGCTCTTGCCTTGACTCGCCATTACTGCCGCACAGACCTGAATAAACGGAAACATGCCCACAGTGCGTCTTCTTCATGTTTACAGTGGTTCATCCACCAATCCTACAATGCTTTGCTGCTGTAAACAGGTTAGACTGTAGGCTACACTTCAGCGAAAATTAATTAATTTATAAAAGTAACGGACAACGCACCATATGGTAACAGTATTTAAAAAGTAATGCGTTACAGTATTAGTTACTGTCAAAAGTAACTGCGTTACAGTAACGCGTTACTACACTTCCCAACACTGCTCTCGAGTCCTTTGAGTCAGTAGGGATTCTGCCTTCTTTTGCAATGGAATTCCATTCTTTTGCGAGGGCATTCACAGAATCCTTAGAATTTTCTAAATCCTCATTAATCCCACTCACAAGTCCCTCGGCTGTTTCATTACATGACTGACCGACCTGCTGAATCCCAGGGTTTAGGTAGATCAGCCAGGACACGTAGTCTCTTGTATTTCTGTTTACTGAACAACTTAGTCAGCTACTTGATGCTACAGTTACTTGCTAATAACAACTTTCACCGAATTAATGATGTCATTTACAGTTTGTATTCATCCTTAGGTTAGTTGAGGTACTCTGCATTGCTTTGCCTTAAGCCACATGAGTGAAAGCCAAATTTTTATCAGCTGTTTCTATAGTGGATTGTATAAGGAGTGTTGGCTAATATAAAAAGCAGAACTGCAGATCATACAAAAATACACCTCACAATTTCACCACTGCTATATAGCCTGATAACTTCATTTTAAGTGTTTACTATGTAACATTCAACGTAGCAAACATTCTCTTAATACTTAATCACAAGAACATGCAGTTTCTGAAATAGACTCGCAAGCAGTCAACTGTATTAATGTTTTTTAATATCTGATGTGACACAACTAAACAATTCAACATGTGACAAATATTCTGGTGATAGCAGATTAGAGAGCGCTATAATCTTGGAAAAGTGAACTAGATGCAGTTTGTGTCATAGTGATAAGGATTTTGCCTGCTTTTGCAATAGTCCTTCCACTAGAGGGGGCTTTCTGAATTTTCTCTACGCACTATAAATCCGACAGATCTGCTGAATCCCACGGGTTAGAGAGGACTCGTATAGGATCCGTGATTTTGAGTCTCTTATGTTTCCGACCGTAAAGGAAGTTTCCTTAACAACTCATTCAGATACTTTTACAGCTACATTTACTTGCTAACCACAACTTAGAAGAACTAAATAGTGTTATTTGCAATTTGTATTTATACTTGTTGTTAGCAGCAAGATATTCAAGGACTCAAGTGATTTAAAGTTTTTTAACCCAGATGAATCCGGATTCACTTGTCTCTAGTTATTCTAGTCGGCTGATAAGTTACTTAGCAATAGTGGCAAAGCCTACTGAAGATTTTATATTATAGTGACATGCGACTAATAATAAAATCATTGCGTGTGTGTGTGTGTGGTGTAAGGTCATGTGTTTTTTTGTTTTTTATATACTTGTTTAGCTGAATGTCTGTGTCTGTCTGCATCTGTGTGTTTATAATCATTGCATGTGTGTGTGTGTGTGTGTGTGTGTGTGTGTGTGTGTGTGTGTGTGTGTGTGTGTGTGTTTGTGGTGTAGGGTCATGTGTTTTTTTGTTTTTTTTTATATACTTGTTTAGCTGAATGTCAGTGTCTGTCTGCACCTGTGTGTTCAGCTGTATATGTTTGTGTGTGAAGATGTGTGTGTTTCTGTAGGCTGGGGGTGTGTATAGTATATGTAGATGTGAGTGTGTTCAGCGATGTGACTACCAATGGGGTTGAAGCGAACAAAAGTGAAATGCTAGCCACTGATAAGTTAGTGTCTGATAAGTTAGTGTGTTTTAGCTGAATGTGTGTATGTTAAGTTGGAAATGTGTATTTAGGTGCACTCAGACTAAGGTGTGTGTATATCAGTGGCGGGGCATGCTTTTTACAACTAGTTTGGTGTCCTATTTGAGTCAGTCCACCACTTGTTGATGTCATTATGACATTAAGTATATACCATCACAGTATAACACAATATAACAGTGCTGCATTACAGACAGATATATCACACAGTGAGAATGAATGCTTTTACTAAAGCAAGAAACACAATAAACACAATTCAACAAGTCTCCTTTTAGTGCAGCCACAGTTGCAACTCCCAAATACATCTCTAGCAGAAGCCTCAATATTAAGCTTATAAAATGACCCCAGGTTTATTGTGCCTTTCTGTGTATTTTTTCTGTCCATTACAGTTTTCTTGGCGATTTAAAATGAAAGCAAATTGTGTTTCTGTGCAAATTCTACAGTTAAGAAAATTCAAATGTATATATGAAAAAGCCTGAATTGTGTGGGCCAAAATTTCCACACAACATCCAGTTTTTCATGAAAAAAGCATCTTTTTAAAAATGTGATTGTATGTACAGCGGACTATAAGCCGCTACTTTGTTCCCACATTTTTAACCCTGCAGCTTAAACAACAAAGTGGATAATTTATGTATTTTTTTCTGGATTTTTCCTGGTTTCACAAACTTCAAGCTAAAAAACTGAGCGACATAACATAAGACGAATGAAATTTCCGAACGGAAACGAAAAAACGCACCTCACCTGTGTTCTGAGCTGCACGGATCGGGAGAAAAACTTCCATCGGTATTGATTTTTAAACTCACGACGATGCCAAAAGATAAACTATCAAGAGAAATGGTTGTGAAAGGAAGGAGGAAGACAGTAAACGATGACTTTCTTGGTAGGCTACAGTTTAGATACAAGCCATTGTAATGCGTTAAGTCTGGGTCATGGGAGAGCTCGCTAACTCCAGTTGCAACAGAAATCATATAAGCACAGACAGGTTTCCAAAACTCGTGCTTTTTTATTTTTTTTGGCAACAGCGTTACGGGTTAGACAAAGAAACTTAGAAATGAGCATCAGAAAATAATAAGGACATATTCCTCGGTCTTGCACACATGATAAAACTGTCTTTAATTAAAGACAGTGTAAAGTTCATTAGTTTCAGTGTAGACAGGTGCGGCTTATTTATGTTTAAAATAAAAATCTTTTCATTTCATCTTTTCGGCTTATATATGGGTGCGCTTAATAGTCCGGAAATGAAGGTATATCTGTGACCAAACATTGTTTTGTGTTCTGTCAGCCATTGTGGAACAAAAGAATAGACTATTGGGAATAATTTAATACACAATAATGGTAAAGAAAATATAATAAAACATAAGCAATTCAGTGTTTAGGCCTTTGCTGGCTCTGGCAGCCTGCCACTGGTGAATGTGTATTTATCTAAAACTGTAAGTATTTAGCTATAGATATGTCTATTTGTATAAGGGTGTGTTCAATCTATTCTTACTCCCTCCAACCCTCCAAACTTGTCAATGAATTATGTCCAGACAAAAGATTTTAACATCACTGCACACACACACACACCAAAAGACATAAAGGTTAAGGTCACAATCTGAACAGCAATATCTCCGGAATCCTGCTGAGATATCCAGTCAGGGCAAAATAATTGCAGTGTAAACTTTTAACAGCATTGTTATTATTATTATTATTATTATTATTATTATTATTATTATTATTATTATTGAATTGTGAAACAGATGGTTTATATAAGAAATATGTATTATGAGTGTACAGTATGTGATTTAATCATAACTATTTTATCTAGTGCAGCTGTTTGCTGATGCAGCATTGACAACTGCAGAAAAAAAAACTTAAATATATGTGATCATATACACTTAATATGTGATCATATTGACAGTTTAATCTGTAATGCACCACAGTGGTTAGACTGCAATTCAGATAGCAGATAGCTAATAAAGCATAGATTCATATTCATAGACACACTTCTGGTCACCCGGTTGGGCATAGATACATCAAAATGAATGCACTTCTGCCATTCTAAAGCAAAGCTGGCAGCACTTATACGTCTGTTATTTGAAGCAGCTTTTGCACCTGACGCACAGCACAAGGACTCAACTTCTTTGATTGAACCTTGTGAGGTCTGTTCCGAGTAGAACCCGTCTTAGAAAACCTTTGTATGACCCTGGCCACTGTACTGTAACTCGGTTTCAGGGGTTACTGGTCTTCTAATAGCCTAGGTATCTTTGCAGAGAACAACAATTATAATTCTTAATTTCTTAAAGTTCTTTGCAATAAGGTACCATATTGAACATCCTGTGGTCAGTATGAAATAATTGTTCTCACAGCACCACATTTTAACTGCTTTAATACAAGATACACACATTTGTATGCAGACAAAAACATAACCATGATAAAAATGACATGTGGCTTTGCATGGTTTAACTATGTACAGCTGTTATCACTTGAGGTATATTGACTTTTGTTGCCAGCTATTTTGACAATAATGGCTGTATGTTATTTTCAGAGGAAAGTTAATCTGTACTGCTATACAAGCTGCACATTGACTACTCTAAATATATACAAGTTTTATTTATATAGTATTGTCCCTTCAGAGAAAATGCTCAAATGTTTGCTGAAAATTTGAGGGGTGTACACACTTTTGTTAGATATTGTATGCAACCAGTTAAAAGACCAATATTCACAAACAGTACATAATCCCTGTAATAGTAACCAACCAAGTTTGCGAATGACTTATTGTATCCTAATTTAGTTAATTGGTGTTTGGTAACAAAGGGCTACTTTACATAAGCAACACTGACTCAGTGACAAACAAGTCATTTATGAGAAGATGGCACCTGTATTCATAGTAACTAATTATTCATTTGTTTGTTTATAATGAAGCTAATATTATGTGTCAGGAAGTCATTCATGCAATGGTATACAAAATCATGATCCTACTAAACTTCTTCTTCTTCTTTCGGCTGCTCCCATTAGGGGTCGCCACAGCGGATCATCCATCTCCATACCACCCTGTCCTCTACATCTGCCTCTTTTACACCAACTACCTGCATGTCTTCCCTCACCACATCCATGAACCTCCTTCTTGGCCTTCCTCTTTTCCTCCTACCTGGTGGCTCCATCCTCAGCATTCTTCTACCAATATAATTCATGTCCCTCCTCTGCACATGTCCAAACCATCTCAATCTTGCCTCCCTCACCTTGTCACCAAAACATCCTACATGCGCTGTCCCTCTAATAATCTCATTTCTAATCTTATCCATCCTCGTCACTCCCAACGAAAACCTCAACATCTTCAGCTCTGCTACCTCCAGCTCCACCTCCTGTCTTTTACTCAATGCCACTGTCTCTAAACCATACAACATCGCAGGTCTCACCACAGTCCTATAAACTTTCCCTTTCAATTTTGCAGATACCCTACTATCACAAATCACCCCGTCACTCTTCTCCACCCACTCCACCCTGCCTGCACTCTTTTCTTCACTTCTCTAACACACTCTCCATTACTTTGCACTGTTGACCCCAGGTACCTGAATTCCTCCACCTTCTGAAGCTCTTCTCCCTGCAACCGCACCACTCCACTGCCCTCCCTCTCATTCACACACATGTATTCTGTCTTACTCCTACTGACTTTCATTCCCCTTCTCTCCAGCGCATATCTCCACCTCTCCAGACTCTCCTCAACCTGCTCCCTACTCTCACAACAAATCACAATATCATCCGCAAACATCATAGTCCAGGGAGACTCCTGTCTGACCTCGTCCGTCAACCTGTCCATCACCACTGCAAACAGGAAAGGGCTCAGGGCCGATCCTTGATGCAGTCCAACCTTCACTCTAAACCAGTCTGTCGTACCTACTGCACACTTCACTGCCGTCACACTGCCCTCATACATGTCCTGCACCACCCTCACATACTTCTCTGACACACCTGACTTCCTCATACAATACCACAACTCCTCTCTTGGCACCCTGTCGTACGCCTTCTCTAAATCCACAAATACACAATGCAATTCCTTCTGTCCTTCTCTATACTTCTCCATCAACATTCTCAAAGCAAATAAGGCATCTGTGGTGCTCTTCCTCGGCATGAAACCATACTGTTGCTCACAGATGGTCACCTCTTCTCTCAGCCTGGCTTCCACTACTCTTTCCCATAACTTCATGGTGTGACTGATCAACTTAATACCCCTGTAGTTACTGCAGGTCTGCACATCTCCTTTATGCTTAAAGATCGGTACCAGCACACTTCTTCTCCATTCCTCAGGCATCTTCTCACCTTCCAAAATCCTGTTAAACAATCTGGTCAAAAACTCCACTGCCATCTCTCCTAAACATCTCCACGCTTCTACCGGTATGTCATCTGGTCCAACCGACTTTCCACTCTTCATCCTCTTAATCGCTGCTCTCACTTCCTCCTTACTAATCCTATCTACATCCTGCTTCACCAACTCCACATCATCCAACCTTCTCTCTCTCTGATTTTCCTCATTCATCAGCTGCTCAAAATACTCCCTCCACCTTCTCAACACACTCTCCTCACTAGTCAACACATTTCCCTCTCCATCCTTTACTGCTCTAACTTGCAGTACATCCTTTCCAGCTCGGTCCCTCTGCCTGGCCAATCGGTACAAATCCTTTTCTCCTTCCTTAGTGTCCAACCTCTCATACAGCTCCTCATATGCCTTTTCCTTGGCTTTCGCCACATCCCTCTTAACCTGCTGCCGCATCTCCTTGTACTCCTGCCTACTTTTCTCATCACTCTGTCTATCCCACTTCTGTTTTGCCAACCTCTTTCTCCTTATGCTCTCCTGCACTTCCTCATTCCACCACCACGTCTCCTTGTCTTCCTTTCTATTACCAGATGTCACACCAAGTACTTTTCTAGCTGCCTCCCTCATCACTCCTGCAGTAGTTGCCCAATCATCCAACACCTCCTTAACACCACTGAGCCTCTCTCTGACCTCTTCCCTGAACCTCACACTGCACTCTTCCTCCTTCAGTTTCCACCATCTTATTCTTCTTTCAGTCCTCACTCTCCTCCTCTTCTTCTTCACCTCCAAAACCATCCTACAGACCACCATCCTATGCTGTCTAGCTACACTGTCCCCTGCCAACACCTTACAGTCGCCAATCTCCTGCATAGCACATAGTCCACCTGTGTGCACCTTCCTCCACTCTTATACGTCACCCTATGATCCTCCTTCTTCTTAAAATAAGTGTTCACCACTGCCATTTCCATCCTTTTAGCAAAATCTACCACCATCTGCCCTTCCACATTCCTCTCTTTAAAACCATACCTACCCATCACCTCCTCGTCACCTCTGTTCCCTTCACCTACATGCCCATTAAAGTCCGCCCCAATCACCAACCGTTCCTTCCTAGGTACACCATCTACCACTTCATCTAATTCACTCCAGAATCGTTCCTTCTCCTCCATCTCACAGCCAACTTGTGGAGCATAGGCACTGATGACATTTATCATCATCCCTTCAACTTCCACCTTCACGATCATCACCCTATCAGAAACTCTCTTCACCTCCACTACACTCTTACTGTACTCTTCCTTCAGAATCACCCCTACACCATTTCTCTTTCCATCCACACCATGATAAAACAGTTTAAATCCACCTCCAATGTTCCTGGCCTTACTCCCTTTCCACTTGGTCTCCTGAACACACAGCATATCTACCTTTCTCCTCTGCATTATCAGCTACTTCTCTCCCTTTACTCGTCATAGTACCAACATTTAAATACCAACCCCATATCTCACTCTCTCCTCTGCATTATCAGCTACTTCTCTCCCTTTACTCGTCATAGTACCAACATTTAAATACCAACCCTAACCTCCACTCTCCTACACTGCTCCTTTCCCTGCCGTCTCTGTAAACGTCTTCCTCCTCTCCTTTTCCTCCTTCAGCCAACAGTAGCCCAATTTCCACCGGAACCCTGTCGGCTAACGATACCTGTGGTGGTCGTTGTTAACCCGGGCCTCGACCGATCCTGCATGAAATTCTCATTTGTGATCCGCATATTTGATTTGGCACATGTTTTACGCTGGATGCCCTTCCTAACGCAACCCTTCCCATTTACCCGGGCTTGGGACCGGCACTAAGAATGCACTGGCTTGTGCCTCCCTAATGGCTGGGTTCATGATCCTACTAAACAGCTACTTCAATTAGGGTTTTAATTTGGCAATGAAATATTTCTTTTTGATCACTGGACAACTATTTGAAAACTGGCATCTTGCATGTTTCTTACCTTGACAACCTTCTTCCATATGGATACATTTTCTATACTGAATCCAACAAGTCTGGGCAACTACTGAGTAGGTACAAATCAGGCCACATGTTTATGGTGTCATCAAGTAGACTCCTTACAAAGTATTTTACAGTATTTAAAAACTAAAAAACGCTAAAGTATTTTAATACCAAATATTAAGCCATTTTCATCAACCCTATGAAATTACAAAATCCATTTTATATTTATATTTATGTTTACAGAACTCACAGATTCAGAGATTCACAAGCTGGTGAATATATTGTCATACAAAAAATTATTGTGCTAGCTACATTTTGTATAATGCACCGGTACTGTATCACAATATGACATAGTGACAGTGACGGAGGGAAATAGTTTTAATTGGATTTAGGCAGGAGTACTGTATGTTATCCTTTGGTACTGTATGAGGAAGTCTGGTGTGTCAGAGAAGTATGTAAGGGTGGTGCAGGACATGTATAAGGACAGTGTGACAGCAGTAAAGTGTGCAGTTAGGAATGACATACTGGTTCAAGGTGGAGGTTTGACTGCATCAAGGATCGGTTTTGAGCCCTTTTCTGTTTGCAGTGGTGATGGACAGGTTGACGGACGAGGTCAGACAGGAGTCTCCATGGACTATGATGTTTGCGGATGATATTGTTATTTGTGGTGAGAGTAGAAAGCAGGTTGAGAAGAGCCTGGAGAGCTGGAGGTATGTGCTAGAGAGAAGTGGAATGAAAGTCAGGAGTAAGACAGAGTACATGTGTGTGAATAAAAGGGAGGGCAGTGAAGTGGTGCGGTTGCAGGGAGAAGAGGTGAAGAAGGTGGAGGAGTTCAGGTACCTGGGGGTCAACAGTGCAAAGTAATAGAGAGTGTGTTAGAGAAGGGAAGAAAAGAGTGCAGGCAGGGTGGAGTGGGTGGAGAAGAGTGGCAGGAGTGATGTGTGTTCGAAGGGTGAGGGAGGCGAGATTGAGATAGTTTGGACATGTTCAGAGGAGGGACATGGGGTATATCGGTAGAGGAATGCTGAGGATGGAGCCGCCAGGAAGGAGTAAAAGAGGGTGACCAAGTAGGAGGGTTATGGATGTGGTGAGGGAAGACATGCAGGTAGTTGCGTTGAAAGAGGCAGATGTAAAGGACAGAGGTGTATGGAGATGGATGATCCGCTGTGGCGACCCCTAATTGAAGAAAAAGACTGTATGTTATCCTTAATAATAAAGTGTGTGCTGTACAGATATTCACATTTAAAGCACAAGATTGTATGCTGTACAGATATTCACATTTAAAGCACAAGATTTATCCACAAAGCCAAATAATGTGTTTTGTTGACCTGAAGAGCTCAATCAAAAAAGAGCACATCAGTATAGTGGGCTTCTGGGTGCAGCACTTCAGTAAAGACTTTAATATTTTACATGTAGTCACTGAGCTGAGGGGGGGTAGTCACTGAGCTGAGGGGGAGTAGTCACTGAGCTGAGGGGGAGTAGTAAAGAGATATATAGTAGATAGTGATGGGCAGTTTGTGTCAATTCAGTAAAACTAGTTGTAAAGTAGCACCGGTGTTTGTACTCCTTATATTTATAGCATTGCTGTCTGAAATGTGATCCCTGACCTTGTTCTTATCATCAGCTCAGATTTAAAAACAATGTTGCAGGGTCTTGGATAAAGGACTGTAGGACAGAGAATATCAGGTTTCTGTTTGATACATCGCATGATGTGTAAGCTCTAATTTCAGCTCAATCAATCTTAAAAATGTTTATTTCACATCAGTATAGTGGGCTTCTGGGTGCAGCACTTCAGTAAAGACTTTAATATTTTACATGTAGTCACTGAGCTGAGGGGGGGTAGTCACTGAGCTGAGGGGGAGTAGTCACTGAGCTGAGGGGGGTAGTCACTGAGCTGAGGGGGGTAGTCACTGAGCTGAGGGGGAGTAGTCACTGAGCTGAGGGGGAGTAGTCACTGAGCTGAGGGGGAGTAGTAAAGAGATATATAGTAGATAGTGATGGGCAGTTTGTGTCAATTCAGTAAAACTAGTTGTAAAGTAGCACCGGTGTTTGTACTCCTTATATTTATAGCATTGCTGTCTGAAATGTGATCCCTGACCTTGTTCTTATCATCAGCTCAGATTTAAAAACAATGTTGCAGGGTCTTGGATGAAGGACTGTAGGACAGAGAATATCAGGTTTCTGTTTGATACATCGCATGATGTGTAAGCTCTAATTTCAGCTCAATCAATCTTAAAAATGTTTATTTGTATCTATTTTGTTTAGGTTCCGTTGCCATGGTGACCGTGGAGCCGCTGATGGGCATAATGCTGCTGATCTTTCACACGTTCTTCTGAATGAAAATGACATCAAACAAAAAACTAATTTCAATCCTTTATCTAATAAACACCAGGACATCAAGAAACACACAAACACACAAATAACTCAGAGCAGTTTACTGCTTTAGCACGCTAACCATTAAAGAAAAGAGAAACTAAAAATTTACTTTTCAGGATTTAACTAGTTTGATGATAATTGGACCATATGAGACGCATGAAAAAAAAAAAAACCCGCACATGCGAGTCTAGGTGAAATAGCACTCACATCCATGTCAAACAAAAACACAAACACCTCACACATTATTAAATAAATGAATCCCCCTTATATTGTAATTTAGAGTATTTTTATTGCCTTTTTTTATTTATTGTTTTATTAATTACTTTTTGCTTAGTACAATTCTACAAAGTGTTTCAATGTTTAATTTTTGCATGAGCTGTTGATCAGTTTCTCATGGGTTCGTTCCTGTGTATGTGTATATGTGTGTGTGTGTGTGTGTGTGTGTGTGTGTGTGTCTGTCTGTCTGTCTGTCTGAATGCGTGTCTGTAATTCTTTGTATTTGTGTGTATATTTAAGTATGTGTGTGTGCGCGCGCATGCGTGCGTTTGTGTGTTTTACCGGGTTTTATTTTCACTCAGTATAAATTGTGCTATTTTTTAAATAATTGAATGCACATGTTCATCGTTGATGTTTGTCTTTAATAACATTTATTTTTATTAAGATGTTAATTGAGTCATTCATTTATTAAAAAGTGCCATGTTGCAAATACAAAGTTTAAATAAAGTTGTTTCTTTATAATAATGTTATTGTGTATATTTTTACTAAGTTTTCAATATTTTAAAATAAGAAACAAAAATATATATGATTGGCTATATCAGCACATCACCTCGCTCAAATCAAATACAGCAAATTACGAATCAGACCTAAAGTACTCAATTTGTGATGTAGCATGCCAGAACAAAATCTGGTACCTCTGGGACTTTTGTTTTAATCAATAAAATGTATATGAATTATGTAATAACAAATTAATAATACAAATGTATTTATTCAATAATCATTCATTATGTGTCACATGCATCCTTGACATATTGACCAGATGGTAATTATCACACCCGTAACACACACAGGCATAATCAATCACAAGTCAATCACACATACTCATGCATCATTAATACACTTCGAATGGACTGTGTGTTTCTCATTTCTTAGGGAAGAGGCAGGATACTTATGGGAGACATGACTGTGTTGTGGGGTAATCACATGGTATCAATCTTCTTGTTTTATTAAGGCTACTGCACTTTGTGGTTTTAAATATTTATCTAAGCACACAATTTCTATTAATAAATAAACTCTTCCTTTATTTATAGCTACAGTACATAGGATCTAAATCCTTTAAAGATGTATAAACTATATAATAGGATTTTGTTTGTTTCACTAAACATTTCATCTTAATTCTTTCTTTTACACTAATTTTTTACTCTACAACAAAAAACATTTAGCATTTTGCTGTATTACAGAGATTACATGCAGCAGTCAGTAAATAAACACTTACATCAGGACAGTAAGTATACAGTAGGTTTACTGGTAGGCGCTACATTAGGTTTTGTGTCTTGTCTTGTGTCGTCTGTCTGTACTGTCTGTCTGCACTGTTTGCACTAGGTTGCACTCGATGCACTTTATGTAACTTGTGTTGTAGCTCTATGTTGTTTTGTTTGTTGTTGTTTAGTGTAGCACCAGGGTTCTGGAGAAACGTTGTCTTGTTTTTACTGTGTACTGTGTACCACTGTGCATAGTAGAAATTACAATAAAAGCCTCTTGACTTGACCTGACATAGCGCAAAAAAGAGACAAAAACACTTAATTAGTGTTAACACACTTAATACCCCATACCCCTTCTCTGCACATGTCCAAACCATCTCAATTGTGCCTCTCTTACTCTGTCTCCAAAACGTCCCACATGCACTGTCCCTCTAATAAACTTTGCATCCTTTATTTACTTCCCACCTTTATTCGGTACCTTTATTCGTCCCACAGTGGGGAAATTTCCATGTTACAGCAGCAAGACAGAGAAATAAAAGTAGATGCAAATATATATAAAAAAAGAAGAATATACAAAAAAATAAAAAAATATAATAAAATAGAAACAGAAATAAAAATAAATAATAATAACAACAAAGAAGTAAAAATAAATGCAAATATCTAAAGAATAATAATATACATATACTACAATACCAGTATATATACAGTTCAATGTAACAATACAAATAAGAAAAAAACTAAAGTACGCTTTTTAAGTCTGAAGGATATTGGAGACTGTAAGGTGTTGGTAGGGGACAGTGTGTCTAGACAGCATCGGATGGTGGTCTGTAGGATGGTTTTGGAGGTGAAGAAGAAGAGAAGGAGTGTGAGGACTGAAAAAAGAATAAGATGAAGGAAACTGAAGAAGGACGACTGTAGTGTAAGATTAAGGGAAGTGGTCAGACAGGGGCCCTGTGATGGTGAAGATGTGCTGGATGATTGGGCAACTACTGCAGAAGTCATAAGGGAGACAGCTGGAAAGGTATTCAGCGTGGCATCTGGAAAAAGAAAAGAAGACAAAGAGACGTGATAGTGGAATCAGGAAGTGCAGGAGCTTTCTCAGCATAAGGAGAAAGAGGTTGGCAAAACAGAACTGGGATCATCAGATAAATGAGAAAAAAGAGTAGTAGAGAAGAGGTGGGGGTACGTGCTGAAGAGAAGAGGAATGAAAGTCAGTAGGAATAAGACAGAGTACATGTGTGTGAATGAGAGGGCGGGCAGTGGAGTGGTGTGGTTGCAGGGAGAAGAGGTGGTGAAGGTGGTGACGAAGATGGACAGGATTAGAAATTAGTTTATTGGAGGGACCACGCAAGTGGGCCATTTTGGAGACAAGGTGAGGGAGGCGCGATTGAGATGGTTTGGACAGACAGACAGATAGACAGACAGACAGACAGACAGACAGATAGACAGACAGACAGATAGACAGATAGATAGATAGATAGATAGATAGATAGATAGATAGATAGATAGATAGATAGATAGATTAGTTCCTTCATTATTTAAGAAAATGCACTTTGGCCCTACATTGTGCTGCAGGTTTCTGTGGTGTTACTGAGTCGACAGGATTAGTTAAATGACGTAATGCTCACACACCACCCTCAGGGCATGCCCCCTAATTACGTCAGAGACTTTCCTTCTAGGAAGTAAAATTCGACCTCTCTAGCTGATGTAAATTCCGGATCTTTTTAGTGAGTCAGATCATTTGACTCCGTTCTCAAACAAGACAAGACAACATTTAAAAATGTATTTATTTTTCAAAACTATGTAAACAGTAATTACTTTCATTTTAATAACCGCGACTGAAATCGATTAATTAATATACACCTTATAAATAAAAATATACGATTATTTTCCATGGTTTTAGGGAAAAAAAAAGCTGGTTACCAGAACCACATATGCGAGTCGGAACCTGATGTTCACTCAAAACGATACAATGCAGTAGAAAAGGCAGCGTTTCGTTTCGTTTTCTTATTATCTTTTCATTTTCTATATTTTCCGATAAAACAATAACAACGAAACACAACACACTATGTAAGCTCGTTTCATAGCATGTGTGTCCCAACTGCGGATCTCTGCGTGCAGCGGGATTTCTGCGGTTTTGGTGGGGATTCGGGCAAAGTCCAGTCTTTCGGTCTGTACTGCATCTGATCTGTACTGCAACTGATCTCTGTACTGATCCTGCACTGCATGGTCTCGTTTTCTTGGCGATTTACACGTTATATTTAAGTACATTTCCGTGTTACAGCCAGGTTTCTGAAACAATAGAAGACTAACAGAATTGTTTTGTTGTCATTTTCCACGGAAACCGTGTGAAAAAGCCGACTGAGAGCACGACTGAGAACCGTGACACTTTACATGATGGATCCACCGCCAGCTGCAAAAGTGCAGAGAGTTTTATATGTCACATACCTGATTGCTGCTTTGGACGTAACGTGGCTCTTCCTCCAGTTCTCGATAACACCGGTAGGTCTCGTCGGGTTTAAACACTGACAATACAAAAAGTCTACATACAGTATAAATAAATGCATGCTGGTATTGTTCACAGTGCATTTCGCTTATTTCTGAGTTATTACTAATGTACGGACGAAATTGTAATGTAGTATCATTTATTTGATATATTTCATTAATTCATTTGTGCCAAAAGTAATAGTTAAAAAAAATAAAATAAAAATTATATATATATATATATGTATATTTAGCAGCAGGCCCCTTTACTCTTAGCCATGAATAAATATTACAATATTTTTTCAGGATATATGTTTGACTATGACATTTTTGTTACTTCGAAATCAGTGACTGTATGAGTGTGTGGCAATACTGTGCCATTCATTACCTGCAGATCTGCAGATTAGAGATTTGGTGTGTGTTTGAATGACAAAAATCACACTAATAGTGATGTTAGTGTTACTTCACTGCGCCGTATTTCATTACATGATTATTATTATTGTTGTTGTTGTTGTTGTTGTTGTTGTTGTTGTTGTTGTTGCATTAGTTACATGATACTCATTTATTAGCTAAATAAAATCATAAATGTTTACAAATACATTTCTATTATATTTAGCATTATTTTCTATTTAACCCTGACATCTGAAGTACAATACCCATATAATTTAAGATTTTTATCTCATTATTTTGTTGCATTTAATTTAAAAAAGCAGTGCCTAAACATACTTAGCTACTCTGATTGTTTGCTAACATCACAAAAGGACAACTTTTAATGATAAAATGTATTTTTGGGTAGCTGTTGGCTTATCTCTTAAGGTTTTTTATTTAGACTTTCTTAGCATTTTTACAGCTGAGCAAAAAATGCATTGTAAAGAGAATTCTATAAAATCTACTGTAAAAAACTGGAAGCTGTGTGGTTAAACTAGTACTTTATATTGTAATAAATTGTCCTGTGAATGAATGGTAAAATATTGTCAGCTCTAGTTAATTCATCTTGTTTGCAGAAACTGACTGAACTTAAATTGGTTACTGGCCACTTGCTTATAAATTAATATTTTTAATATTTAAATAATGTGAGCATATTAGTACTCAAAATGTATTTTATTTAAGTCCTTTAACAAAGTAAAATAAATAAATAATAGTATCAATTTAAGTCATAGCTCTTTAGTTAGTGATGAGCTTCCCACTGCATCAAAAACTACACAGTAACTTTCTTTATATAAAGCAACATACAGCAAAGTTACTCTGTCCGGCTTTGACTTAAACACAGGCTCTAATCTCCTACACAATAATAACCCACAAAACACACAACAGGAATTTGACTGTTGGGTTTTACAGTATTTTGCTTTTTTTTAAATTATTATTATTTATTATATGGTAAACTATTGGCGGCAGGGTTGCCAGTGATTTACTGTTTTTTTCCACAGTTTGTTTCTGTAAATGACACTTACATTATATTATTGTTAAAATACATTTCATATTGTGTTTTTCATTTTACACATTTAAAAAACAGCACTAATGTTTGTCCACATTGTGTGTCCACATTACATGTTGAAGTAACACTGAAGCAGTGATGAAGTTAATGAGATAATGAAGTGACTAATTAAATGAGGATTAAACTTTGATGGACACCTGTGAAAAAGCAGGATCACTGAAGGGAAGAGAAACAAGAGCAGAGAAACACAACTTACAGCCAAAGACAAAGATGAAATCAACTGATAATAATACCATTAAATTAATAAACATTAAATCTCTCAGGATTTCAGCAGAGGATGATAAACACCCCCCAGCTTCACTTATTAAAAGCTCTAATTGAGATTTTAGGTGTTTTGGTGTACTTTCATTTGAAGTCATCATAATGGAGATCAGTGTTTGCTTTAATGTTTCTATTAAATCTTGACCTTTAAAAAAATAAATAAATAAATATAACAAACCCGATCAACTTTGATCACTATAAAAAAGTTCTGCATGTTAGATGTTTTGTGCTATTCTGGCACCCAGCATGCATTGTGGCATGATAGTTTTTAAATAATCCCCATTTTTAAGTTTCATGTGCTGATTCTTGACATTTGTGTGTCTAAATGTTGCTGTAGCTCTGAAAGTTTTAATAGTTCAGCAAGTTAACTTGAAATCACATTACTTTTACATATTACATTTAGAAAAATTACCTCAATAAGTAATGAATATTTCACCATCAATAGTTAACAAAAACAACCACAGTATAATTTCTCAAGACCTTTTTTTTCTGACATAAAAAAATGTGCTTTACAAATATAGCTACAACAGCTATAGAAAAACTAATATTACAGAGTCGAGGGTCTCCACTGTTCTCAAAAATGGTAAGGTCAAAAACATTTTAAATAAAATATAAACCCCTGTTAAGTCTCCAAGGATGTTTTGTATTAAAAATAAAGAAATCAAGTCAAACTATAAGTGAAGGTTGTAATTCTGTTTTTGAAGTTGTTTATTCATTCCTTTTTTAATTCAGTTGATTTCATCTCAGACTTTAACTGTATGTAGTTTTGTTTCTTCTTTCTTTTAGTGATTCTGTTTGTTAACAGCAGTGTCTGAATTGTCTGAATAAAAATGTGTTATTGTCTGAGTGTCTGAATAGTATTATGAAATAGTATTATACATCGTTTAGATTCTTGAAATGCAGCATGGTGTAAAAAAAGTGTTTGCCCCTTCCTGATTTCTTTTTTTTTGCATGTTTGTCACACTTTAAAGTTCCAGATCATCAAACTAATTCAAATATTTGTAAAAGACAACACAAGTAAACACAACATGCAGTTTTTAAATTAGGGTTTTTAATATTAAGGGAAAACAAAATCCCAAACGGTGTGAAAAGTTTACCACACCTGCGTTCAATTTCTCTAGCCACACCCAGGCCTGATTACTGCCACACCTGTTTACAATCAAGAAATTTCTTAAATAGGACCTGCCTGACAAAGTGAAGTAGACCAAAAGAGCCTCAAAAGCTAGCCAGCATGCTGAGAGCCAAAGAAAGTCAGAAACAATTATTATTTACATATAGTAAAAACTTGTAACAGTGGAAACCCCTCCTACGAGTGGTAGGCTGACCAAAATTACCCCAAGAGCACAGCGAAGACTCATCTACGAGGTCACAAAAGACCACACAACAACATCCAAAGAACTGCAGGCCTCACTTGCCTCAGTTAAGGTCAGTGTTCATGAATCCACCATGAAAAAGAGACTGGGCAAAAATAGTCTGCATGTATATGCATTTTGTCTTCCAAGACTTTTGGGAAAATACTTACAAAAGTTTAACTGTTGCTGCTAAGGGTGGCCCAACCACAGTTTTAACAGGGAGGCAAAGACTTTTTCACATAGGGCCATGTAGTTTTGGATTTTGTTTTCCCTCAATAATAAAAACCTTCATTTAAAAACTGCATGTTGTGTTCACTTGTGTTATTTTGTACTTATATTTAAATTCGTTTGATGATCTGGAAAATTAAAATGTTACAAACATGCAAAAAAATAAGAAATCGGGAAGGGGGCAAACACCTTTTCACACCACTATACCACTGTATTAAAAAAAAAAAAAATAGTCTGTTTGCCACTGTTAAAAATGAAGTTTGATATTATGATATCAATATCAATATCATGATATTAAAGGGAACCTAAACTAAATAATGCCATTATAGAGTTCACAGTTAATAGAGGTGAAAATGGTATATAACAATTTGAAAACAATGATTAAGTTAACTTAATTATGTAAAAAGAAAAATAGAAAATTGGTAGCATTCCATGGGTTAGGCTGACTAAAGCAAAGTTGGTAGAACCTTGTCAGCATTGTGACATGTCAAATGTCCAGAACGAAGTAGAGAAAACAGACAGGAGAATTCAACACAAAAGGCTGCAATTGTGGCTGTCTTGCTAATTTGCCTGGCTGTACCCACAATGAAGCCCAGATACTGTACTTTTAATCCTTCAATTGCATACTGCTTTAGGTTTGCAGTGAGTCCTGTCCCTCTCAAGGAAACTCTATTAAAACCCTTACCAATTATTGCTAAAAATTATGTTACCTAAAAACTTTCCTTTGCCATTGACCACCATCAACAAGGGCCCTTCAGCTCCATGTGGTAATCCTTAGGAATCTGGAATGCTACAGGATTGCCTTCTTGACATGATTTACCTTGGTTTGGTATTACTGTAACCAGTGACTAGAGGACCTAAAGGACGTTTTGGCTTAACCAAGTTTATAATAAACTGACATGATTTACTGGGTGTTGTATTTGCCAACTGGAAGTAATGGAACAACTGTGGCCACAAAGGATAGTCAGCAAGAATACACAACAATACTAAAACATATAAACTGGCAAATGTCAGCCAAGAAATTATGTGAATTGTGATACTGCATAAACTATTATATATATATACATTGTCTTGTTAAAAAGAAGAGAGGCTTTTACCTGTCACATATACATTGACTTAGACATTAAAATACTTTAAAATACTTTCTTCACATATCCCAGCTTTTTATGAAGCTGGGGTAAATTAAGGGCCTTACTCAAGGGTCCAACAGTAGCAGCTTGTCAATACTGTTACGTGAACCCGTAAACCCTAGAGCCTTAACCTCTGAGTGCACTTCCCCAATACTAGCTGATAAAAGAGTGTCCTGGTGCGTGTTTTTTTATGTAGCTCCTTATTTAATTAATTGATACATTGTTTTATTAAAAGCCTTTTTTTTTTCGTCTCACATTTCCTTCTCATAATTTTTTTTTGTCCCATCATTTTGTAACCATCTATTTCCAAGAAACTACCAGGCACTGGCCTTTTATACCAACAGGACAGAATGAAGGCTAATGTAGAGTACCACTAGCTAGTATCAATATGGTTTGATAGAGGTTTATTAGTAGATTAATTCACTTGCTGTTTTGCTTCTTCTACAGTGTGGATAACATGAGGCTTTTCCACCAACAGAAATTATATCCACTGATGTTTTTGTTTATTTAAATTATCTAGAGGCTAATACTAACTATCTTTACCTGTCAAAGTATTTTTTTCTTTGACTAATTTCTGCTGCTTTTTAATAAATTTTACAAATGTACTTAATAAAGTGATTATTTGGTATAATTATATGATTTACTTTTATTTTTCTTTGCATATGAAAGTATTTGGCAAAAAAGCTGGGATTTGACACCCTCTGGTTTGGATATCTACAGACAAGTGTAGGTGTGATGCAGCTCCTGGGGGGCCCTGTGTTTGGAAGGTGAGGTTTCTTTAATGTGTTTCTAGGTTAAAAACAGAATGGATAAATATAATGTATTGATAATAGATGATATATTGATAATGTGTGTCTTGCTCAGATTTGCAGATATTTTTGGAGCACGTGCTGCTCTTTCACTGTCCTGCTTAGCATCAGTCATTTATTTTTTGCTGCTAGCAGCAGCAGATAGTACTTTGTTACTTTTTCTGCACAAACTACCTGCTGTGTTCATGCATTCCATGCCAGGTCAGCCTTCTATTATAAGTACATAAATAATTATGCATAAACTTACTGCTAATGTTTAATACGTTTGATTTCCATAACCCAGCAACACTGTTGTACATTTTTTGTTCCTGCCCAGGATCACAGATGGTTATCACAGACCTATCAGAGAGCAACAAGCGAGCAGATGCCCTGGCAAAGCTCGGTCTTTGTTTTGGTATTGGCATGATCACGGGGTCATCATTAGGAGGCACTCTGAGCACACGCTTTGGGTAAATTATTTATACAAAACTCACAGGTAGAGCGTAACAAAGTTTGTTTTCTAACTAGCTGTACTTAAGTACATTTTTTCAAATATCTTATCTTTTTTTAGAGTATTTTCTTTTTTGGAAGCTTTTGCTGCACTACAACTAATATTACCACATAATATCCTACATTTTACTCCATTTTTAAATAAGACGCTGTTCCTCATGACTTAGAATTGAGTACATAAAATGCGAAATTGTTAGCCTGTCATGAGTCCACAACCATAAATCTGCAGTTCTCATTAGAGATTACATGGAGTAAGGGTGTCTTTACTTTGTGCCTGTAATAATATAAACCTCTACTTACAAAGGTATGATGTACAAGAAAATGAACCATCAAATTGCAGAATTCATTTAAAATATAGATCTCATAGATCAGAACATTTACAGTTAATACTTAATTATATTTAAAAGAGATTACTGTTTTACTGCTTTTAGATAAAGCAACTTGCAGCATAACATCAGTAGTCCTCTGTCCATCCTTGACTTGAACACAGGCTCTACTCTTCTACACAATGTTAACCCACAAAACACACAACAGGAATTTGACTGTTAGGTTTTACAGTATTTTGCTATTTTTTCTTGATTTTATGGTAAACTATCAGCAGGGTTGCCAGTAATCTACTGCTTTTTACAGTTTGTTTCCATAAATCTAATGATTCGAATATTGATTTCAGAGTGTGTATTATTTATTTATTTATTTATTTATTTATGTATTTATTTATTTATTTATTTATTTATATTTTTATTTGATTTTGATTTTTTTAATTTTTAATTTTTTATTTTACACATTTAACCACTTTAATCCCACAGCAAAATCCTCAGGTTTAAAAGAGAATTTATTTGTCCACACTACAAAGTGGTAAAGTAACACTGAAGCAGTGATATTAATGAGATAATGAAGTGACTAATTAAATGATGATTGAGTGTTAGTGTTGAACATCTGTGAACAAGCATAATTGCTGCAGGAATAAAGAAACAAGGGCAGAGAAACACAACTTACAGCCAAAGCCAAAAATTTCATCAACACATTAAATCTCTTACAATCACATCAGAGGATGATTGAACACCTCCAAAACAGCATTAACAGTTTAATTTAATACTAATCAGTGTGAACTTATTTCTGTCATATGTGTACAAAGCTATAATTAAGGTTTGAGGTGTTTTTTTGAAAACCACCATAATTTGTTTAGTGCTTGCTGTAGTTGGGCTCTTGAAACTTGACATTTTGCTCTTTAGTTACTGCAATACACATAAATTACACCACAGTTACTACAGCAGTTATCTGAAAAATATACACACCACATACAAATAAAAGTTTTGAACTATGACAGAACGTAAACACACACAGACATAGAAAATAATCAGTGTATAAGTCTCAACATCCAGATCAAAAAACCAGATCAACTTTAAACATCAACAAAAAGTCTACTGAAAATTTACAACAAACACCAAATAAAAGCAACTAAAGAACATTATTCCGCATAATTTGTTCATGCCACAATGCAGGCTGGTCTTTTTTTGACTATTCTGGCACCCAGCATGCATTGCAGCATGAAAGTTATTTTTGTTAATAGTAATATAATAAGATTACTAAATAAGATAATTAGATGATGATGATATTATCATCTATAGTTAAACAAAACCACTTATTTACAATTTCTCTTGACTTTGCATAACAAATGTGCTTTACAAACACTTTTACAACAGCCTGAGAAAAACTAATGTTAAAGAGTCAAAGGTCACAAGTCTATCTAAACCAACCACTGATCTCCAAAATGGTGAGGTCAAAAACACTTTCAATCAAATATAAACAATTGTTAAGTCTCAAATAATATTTTGTAGATATAGGATAGAAATAAAGTCAAACTGTAATCATTGAAGCTGGTAATCTGTTTTTTTTTTTAGTTGTTTAATCATTGTTTTAATTCAGTTGATCTTGTCTGAGGCATTGGCTGTATGTCAGTTGTAGTTTTATTTCTTGTTATTTTCTTTCAGTGATTCTGCTTGTAAACAGCAGTGTCCATTAGTGTCTGAATTCACTCGTTTGTTTTCATTTACTCTGTCAAGTGGACTATACTAGTAGACTCATGTAGGGATTAGTGAGAGTGTAGGATGTGATTTCAAACCCTTAGTGTCGACTCTGAACGCTGTTAACTCAGAGTATACTGTTTATACTTTCTAGAAACTAACAAAATTAATAAGAATTCATTGTTTTATCTGGGATTTTACTTTTTTTAATGAAAAAAAAACAGCATGTCACTTTCAGAATGTGGACTTTTGTCTGCAGTTTTTTTACATTGCATGCGTTGGCATACCCAGTGACAATCCTTAGTGTTGGCTAGCATGGACTTAATGTGAATATGTACTTCTTAATTTATTTTTTCATGATTTGGGGCTTGGGAATGTGCAGCAATTCTTTGTCGTTTTACAGAAATTGGGATTAAATTGCTAAGGAAGTAAGGCAAGTTCATTTGCAAGACATTAACTGTAATAACAGTATATCTTGTAATATATCAAACTGGACAAGTTACGTAGCTTTGCACCTCCAATAAGACTTTTTACCAAAGCACTAGCTTTGCTTAATAGGCCCTGTGTACATTTTCTCAAATATACAAGATATAATATTAAACAAAACAAAACAAAAAAACAAAACTTCACTGCATAAGAGAGTTTATTGATTTCATTCATAGATTATTTTTGAGTAATTTATAATTGTTGCTGCTGAACAGTATCTTGATTAATCTCAGGTAGTTCCTGTTGTATGGTGCCAACCAGTCCCTCTTCTTAACTAGAAAATTTGCTAGCTGTATTGTTGCATGCCCACCTGTTAGGCATGTTGCATCTCATCTCTTCCGTTGCCTTGTACCGTAACTTGTGCAATGACAATATAGTTGAATTTAATCTAATGTAAAAAAATCTGGCAGAATTTGTGTAGCATATTTTATTTTTCTGGTTACAAAGCACTGTGCTAAACACCTATAATCTACCAATAGGGCTAAGGTGTACACAAACTCATTCAGTGTATAGACAGTTGAGTAGGAGTAAGCCTGGTGTGTCCTGGACAACAATGCAGGAAGTCTTAACTTTAGCATTTCACCAGCTGTGGAAGCTGAGAGTAAAGTGTGTCAAGTAGATAGAAGGATTCCAACAATATTTCTGTAGGCTATACTTTAACAGACATCAACTTATTTACTTCATTAGAAAAGAGCAGGCTAAAGACTGTCATGACTAAAGTCATGGTTCAATGTCAAGAAATTAGGTACTGGTTGGTATTAAATCCAACATGGTGAATGCACATATTGCAGTTCTAAATATACCACATAGCTCATAACAGTATTATGGAAAAGCAGAATTAACAACCTTCTCACCAGTGTGATATTTGCCTGGTGTGAATGCCCTTTTATACTCATAAGACAAGAAGAAATCTGCATTGGTAAAATGCCCTTTGTACATTGTCTGTGCATTAAAAAAAAGAAATTATAATTTCCATTACAAAA
>MU527382.1:2314262-2431079 GCA_024362625.1 Silurus asotus
ATATATATATATACAGTATCATAATATTGTACATAAAAAGAAAAAGTATAGCTGCGTCTGTTTTTTAAAGCCAGCTTCTGTACCTGACGACCAGCACGAGGACTCAACTTCTTTGACTTCTTTAAGGGTCACTCAACGAAGTTGGGTCCTCATTGCTTTAGATGGTTGCAGAAGTGGAAGGTCCTCTTGTCAGTGCTCAGACCATACGACGCTCACTGCAACTGCAAATCGGTTTGCATGGCCATCATCTCAGAAGGAAGGCAGCGCTAGATAACAATGGTGGTCACACAATATATTTACACTTTGGACACAGATTTGACATGTTTACTTGATTCAATTCAATAAATTTGTATTTGTATAGCGCATTTAACAATGAACATTGTCTCAAAGCAGCTTTACACAGATAATGTGGTGATTAAAAGTGAATATGTTTGTCCCTGATGAGCGAGCCGGTGGCGACTGTGGCGATGTTGCGGGTACAGTGATGGTGATCAGAAGCAAAATGTAGTCCTGAGTGAATGTAGCAGTCTGTTAACATTAACTACAGTCCAATCCATCCTTAAAGTGCCCGTTCTTACTCCGGAATTTCATGGAACCACCCAAGGCGTTGATGAGAAACCGTCCCAAGCTGCACAGAGTGGCCTCCAATCGAAGAGAACACCATCCAGAGGCAGGCCTGGACAAAGTGGGAAGATCCACAGAGGGGAGAGGGGCAGGAACAGTGGTCACTGGAGCCTCAGGAGCATGTTTAACTAGACAGAGACTTAGGATATTCTAACTTGTGTGGGCAGTTATTTTGACAATAGTAGCTGTATGTTGCGTTATTTTCAGTGATTTTGCTGCTATTCAAGCTGCACATTGACTATTTTAAAGTACATCCACTTTGCATTTCTATAGTACATACCTTGAGAGCATAATAATACAATTGTTGCTAAAATGTGACAGGTGTAATCACTTTTGTAAGATGCTATATGTATATGCATAACCCATTGTGTCCATTTTAATTTTACTAGCTGTGATAATGGAGGCATTTCTTTATGAATGTTTGTGTGTTTTGCAGGGAAAAGTTTGCAGCATACGTTGCTTCTGTGGGAAGTGCTATCAATTTATTGCTGGTGTTGAAATTTATTCCTAAGCACACAAAAAGGCAGCACAAAAAGATGAACAACAGTAGGATAAATCTTTTTATTATTATGTATTTACAATTTAAATTGTTAACACTTTAAATTATGAACAATCATTAACAAGTTAATCCATGTACAGCAGTTAATCCATATTAACATATTAAGCATATTAAGCAGTTAATCCATGTACAGCATATTGTATATAGTAGGAGTCAGTGGCCATATAATGAATGCCATTACAAAAGCATGAAACCCAGTTACCTCAATTCTACAAGACTCCTTTCATCAGTAATTACACCTTTAAAATGGGTTTTTGGAGCTCTTAGTTGGAGGAGCAGCTCGCCTGGTGTGCTAGTGACAGCGGGGAGTTAGAACATTGCTCCCATCGATACAGATGGCAAATCACTGCCAAACAAAATGGACGAACTGATTCTTCTTAACAGATCAACCAAAGACTTGCTCTGCTGCTCTCCGTTTTACTTGAAACTTGGCTCAGTCTCTCGATCCCAGACAGTGGAATCCTTTGTTCGGGCTTCCACTTACACCAAAAGTTGTCGCCAAACAAACTAACTGCAGAAATTTTCCTTATTCATTCTGACCGGAGTTTACATCCAGAGGGGGGAAGTTGTGAAGTACAAATACATAATTACTGTACTTAAGTACATTTCAGTGATTTACTTTATTTATTTTTCGGACAACTTTTTACTTTCAATCATTAAATGTTTACACAAATATCTGTACTTTCTACTTTTTACATTTTCACAGCAGACTTTAATCTATTTGGTAAAATGTAAATATTTCTGTTCTTATTGCACGCAGTTTTGAGCCCATTACCCTATTTTCTTTCATTGCATGGCTTTTTTAATCTACCACTGGTGTATCATTTACTGGCTTTCACACAGCACCGATGTAGACTAGTTTACAAAGTTAACAACAAGCAAAGGAGAAGGCAGCAAGAAGTATGAGACAGAGGGGGTCAGCGATGTAAACATAACTATGAGAACAGACACATTCCTGATCACCTGATCATCTTCTTTTTCTCTGCTTTACATTCGTTAGGTAACAAAATACAAATTTTCTATTGATATATTAATAATGGCTATCAAAATGAACGTTAATAATGAATTAAGGCACACCATTTTAACAGCACAAATTGTCTCAAAGCATGTGCTGACCAACTGGCTCCTATCTTCACCCATATCTTTAACAGATCACTGTAGCTATGTTTTTATTTTTATTTTTTATTATTATTATTTTGGTACAATAATTCCGGAAATTCTCCATTCCAAACCCCAAAAGATAACTATAAGCCCTTTCCATCTGTCAGTGGATCACCAGCTTCCTGACATGCCGGAAAGACACTGGGCGAGGTTACCTCCAGTATTTGGACAGGCAGCACTGGCGCTCCTCAGGGATGTGTCCTCTCCCCACTGCTATTCTCCCTCTATACTAACTCCGAATCCAGTGACCCAACTTTTAAACTTCTGAAATTTGCAGATGATACTACGCTTAATGGACTCATCCAAGATGGTTACGAGTCACAGCCACACGGGCTAGCCTTTACTTCTCTTGAGCATCAATAAGCCTTGGCTGCCCATGACCCTGTTGCCAGTTCACCATTGTTCCTTCTTTGGACCACTTTTTAAAGGTTCTGACCACTGCTACCAAGAACATCAGACAAGCGCTGCAGTCTGGAGAGTAATCTATACATCACAATTTGTCAATCTCGCTCAAATCCTTAAGTTTGCCCATTTTCCCACTCACTAACAGATGCCATGATGAAAAGATTATCAGTGTTATTCACTCACCGGTCATTATGTTATGCCTGGTCTGTGTAAATAAGGTACATGTACATGTATGTATTTTTATGTATATTTTTTGTTCCTAACCAGATACAGCTGGCTCTGTGTTTAATTTGGGGGAGATTGCAAGACTGATGAAGTTTCCAGGAGTTGCAAAGACGTTCACTGTGAAGATAATATCAGGACTGCCATCTGGTGGGTGACATTTGTTTTAATTAATTTTTTTTTTTTTATTTCCTCCTAATGAAAAATTATTCAACTATTAAAATTATTCCATCTCATTTATTGTACTTAATTATAACTTATTGCTTAAGATTTATGAAATTATGAAGTAAAAATTTGCTTATTTGAGATTTACATTTTAAGCAATTATTTAAGAAATTGAAAATAATGAGTGAGATTCTATATTCTGAATAAATAAGGTAGTTTTGTATTAGCACACATACGGCTTGGCAATTCTGGGAAAGAAAAACTTGCACTCAATAAAACCCAGGTTGTTGCATTGTGAGACAGCAATGTTTACTGCTGAACTATACGACTGCACATTTGAAATGGTAAAATAATGCTGTTGTTAGTTCTTCCAGTGGCAACATAGTTTATAACTATATTTCCCTTTGACTATTAATCGAGACAATGTACATATTAATCGAGACATAACATATTGGATTCATATTACATAAATTAAAGACATTTACTCTATATGATTCAAACTAGTAAATAAAAACGTAATATTTTATGTTAACTAGATGCACTTATTGTGCTAGATACATATTCCGTTTAGCTTTTTATCGAAGTAAAAAGTCTGACTGCTTAGAGCAACAGGTATATAACACATTATAAGCATTATACTTTATTACAAAATAGAGCAATAGATATGACTCAAATGTAATTAAATCTGTTTTATTAGTCTTGCACTAATCAAGCAAATCTCTCATTTAAACAAAAATTCAGGCCAATTACTTTTAAGCTAATTTCTGTTTATAACAAATTATCTGATTACTTGGATATTAATTATATCTTTTCAATAATATTCAGCCATTAAGTGTGTTATGTAATTTTACATGCTATATTATATATATTATCATGACTGACCCTGCTCTCTGATCCCATCTTCTGAACAAGCTGGGATATGCAAAGTGTATTATTTCACTGTGCTGTAATGTAAAAAAGTAAGTAAGTTTCTTTCGGCTTCTCCCGTTAGGGGTCGCCACAGCGGATCCTCCGCACGTTTGATTTGGCACATGTTTTACGCTGGATGCCCTTCCTAACGCAACCCTCCCCAATTTATCCGGGCTTGGGACCGGCACTGAGAGTGGCTGGGGATGGTCCCCCGACCCGGGAATCGAACCCGGGTCGCAGCAGTGGGAGCGCTGCGTCTTAACCACTAGACCACCAGGGGACTGCAGCCTTATTGTACTGTTCTCAATAAATTTAAATACACATTAGAAATGCACACAGCCTCTAACGGAGGCAGAACACTTATCCTTCAGTTTTTGGCTGAAAGAAGTGGATCCTGATCTGGTCATCTGCTATTATACCCTATCCACCTCAACAGTCATGATGATGCGAATTCTAAGAGGCTTTTCTCCTCACCAGAATTGTCCTGAGTATTAACAACCTGACAAATCCTGAGAACCTTTCTGTCAGCTTGAAACAGTTTGACCATTCTCCATTAACAAACTGACTGAATGAACTCTTACAGACTGTTTTATGTCCTAATGCAATGGCATAGGTGGTTATAGAAATACTTAAACCAGCCAGTTATGCACTAAAAAAACATCACATCAAAAGTCACTGAGAAGTTTTTGCATTCTGATTTTTGATGTGCACTTTACTGTGCTGCTAGACACTATATGCATGATTTTATAAACTTCTAAAACACATTGTCTGGTTAGATAACTGCATGATTAAGCAGATGTGTTCCGTAAGGTGTTCCTTTATACAGTTATAAATGAGTGTATTACCAAAATATAATTATTTGTTTCGTATTTTTCAGGTGTTTTTCAGGTCATGTTCTCCATCATTGTTATGAACTTTTTCCAGCTGCAGGCAGAGCAAAATGGCTACCTTATGGCATACCTTGGTGTGGTGCAAATGGTACACTTCTACTTATTCTGTTTTTTTTTTTCTAATGTTAAGTTTACTTACTTATGCTGACTGTTAAAATCTTAAAATGTACATCTCTGTACTGTATGTGTGCACATTTACCTGCTTTTTTGTGTTTTAGGTTATTCAGGGTGCTGTTATTGGTCGTCTCACCACAAGATATTCAGAGAATTCGTTACTACTGTTTTCGATAGGCCTGAACAGCTTGGTGGGGCTTGCACAGGTATACATTATTTCCCAAGATTATTATTTATGGATAATTCCATAATTATTGGATCTTGTAAAAGAGCCAACATTAATGCATGAATTAAATAATATTATATTTTGATCTTAATTATTTGAATAATAACAGCACTCCAATAATGCACAACTGGGACTTGTAGATGGGGCGTGGACCACAATTTGCAGAACATTTATTTGCACATGTGTATATATTTAGGTTTCTTAAATGAACTTAAGTATATGTGCAAATTAATATGTGAATGTATAATTTTTGTGTAATTGTTGTCCCCACACAATTTGATAAAAAATATTATTAATTAATTAAATATATATTCATAATAAGAATTTAAAAAAAAAAACATTCAAAAAATCAATGGGCAAATGCAGATTGGTGCTGTAACACTCACATTTTTAAAGACAAATCTTTTCATTTGCAAAATAACATTGATAATTAAGAAAATAAATTAAATTTCCTGATTTATTTCTAGAAAGGTTTTTTAAAGTTTTTATTTGATTTATAATTTAATTAGTAATTTATGAGGATTATTAAAAAAAAGCTAAAAGAGATGAGGCGAAAGCCAAGGAAAAGGCATATAAGGAGCTGTATGAGAAGTTGGACACTCAGGAAGGAGAAAAGGATTTATACAATTGGCCAGGCAGAGGGACCGAGATGGGAAGGATGTGCTTCAAGATAGAGCAATAACGGATGGAGATGGAAATCTGTTGACAAGTGAGGAGAGTGTGTTAAAAAGATGGAGGGAGTATTTCGAGCAGCTGATGAACGAGGAAAATGAGAAAGAAAAGGTTGGATGGTGTGGAGATTGTAAAGCAGGAAGTGTATAGGATTAGTAAGGAGGAAGTAAGAGCAGCAAATAAGAGGATGAAGAGTGGAAAGTCAGTAGGACAAAATGACATACCAGTAGAAGCGTGGAGATGTTTAGGAAAGATGGCAGGGGAGTTTTTAACCACGTTGTTCCAATCAAGATTTTGGAAGGTGAGATGCCTGAGAAATGGAGAAGGAGTGTGCTGGTACTGCTCTTTAAGAATAAGGGAGATGTGCAGACCTGCAGTAACTACAGGGGAATAAAGTTGATCAGTGGAAGCCAGGCCGAGAGAAGAGGTGACCATCTGTGAGCAACAGTATGGTTTTATGCCGAGGAAGAGCACTACGGACGCAATATTTCCTTTGAGAATGTTGATGGAGAAGTATAGAAAAGGTCAGAAGGAGTTGCATTGTGTGTTTGTGGATTTAGAGAAAGCATACGACGAAAGCATAAGTTGCCTAGAGGGGAGTTGTGGTATTGCATGAGGAAGTCAGGTGTGTCAGAGAAGTATGCGAGGGTGGTGCAGGACATGTATGATGGCAGTGTGACAGCAGTGAAGTGTACAGTACGAACAACAGACTGTTTTAAGGTGGAGATTGGACTGCCTTAAGGATCTGAGCCCTTTCCTGTTTGCAGTGGCAATGGACAGGTTAATAATTCAAGCTTTGGTATACAATATAGCAATCTGACAGCATCAGTAATATGTGATTTATTAACATCCCATTCCTGATTTATTCTCCACCTATAAAGTTATAATAACCTCCACTCTTCTTACTAATCCATTAATTGGAATGTGGCTTTGGTTTTTGCCATTTACACCACAATAGCATCAAGGAATTTAGGCAATGGTGTTGAAATCTCTTTTTAAACCATTTAGAAACTCTCCCAAACCAGAAATGATTACAAGTGAATAAAAGCCTGGTCCCCCTATGTAACTTTGTTTTCTAACCCTTTTTATTAATTATTATTATTATTATTATTATTATTATTATTATTATTATTATTATTAATAATGTTGTAACATATCTTATTTTCATCTGCTTTTACAGGCCTTTACCACTAACATTGTTCAGTTCTGCTGTGTTCTTATTCCAATGATGCTGTCACTCAGCATCTTCAATGTCATCACAGACAGCATGCTAACAAAAAGTGTCCCAGCATCTGACACAGGTAACAGAAACACACCAACCATACAGTAAAGTTTTATACTCATTAAAGTTTTTCTCAGTTGCTTCGGAGCATTTCTCCGATCAGAAATGAAATTCTGAAAACTACTTGTACTTGTAGAAAATGTCTTGTTTCATTTAAGGTGGTAGCTCAGTGGTGGTAGTTTAGTGGTTAAGGCATTGGGCTTTGGCTCAGAAGATCACAGGTTCAAATCCCCCCACCACCAAGCTGCCCTGCTGTGCCCTTGAGCAAAGCCCTAAAACCCTCCCCTGCACAGTTGTAAGTCGCTCTGGATAAGGGCGTCTGCCAAATGCCGCCAATGTAAATGTAAATTTAATTGATTTTCTATCAGTTTGTTTATGTCATGTTGATCCAAATATATTTCACCTGAATAGTGTTAACCCCCAAAACATCTCAGCATTATTTCATTGCATATTCATTGCATCATTGAATGTTGTCACCAGTTGTCATCATCTGTCATTCAAACTTTCTATTAAACTTTTTTTTTTTGTAAATGTGACTTGAATTTATGAACTGTGCAGATGAATCTTGAATGACACTAATGAAGTAGACTGTATGGCATCAGATCAACCAATGATCAACTAGTTCTCTAAAACTGGTCAAATGTGAATCTCCTAAACCTTTAATTGCAGAGTGTATACAGACAGAGAAAAACAAAATTAAAAATTCTGAAAATGGATGAACAACTAAGAAACAAACGAACACTTGTATAGTACAGTAAAAATGTGAATCCTGTCTGGTCTCTTGCAATCAATATTAATCAAATATGCATTTAAATAAATGAATTTGTGCTGCTGAAATTCATAGATGCCAAACAGAAGGAATTAAAATTTTGTGCATTTTCAGTCACTGTGATCCAAAACATATTTATATGAAGAACTCCTGAAACTTTTGCACAGTCATACTGACATGTCTAAACATTTTGATAATCTTGTTTGTGAACAATGACAAAGGGACTTTTCATTCTGGTGGGAATGAGATGTTCATACTTACTTCTGTGAGATGAACTGAGGATTTTAAGGGAAGTACAGGCTGTTGCAAGAAATCCAATGTTTTGTGCTGTTTGTACAAATTGTTTTGAGAATTCACTTGCTGGTTTGCAAATATTAAGGATGATTCGAAAAATGCTTCAAAGCAGCTGAGAAATGCTGTAATAGTCACTCGCAAAGACTTGAGACATGTATTAAATGAAACACTGTATTGAGTGCAGTGTTTTGTTTCTGCATTTTGTACCTCTCATTCCTGTATGTATTTTGTAGGGACCATGCTGGGTCTATGTGCATCAGTGCTGCCTCTGGTGCGAACAGTTGGACCAACTATTGGAGGTTTTCTTTATGAGACATATGGTGTGGCATCATTTGGATACATTCAGTTTATTGTCAGTGCTGCTACTTTTAGTCTTATGTTCATGTCAAGCGCAAAGAAAAACACCACCTAATACAAATAAACCCTGTCTGTATCAAATATGTGTGGAAATCTACTTTCTAATGAATGTTTATTACCGATGTTGTTTAAACTGTTTATTAGTATATCATGTAATTTTGTAGATGCATTTTTATAAATGTTTAGTATACCAGTGATAATCAGGAATATATTATACAGGAGCCAATATAGCTAAAGTTTGTGATGTTTTTCACTGACCTTTGTGGGGAGCATTTCTACATGTATTTATTTCTTTAATTATATTTCCTTATTAGTGGTTATTCATATAATGTATATAATGATTGATGGTATTGCCTATATGATTATTACTCCAATGAGCACCAAAATTATCTGTTTAATCTGACAAAAGATAAATGTTTTAACAAATTGTTTGAACCAATTAATTACTTTGATAATCTTGAAATGTTCATACTTTTAGTATTAATAAATAATTGTCAGGTATGTCATTACCAGTAAAGAGTCACAATTCATACTTCATGCTAAATAATAGAATCATGTTCAAATGCACTATATGGACAGACGTTTGTGGAGAGTTTAACATTAGATTCATATGTACGTTTTGAATGTACCATTCCTACGACGGTGTTTAAGTGGCACATAAAAAACAACGATTATTATAAAAAATTATAAGAATAAGGTTGTAGCAATACAAGAATGAAGACGAAATTACGAGAATAAACTCGTAGCATTAAGACAGTGGCATCACCAGCAGCAGTACTGGCACCCTGGTGTTACACCAGATTCTGTGACCATCCTATTTTGTGACCTTAGAGGGTGCTGTTGTTCAAATGCAGCTTAAAAATTATGATCCAGAAAAGTTCCCTACGCAAACAGTGTACATTTAAACAGTGGGAACATTAAATGTTTTTGCGAGAACACACCTATTACCTTAAATGCGCTTGGAGAATAGTCGGTTGGCATGTTGTGGGGAAACATGTGCTAATTGAACTACACAGAAAAGACTCATTTAGATATTAGTGGTAATGCCGTCTAAGTTCACAAAACATGATTTCACAGAATCTGGTGTAACTCTTAAGAAACAATATATCCTCTTTAAATAGCACACATATGTAACCATCAATATGAGACTGAAACTGATATTGTGCAGTCTGAAATGGTGACCACTGGTCGACTCCAAGGAGCACATCTGGGCGCTATTTAAAAAGGAGAGGTGTTTCTCAAGAGGAACCTACAATGGTGTGCCCGTTCTTCAGTCGGTTCTGCTACAACTTTCTCTTAATTTTACTTAATTCTCATAGTGCTATGACTATTTTAGTCATTTCAACTTTATTCTGGTAACTCTACATTATTCTTTTTGTGCTAACACACACAAAAAAAAGACATTAATTTACTTTATGTCAACTGGTTCCATGTAACTTAGGCTGCATTTAAGTAACAATATTTATTGCTGTAAACTTAAGTTAATCACAGTTAATGCAATGTTGTTTGGTTGAATCAACTTAATATATTAAAACAAAAAGAATAAGTTAATTAAGTTCAATTATTCCAAAATGTTTCTTGTCACCTTTAATTAAAACAAATAATCCCAGTCGGCTTCTTCAATAAGGGAAGCGTAAAGCATAAAGTAATCCATAGCGGATCAGTCTCCATACACCCCTGTCCTCTACAGCCCTTCCTCTTGTGGAATGGTTCTATTCGCAGCATTCTCCTACCGCTATACCTCCTCGTCTGCACATGTCCGAACAATCTCAATTGCGCCTACCTCAACTTGTCTCCAAATCATCCTACATGCACTGTTCCTCTAATAAACTAATTTCTAACCTGTCCATCCTCATCACTCCCAACAAAAATCAACATCAACTTCAGCTCTGGTACCTCCAACTCCACCTCCTGTCTTTTACTCAATACCACTGTCTCTAAACCATACAACATTGCAGGTCTCACCACAGTCCTATGCACTCTTTTCTTTACTTCTCTAACACACTCTCCAATAATTTGAACTGTTGACCCCAGGTACCTGAACAACATTCTGTTGCTCACAGATGGTCACCTCTTCTCTCACCTCATGGTGTGATCAACTTTTATTCCTCTGTAGTTACTGCAGGTCCGCACATCTCCCTTATTCTTAAAAATTGGTACCAGCACACATTCCTCAGGCATCCCCTTACCTTCCAAAATCCTGCTAAACAATCTTGTTTAAAACGCCACTGACATCTCTCCTTAATATATCCATGCTTCTACTGGTATGTCATCTGGTCCAACCCACTTTCCACTTTTCATCCTCTTAATAGCTGCGCTCACTTCCTCCTTACTAATCCTCCACTTCCTGCTTCACATCATTCAACCTTCTTTCCCTCTAATTTTCCTCATTTATCAGCTGCTCAAAATACTCCTGTTAGCTTCAACACACACAATTTATATAAAAAGTCAAAATGAAACGTAATGTGTGGGGAAAAAAATATACTGGTAAACTTTACTGCTCTATTCGATTTAATGTGCTGCTAATTAAATGCCCTTGATCAATCAGCAATTGAGATAAGTTATTTAAACATCCTTACACCCTTGTGAAAAAAAGTGCGCTTTAGCATATAGAGAAAAAAAAAATTTTCAATCCAGAAGATGTACTTCTAAAAATGATGAAAAGCAATTATAGTGACTAAAAGTGTGTTAATTTTGATTTAATGCATTGCAAACAAACGCCACAATATTCGCACTGACAAAGTTAGAGGAATGAATCCAACAATTTTATTGCAAAAGTAAAAGGAATGTAAACTTTGTCCAAAAAATTTAAATAATGAATAAATAAAATTACAATATTTAACTTTTTCTAAAGTTACAACTAGCATATCAAACTTGCATTTGCATCCCTTAGAAATAAAAATAAACTAAAGTTAACAGTACAAATTATACATTTAACATCAGACAGAACTACTAACATTACAAACAACAAAAAAAACCCTGCATGAATTTAAAAAAAATAATAATAACTACAACTTTGGTAGGTCTCATGTGTATTACATAAAGGTCAATAAATTCTCATCATTACCTTTAACCACATCACTCTATTTTAGTGTAGCTTTCATTGTTATACTTCTGCCTTAGCAGAGCTCTGACTTGAGAGTTTTTCCTTGAAAACGAGCAATCACACCATCTGTAAACACAAATAACATTTTATGTTAGAATAATCACTGTTATCTGATTTAGGAAGCTCCACTGTCTTATCTAGAGCATAACATTTAAATAAAAATAAAAAAATGGAAACAATATGCTTCTTATTTGTGTACTTATTTAGCATTTATTTATTTACAACACAAATTGTCCAAATAAACTTGCAATGTTGCTTAGTACAACAGCAATCGATGGGTTGATAGCATTAAAATAAGTGCATACTTTTAAAATGTGATTGAAATGCATTTCCCTAAAAGCGATATAAAATTTTAATGCAAATTTAAGAAGTATTAACATTTATAATTTTCTGATCATTTTAAACTAAAAACAAAAAAAACTTGTGCAGTGTGTTTACCTGTCAGGCACGAGGAGGAACTAGCCAGACACCGAAGTGCAAAAAGATGAAAGAGGCTTTAATAAAGGAAAGCAATAGAAAACATAATGTCCACAGAAACAAGTATCATATCCCGTAACCCGTAATCCCTTGGGGAAAGTAGAGTCCTCGGAACTAGAGTAATCCTTCAGAAAAGGTTTGTAATCCAAATGGGCCCGAATCCACGCATTGTAAAGTCCGTGCATGTATACCAGTGCAAACTGTAGAACTGCCTCTGTTTTAAGCGGATCTTAAATAGCCTGGGGCGTGAATGAGCGCCAGGTGTATGTGATTAGTATGACGGGGAATTACTGCGCGTGTTGGGGCACCGCGAGGCTGGTGGTTCCCTGACATTACCCTTATAAAGTCATTTGAAATAGATTTTTATATTTTTTATTTATGATTTTTTTTTTTATTTAGATATATGTATTTACATTTGCAATCTGTTAATTATATGATGCAATATGGCAATGAAATGCCGGATGACGTGTTCACTCAGTGCCACTGGAGAGACACATAACTATATATTCTCAGCATTACTGGCATGCTGTTAATATTTTTATAACTAATTTTCTGTACTTTTTCATATACAGTATACAATTATACAGACAGCCTTACCAGAGCATGTATGCAATGAGGGGAATTTCTTTCTGATAGTCTGATGCTATCCAGGAACAGCCAGAGTCTTCGAACAGCTGCACATCACAGGTTATGTTACACATGTAATGGACAGCATCAGCTTACAATGGCATTAAAATTACATATCAGTGCATGATCCAAGCTGTGAAATACTGTGAAAAAGCACATCACTAGCACATCAGAGGTATTGTAACATAATAGTGTTTTTCAGTATTTGTAGTTATTTTTAACTACACTTGTGATGGCCAAATGTCCACAATTATATAGCCAAGTATTATGATAGCCAGTGTTGTAAGAAGGTTTTACTGGTCCTTGCTAGTTGAAAATGCTTCTAAATTAATTAAAATGTTTGTATTTAGATAGTGTTTTGCAAGTTGCTGTGTACATTTTAATGAGTACATTTAGGGATAGAGGTTATAGTGGGGCAAAAAAAGTAGTTTTCCAACTTAAAAAGAGAATGAATTCTTTAAAAATAAGACAATGAGTTTTTCTGGATTTTTTTCTCTCATTTTGTCTCTCATAGTTGAAGTGTACCTATGATAAAAAATCTCAGGCCTCTCTCATCTTTTTTAGGTCAGAGAACTTGCACAGTTGGTGGCTGACTAAATACTTTTTTGCCCCACTGTATATAGTGAAACAAACCTGTTTTTCTCTAATCTGATAATGCTTAGTATTTTATACAACTCGTATTTTATTTTATTCAACTCATATTTTTATACAACTCGCAGCCAATCTGTTGCCACTCAATTTGTCAAATCAGCACATCACAGGTAAACACAAATAATTGTGAAGTCACTGTCAAAACAGATTCTTCACTCTAAAACTATTTTCTATTCATAATTGCTGTAACTATAAATTACATCGACAAACCAGTCTCTACCACAGCATGTACAAAAATATAAATAAGCATTAAATTACAAGCAAAAAAAAAAAAAAAACAACTATGGTGACGTTTCTATCATGAAACCATATTACATGCTATTAATTTAAACATGGACACATATTTGCCTAAAACCTCTTTACAAGTTTTTTAGGAGCCACATAACATGAGTTGCTGGCTCCTGTATCATCTCTTTCCAAAGCCAGAATTTGAAAAAATTCAGAAAAAAAAAAACATTTTCCAGGATTGGTACCAGACTCTGTATACATGTGTAAGAAACTTTATGGTGAGTTTGGTCATTATGAACCAAATTTTATTGTCATGTCATGTAACTTTTGGAAAAAAGAGAGAAAAGGCTTATGCATTGTGCTGTCTGTGAGGCAGAGTTGGATGCAGATGCTAATCTGAGATATATATATATATATATATATATATATATATATATATATATATCAGAGATAAGGTGTCATATACAAAAATAATTATGCAGAAATAATTGTGCAGTGAAGTATTGAGCTTTTTGTCACCGCTCAAAGACAAAGTTAAACAAAATTTGACTTTAACTTTGTCAAGGCAGACCACAGCAAACAAAGATGTTCTAAATAACATACATTGTGGAGCTGAATATAAAATATTGAGAAAAAATTGCCAATTACGTGAACTTCACATAAACTTACTGTGTAATTGTGATGGAATTCCCATTTTCAGAAGTTCAAATTACCAGATGTGGCTTATTCAATGTCAAGTCATAGAACTACAGCCAAAGGACAAATAAATCTGTGTGCCATGTATTTTGTTTGGTGAATAGAAACCTATCATGTCTGTTCTGCTAACCCCTTTTAAATGTACTGTGTTATCTTGAGAGGAAAGGGTTCATTCGGAAAATCCCACCAAATGTACGGAGCCTCTTCTCAGATCTGAAATAGAACATTATAAGCATGCTATTGCAGCCACCATAGATCTGCCAGTCAAGGGTGTTCAAGGCCCATCAGAATTAATGCAATTACAAAAGTTTCAGATGATTAATGGTTTTGTCCCAGAATAGAATATCAGCATAGTGTTTGTCTGGGTGTCACTCTACAACTGGCAACTCTTTGGCAGGACTCTACCAATCACAACAAAGAGTGGTACATAGGCACAAAATCAGACATAATTGACTGAGCACTGCTGGCTATAAAACCTCTAGTCGAGATAACCAGAACACCAGGTCAATACAGGACAGGAAATATTGGAAAGCAATTCAAATTCTAAAACTATTCTAAATTCTAAAAGTTTTTGTTTTGCATATACATCTTCAACTGCAGGTGCAACTTTGTGCAGTCAGTGTATCAGAAGTTCGCACTGAAGAAGTTTGTATATTTTAGTTTGAGGTGCTTTATTGTATTAAGAATGTGTCCTTAAATGCACACCTACTGACACTCCTTGCTGAAAGTGTTAGGAACTGGGGTCCTTTATCGGCCAGAATAACATATTCATTTTAATCTTTCAATGGTACTTTATTAAAATAATTCAGAGGGACTACACTGGCACATGTCCCTGTTCAAATAGTGAAGACATTCCTTAGGAGGTAGAGAAAAATCTTTAGTCAACACAGACGATAAACTAACAGACCTCTTTTCATAACTGCAAAATAGTAATTTTGACTGGAAAGTCACTGTGTTTGGTCCTCTGTCTGACACTGTATGTGTATCGCATGTCTTGCCATTGAATAATTGAATGCTGGTAAAGCGTGTAACTGCTCATCCTACAGTCGTTTCCTAATTGGTGTGACACTCTATCATGCAGAAGGTTACAGTGAATTAAAGAAAATATTTCATTTTACACTTATTTATGAAATTTAAATGAGTTATTGTACATGTGTTTTAGTGTATAGTATTAGTCAATACCAAGAAACAAGTGTACTTCAAAACATATTTTTTGATGCTTTGAATGTTATACTTGAAAATGTATGTTTAAGTAAAATTTTATTAGACATGATCACACAAGTGCATTGTTAAAAAGTGCACTTTTTTGAGTTTTGAGAAATATTGTCATTAAAGTATACTCTACTTAAGTAGTCTTTAATTTTAATTATAATATATTATCTGCAAGTTAACTTTAAGTATATTAAGTATTAATTAATCTATGTTTAAGATTTATTTTAAGGTATTTGCAAAATATTTTAATATACTTATGTATACTTAGTGTAATTTAATTGTACTTCTTTAAATTATATTTATAATATACCTAAATGCTATACTTGAAGTACGGTTGAAGTATATTTTAAGCTTCAGATTAATGTGTTCCCAGTATATTTACATCATATCAGCCCACTAGGAATGTATTAACAGAACACTAAAATGCTGCATTAGTATATTAAGAATATATTTCGCTAAATCATTCAGAATTATATTAAAATATTTTATTGTATTAAAAATACAGTGCAATACACTCATTTAGTACAACAAAAACATTAAACATTTTATAAAATGCACACAGTCTTAGAAAACTCAACAACTTAAATGTACTTAATTTACAAGAAACAGAATAATCTTCTGCACAAACAAAATGTACTAAAAAAAATTGCAGGAGCAAAGTTCATTTAAAAAAAACATGCAAAAACCAAAATACAAAAAAATCTAAAACAGTTGTAGAATGGACACTTAAACATAAATTAACAGTCACCATCCCCTAACAGTGCAGGACCACTTTTCTTTGAGTGGGCCTCATTGTTACATTTTCTGTGAATGAGGGCTCGCAGCTCAGACACTGTGGTATTTAGAAATACTTTTATTACAGTATCTGTGAAAAGAGAAAAATAATCTGTTTAAATACAGAAGCAAAGTTTTCCACTGTTATTTGTTTACCATTGTATTGCAATACAATATGATGTAATAATATTTCTCTGAATTTTCTCATTTTTCAAGATAAAGTGAAATGTTCTACATTGCACCCAATTGTAATACTTAATTCTAACATGATTAAACATGAAATATAAAATATTCATGTAAATTTATAATAGAAGTTTATATATAAAATATAAAAAAAATAGCAACAACATTAAGTTTTGCTGAACCATTATGAGGTCTACACAGGATCTCACAGTATGAGAACAAAGCTGATTAACTGTGCTTAAGCTGTGGCAAGGAAAAACTCCCCGAGATGGCATAAGGAAGAAACCTTGAGGGGAACCAGACTCAAGAGGGAACCCATCCTCATCTGGGTTGCACCAAATGTCAATTTGAAGCATATATATACAAAGTTGCGGATCAGAAGCAAACTGCATTCCCGAGTCAGTGCAGCAGACTGCCGACACCAACTACAGTCCAATCCATCCTCAAAGCTCCCGTTCTACTCCGGAATTTCATGGAACCACCCAAGGTGTTGATGAGAGACCGTCCCAAGCTGCACAGAAGTGTGAAGATCCACGGAGGGGAGAGGGGCAGGAACAGTGGTCACTGGAGCCTCAGGAGCATGTTTAACTCGACCGAGAGAGAGAGAGAGAGAGAGAGAGAGAGAGAGAGAGAGAGAGAGAGAAGGTGACGGGAAGAGAAGGATATGGATTATTAAGTGTAACTATTGTTGTATGAAAGTTAATGTCACTGTGCAGTTTGGACTCCGGCAAGACTCGCTCTGGCAGCATAACTAAAAGGGAGAACCAGAAGGTAACACAGACATGAGGGATCTCTGGGATAAGAGACGACCCACCACACCACCGTCAACAAACCCGAGTGAACGTGTGAATGTGAGGGGACGACAGCATACAAATATACCAGTTCACCAAACACTCTATATCCATGCTCCCTCCAGATCTGCACCTTTACCTAAGAAAAAATCTACTGATAAAAGACTTGACTAAATAAATACGTTTTCAACCTCGACTTGAACACTGAGACTGTGTCTGAGTCCCGAACACTGATTGGAAGGCTGTTCCATAAATGTGGGGCTTTATAAGAGAAAGATCTGCCCCCTGCGGTAGTCTTCATTATTTGAGGAACCAACAGATAGCCAGCACCTTTTGATCTAAGTAGGCGTGGAGGATCATACTGGTACAGAAGTTCACTCAGATACTGCGGTGCGAGACCATTAAGTGCTTTATACGTCAGTAGTAGTATCTTATAATCAATGCGAGATTTGATTGGGAGCCAGTGTAGGCTGATTAAGACAGGGGTGATGTGGTCGTATTTTCTAGATCTGGTGAGGACTCTTGCTGCTGCATTCTGAACTAACTGAAGCTTATTTATGCACTTACTCGCACACCCAGACAGTAAAGCGTTACAGTAGTCCAATCGCATGTGGTCCTAGTAAAAGTACTTCCGTCTTATCTGAGTTGAGCAGAAGAAAGGTATTAAGCATCCACTGTCTAATGTCCTTTACACACTCCTCAATACTGTTTAGTTGATCTCTCTTATCTGGCTTTGCTGAAATATACAACTGTGTGTCATCAGCATAGCAATGGAAGCGAATCCCATGTTTATGAATGATTTCACCAAATGGCAGCATATATAAAGAGAAAAGCAGATCAAAAATAATAAAAAAAAGGGGATGTTGTACAGGAACTAGTCATACCTATGAGCACATTGACCTTGTGAGGGTCCAACTGGTCCTTTGAGGTTTGAATAACACATTTCCCTGTGAGTGTGCATCTTGCTAAACTTTCTGTTTCAAAAAGTAATGTAAGCATGTCTTGCACTGTAAAAATAATGAGTTAACTTAAAAAAAATTAGTAAATTAGCTGCAAAGCAATTTTGAGTTTACTCAACTTCTGTGGTTAAAGTTATGCCAAATCATTGTAGAAAGTGAATTGAAACTGCTACTTTAAGTTAGGTATCGCATTAGAAATCAAACACAGAGAGTGCAAACCATACTGTAAACACAATAAAAAAGACTGTCATTTTTAGAGAAAAATATTTATTTTACAATTCTGCAAGCGACACATTTTCTGTCAACATGAACTGCAAAAATTGGACTCATATAGTTTAACTCCAGTCATCAAAATAAAACAAGTAATTCTAAATAAAATATACAGAATATAAAATTTTAATATATTAAAAGGCAATCTTGTAATGCCTTTAAAATACTGGAGTAAAACAACACAAATGACTGTTGGAAAAATACAAAAAACGCTTTTAAAGTGCTGGAGTAAAAAAAAAATTCTCAAAGTGCCAGAATAACAATCTTAAAATGCTCCAGCAATAAACAAGCAGAGTTTCAACAAATTCGTTAAAGCAATGAAGGATTAACTGTTAAATACAAAACTTGAAAGTCATAAAACCTTACAATAAAACTCAAAACTGACTTTGGCATATGTTGCATTGTTATTCAGCTACTAAACAAACAGGGACAAATCAGTACTTGCACTTTTGATTAGCCATATGAACTGCAGCTACTTCAACTTTAACAATTTGTTTTTGAAGGACTGGACTCTTGAAGAGCACTGGGGGGTCAAGGCCAATAAACACTTTCTGAATATTTTCAAAAGTGTATTTTAGTTCTTTAGTATAGCTAATAATTTTGATGGCATAAATCAAGCCAAATAGGAGAGCAACAGCTATAGGGAACACTTTTAAAAAACATTGTTAAAATACAGAAAATATATGTAAAACAACAAGCATTTTGGTTTTTTTACATATATTTTCAGTATTTTACCGTTCCGTCATTTAATTTCTCAAAAATTCATTGTATTTTGATATTATAGAAATTTTCTGTTTTTTTTTTTTAAAGAAATTAGCTGTATTTTCACAGAGTCATTTGTATTTTTACATAGAATGATATCTAATATTTACAGATTATTCTTGTAATCATTAAGTCAGTGTTTTTATTACCATTGAAGACAGTTATCAGTAATCATATGAAGGTTAATGCGAAGTTATTAATGTCAAAAAATTGTATTTTTACATACAGTAAAATTATGTATTGTTTCTTTTACTACTCTTTTAAACTTGTCTTACAAATAAATGCTCCTATTAACAATTACTGTCATTTCCAGACTATAAAGCGCACCCATATATAAGCTGAATTTATTATTTTTTTTTTACATAAATAAGCCGCACCTGTCTATAAGCCTACACTAATGTACTTTACACAGGCTTTAACAAAAGACACGTTACACATGGTGTAAAAGGTGAAATATGTTGCGCTTCCTTTAGGAGCATAGCGGTATTTTGGGAATAGCCTGGCACAGCATTTTTCTGGTATTACTGCATGTGCAAGACGAGGATTATGTCCTTATTATTTTCTGATGCTCAAGTTTCTTTGACTAACCCGTAATGCTGTTGCCAAGAAAAATAAAAAAGGACGAGTTTTGGAAACCTGTCCGTGCTTATATGATTTCTGTTGCAACTGGAGTTACAACTCGAGCTATCCCTTAACCCAGACTCAACGTGTTACAACGGCTTGTATCTAAACAGTAGCCTACCAAGAAAGTAATTGTTTACTGTCTTCCTTCTTCCTTTCACAACTAGTTCTCTCGAGAGTTTATCTTTTGGCATCGTCATGCATTTAAAAAAAAAAATATTTCTCCCAATGGCGTGCAGCTCAGAACACAGGTGAGGTGTCTTTTTTCATTTTAAGTTCGGAGATTTTATTGGTCTAATGTTATGTCGCTCAGTTTTTTGGCTTGAAGTTTGTGAAACTGGGAAAAACCCAGGAAAAATTGTGTGACTGCAATACAAAGTCATAAATATTGTTCTTGGTTTTAGGTTGTGTGGAAAAACTCTGGAGCTCTACAGCAGAAAAGCATGCCAAAGGTGTGTAGCACAAATCAACTTTTTTGTTATTATTTGTAGTAGTAGTTTAATCTTTATGCATGGGTCATAAGGGTGAGGGCTTGGAGTAGGGCTGTTCTTCAGAACAAACATTTCCAGCAACTTTTGCATATTTTAAACACTTTCCAGCATTGACTGTATGATTTTAAAATACATTTTTTCACACTGAGGACAATTAACTGACTCAAACGCAACTGTAAAAAAGGTGCAAACATTCACTGATGCTACAGAAAGAAACATGATGAATTACAAGCGATGAAACAATGAAATTGAATTATTGAATTATTATAGAATTTTTTTTTTTTTCCATTTAGTACTGCCCTTCAGAACAGAAGATACTTGCATATTTCCCAGAAGGGAAATTAAGTACAATTTCCCTCGATCTTCAAATTCAAAACGTTTTTACCCCCAGCTCTTAATGCATTGTTTCCTTCTGGAGCATTAAATGTAAATGTTTGCACCTTTTTAAATAGTTTTGTTTGAGTTCCTCAGTTTTTCTCTGTGTGAAAAGATGGATCTCAAAATCAGTCACTGCCGGAAAGGGTTCAAATATGCAAAAGATGCTGGAAAACTGAAGACTCTGCGGTAGGCTACTTGTAGGATTTTTCTGAAAAAAAAAAAGTTTAACTATTTAGAACAGAAAAGTCACAAAACAAAAGAACAATCGTAGATCATCTATACAACCATTCAGACCTTTATACACATAATCTAGGTTCATAAAGGTAGCGGATTTTAATAATTTTAGACATGTTTTGACTTGTGGACCATATGGAAAAGATTGTTGATGTTAAATATCTCAGTCAGGACAATAATAAATATAAAATAAAATGCATATTGTATGATCCCTCTTTTGTTAAAATTATTCACATTTTTGCAGGATCTGCTAGGGATTCCCAAACATTTGTGAGTCATGAAAATACGTCTGTCATTTAGAAGCATGGCTTTTTATATTACCACTTTTGAAATAACAACTCTCTCTCTCTCTCTCTCTCTCTCTCTCTCTCTCTCTCTCTCTCTCTCTCTTACATTTCAGGTGGATGTCCCGACAGTTGCTGCTCTCATCTTTGCCTCCTGGACAGAAATATCTTGCTGTACGTTGAATGATCATCAACTTAACCCTGCCAAGACAGAACTGCTCATATTTTCAGCTGACCTAACTTTGGTGTTATTGTTGACGCATATTTAGATCAGACTCTTTCTTTTGGGTAATGCTACAGAACTCCCTGTCCAAGCTCTTGTTCTCTCCACACTGGTCTGTTGTATTGCGCTCTTAGCAGACTTTTCAGCATCTACTACCAGGCCTCTGCAGCTAATCCAGCCTATGGCACTGAGACTGATCTTCAACAAGCTGAAGAGTGCACGTCAGTTTTTTTTTTTATATATATATAAACTGCTGTGTCTACTGCGTTAGACTAACTTGGATTTGGTATGTTGCTTTGGATAAAATGTCATTGTAAATGTATAAAGGTATACAGCATTTGCCATTTAATGTAGGTATTTTTGCATGCTGAATATACAGTGGAGCTCATTGCTCTCCTGTCCAAGAATGTTAAACTGTAATATGACTGGAAAATGATCTATTAAGATGTATCTACAGACATTTGCCTGTTTATTATGAATTGAGTATATTTTTAAACAACATTTCTTGATTATTGTAATTAATGATGTGTATTTATACAGTAAATGCCTTTTAGTTTACAGAGATTAAATATACAAACCTTTTTTAAATATATGTTTTCTGGATTTATTCATCGTTATTGTACATGAGGAAAACTATACTTTTACAGTAAATTAATGTAAATGGACAGAGCAGTTGTATAAAATAACAAATTAAAACCTTACATTTATGGTGATTAACCTGACAGTTGGTTGTTTTTCATGCTATTTGGTTTGTGTCCTGCAGTAAAAATACAGACAAATACAAATACAGCATAAAAACTCAAAACCCATTTTTAATTTATTGAGTTCTGCTGGACCACAAAGAGATTTTTTATATTGTTTGAGATAGGTCAAACAATAGACAGGACCCTTTTCTATTCTAAAAAAAAGCAATGCTTTACTGATTCAGTCAGTGTGGAAGAACTTGACTGGTCTGCAGAAAGCAAAGGCTTAATCCCAGATGAACACCTCTGGTGGGACTTTAAATGCAGACATTGAGCCAAAAACTAATCACCAAACACCAATGACTTCTACTTACACTATATGAACAAAAGTACTGAGAAACACTCTTCTTTAGAAAAGGAAAAGGCACTTCCAAAACTGTGGCAACAAAGATAAAAACACAATTCATGTATTTACAAATTGTATTTCCATACCTGTTGCAACAGTTTTGGAAGTGTCTAAAATAACTACCCATATGTACAAGTCATTGTTGTTTGATTTAAGTTTTTGGTTCAAGGTCGGGATTTAAATTTACACCGAGGTGTTCAGCTGGGATTAGGACTTGGCTTTATGCAGACCAATCAAGTTCTTCCACAATGAATGAATCAATCATTTCCTTTTGAACCTTGCCTTATACACAGAGGCATTTATGTTAGAATAGAAAAGGGGATGTCCCAATATTTTTGGCAATAATTTCTGCTGTCAGACTCGTTACTGATAAGTATTCAACTTTTTATAAGTATTCAATTATTAAATAAATACATTTTTGCGAACACCTTGCCTCCTCCTTTCTACACTATCCCTGCCATTTGGCCTAATAGAACAGTTAGCAGATTAGTTTCGAACACCAGACAAAATTGTTTTCTCTTTACAGGATCTGTACCTCAGGTATGAGATAATATGCCTATAACAGACTGATAGCACACTTACTAGGTAATATTTCATGACGTTTCCAGAATTTTTCCTCATAAACAAACGTAGACCATTGAGAGCTGTGGCTTTTCTTTGAGCAGCACATCAGAAGCCTGAAAGACACAGAAAGTTAAAACCTTCCGATTTATGCTTCTGAGATATGTGGCTACTGTGGCTAAAAAAAAACTAAGCTACTGAAATACTAGACATTTGCTAATAATTCAACATGATTATATATTTTCTGTGTTTTAGACTGGATGTTATGTAAAGCACATTATTTTGTATGTCTAAAATCAGAAATAATCATGTGTTTACTGATTTACAGAGAGCAGAAGCTGTCTATCATATGACTTTCATATGCTTATTTGACTTAAATACCAGAGATTCTATTAACTCCATCCACAACACACAATACATTTAAATACAGTTTACATTGTATAACCATAACTTACATAAAAATCGTGTATTTTGAAAGTTTTTATTTACATTTTACAAAGTGAACTGAACATGACCTTCAAATGAAGCACGTTAGCTGTCTGAGCTCATTGCAAATAGTCTTCCCAAAACCAATGTCACATTTTACATTAAGCATTTGGGTAATATATTTAGGTTATTTTCGATAATAAAAAAAAAAAAAAAAAAATAGAAATGCAGTTGATGAGGGGAAACCCTGTGCACAATGCTAGACTGCGCATGCGCAATAACTGAAAGTAAAACGCTTGAATTAAGAAATCTAAATATTACGTTTTCCCAACTTAATTGTTTGTTTTTATTAAACAAAATAGTAGTAAACATGCAATTAAATCTTTTTTATGAGTAAACTCAACACAGTGCTCAAAAATTTGTCCACCTAACTTGCAAGTTGGATTTTTTACAGTGTGGTAAAAAGAGAAACTTGCAAATTTTCTTAAGTGGTCATGGATACACAATGAGAGAGCTAAAATCAATTATTGCAACTATTACATTTTAATAACTATTAGATATTTTCTAACCAATTCTGGGGATGCAGGAAGACACAGTTTTCCAGAACTCTGGCTTTAACTTGAGGTACAAGATGAGCCTCACTTAATGGCCTCTAAGACATTTTTAAGAGATGTCACAATCCCAGGAAGCTCTACAACAGGGGTCGCCAACTGGTGGACTCTGGTCCGAACCCAGACCCCAAGATGCATCTACGAAACCTTTTCACATAATGAACTCAATATATGCCAATCGCTATTATTTTAATAAAATCACATTTATATCAGGCACATCAAGGTCAGCTCAATGGAGCAGTAGAGCTGCTACTACAGTTACTATGCTCACTAATGCTACGATCAGACATGCAGTTGCACGTGCAGTGAAGGTAGCAGAGAGCGACGTGCGAACCGATGATACTCTCAGTGAGCGAAAAACAATGGCGTTCTCAAAAATAAAGAAAGTTGATGCTAAACACGAGTTTTTCCAGATGAATGGGTGGAAAAATACACATTTATTCTTCCTGCATCGAGATGCATCGAGAGATGCAAAAGTGCAAACATTAAACGCCATTACGAAACTCAACATAGACATTTTAAAGAAACTTACTCTCAGCAGTAAACAGCGAGCCTCTGAGTGTTTCATTCACTACTTTTTTTAACACTAGCACTTTATTTTACTTAATTTTGTTTGTGTTTCTGAATGATATTGCTGATGATATTTTTCCCAATGCAACTTAAAGCATAGAAGAGAGCAATGTCAAATATTAGATACATTTTGTTGGGTAGAGACAATAAGTGTGGAGTTTAAATGTGATTTTCTGAACCAGTGTTCATTACTTATGGTCTGTAATCTCAGTTCAGCAGAAACAAACGCACTTTAGCGTTTCTTTTATTGATCCTTTTTATTTATTTATAATGTTTCCAATAAAAATGTTGTCTACACTCTTTAGTCTTACAAAAAGCATCAATTCATGTTTTTAGGTATATAATTGTCCGGACCTCAGCTGGTGAGGAGGGTTCATTTACTGGACCTCAAGCAATGTTAGTCCTTTGCTAGTCCTCTGCTCTACAAGAAAAAAAAGTCGCAAGTAATTTAGGGCAGTACAAAGTTTGGGTTGTTCTTCATTTTCAGTTTATAATCTCTTCATGCAATGCTTAATTTTTTTTAAATAAAGCATTGTTGTAACTTTAAAACAATTATTATACAGTTTTTCCTATATCTAAGATTTACTTAGAGAGCTAAGATCTAACAAAATGTGCAAAATTGGTTGCAGTTGGTACAGGTTTTTAAAAAGTAATTAACTAAAGACAAAAATTGCTATATACAAAACAAAAATCATATAGATGTATACTGGTCATGTGGAAAATAAAGTTATTAAATGTTTAATAAAAACTGCATGCTATTGTAACATAGCTGTTATTACAGCTTCATGATTACTTTTAATCTTCATCTATTTTTTAAACTTAAAAAATAATTAAATAATTTTAACTGGCCAAACAGACACACTGTTACCTACATTTGTTACAATGGATAGCTATTTCTACCTGTTACTACCCTTAATTGGTGTAACCCAGGGGTCCCCAAATTACAGGCCGTGAATTTGAAACGGCCCTCTGAACAATGCCTGACACATTTTTTTTTATTTATTTTTTTTATATTGTACTCATATCATATCCTTATCTGATAAATAAGGTGTTCTTTTAAACTAAAATTTCCCTTAGTTATTGAGGCACACATAGACTTTAAGAAAAGCGAATTTTAGAGATGAATTTTGATGCTTTAGAAATCTCCTTCTTAGACAAATTGGCAGCTAACTTTGCTCTATTAGGTCAGATTTTAAAATCTCTAAAATAGAGGAGGAAGAATCCAAAGTTAAAAATTTAAATATTGCTTACTGCTCTCTTCCTTGATCTCTGTTCTGATTCTTCTCTGTTCTGAAACAAGTCAATTTAAGTGTCATCCCAGTCATTCGACAATGGAGTGGCAGTAACAGGAGCTGTTTTTTTCCCTGTGCAACATCTGGAGGTCTCTTTTAAGTTGGTCTCCCATTGCAACAGTAGATGCATTTTAAGATATTTACAGGTGTGGTTGAGATTTTGAGGTACTTGTGACATGTACATTTACAAAATTAAAATGTTAGCCCACCCCAGGTAAGTCAAAAAGGAAAGAGAAAAAAGGCAAGCAAAATATTGTGTAACAATCCTGAATGTAAGATAATCAAAAACCTTTACAGACTGGGCTGAATGAACATAAACACCAATTAAAAGTATATTCCACCCAAAAATTTAAAGTTTGGGTAAGATTGTGCCATCATTTATTTGCCCTCACATCAATACAACCTGTATGCATTTATTTGTTCTTATGAACACAAACATTATATTCAGAAAAAAGTGTTTTTTTGTTTTTTTTTTGTGCAAACAATTGAAATTGTATTTAATGAAAGCTAAGAGGTTACATAACGACTTGACATGGGAAGGGAGGCATCCAAATTGTTTTCGAAATAGAGGACATAATACAACTTTATTTACAATTTACAATAGAAATAATAAATCTGCGTCACTTAATGCAATGCCACTAAATATTGCCTTTTACAGTTATTAAACTTTGTGGTGGTTTTGTGGGCGGGGCTAATGTGGAGAAAAGAAATATACCTCACTGTGTACATCACGAGCTGCCCTTCAGGTTGCCTACTAACATGGCAACCGTTAGTAAATGGACACACTTGTACACAGACCTGACACATAACATGGGTCTGTTTACTGTTACCTTTCTGTTTCTACAGTTGTTCAGTTTTACACTTATGATAACTGCAGAAAGGGAGACTACACAAACAGTTTTCTTTATGTTTAATGTCTGGTCGTTAGCTTGCAGTTAACTAAATTACACGCGAAAACGTTAGCGTTAAATTATAAATCAATTCAGTTGTTCAAATTCTGATAAGGTGCGCATGTGTCATAATTTTTTAGACACTTAAGCAAACCATATCAACAAAAGACAATAGTTTCTTTACTGTAACCTGATATGAATTGTGCTCTTTTAATGATTTTTTCAGTTCAGTCCGCTCGTTACCTTGTGTTTAAGCACAGCTGTCCTCATTTTTGTTGTCTGGCAGTGGCAGCAGGTATGCGATATCATTTAAAATGAGATCGTGTACTCCATCTTTTCAGGCACCAACAACACAAGATGATGCTTATGTTCCTTGTGAATTGACTCTGTGCTGGTTTGTATTTTTTCCCTGTGCTGGTTTGTATTGGCCGTATTTGTATTTAGTTGCTGCAGATTTGTTGGCTGCACATCCATGATGCGAATCTCCCGTTTCACCACATCCCAAAGGTAATCTATTGGATTGTGATCTGGTGACTGTGGAGGCCATTTGAGTACAGTGAACTCATTGGCATGATCAAGAAACCAGTCTGAGATGATTTGTGCTTTATGACATGGCGCGTTATCCTGCTGGAAGTAGCCATCAGAAGATGGGTACACTGTGGTTATAAAGGGATGGACATGGTCAGCAACAATATTTAGGTAGGCTGTGGCGTTGACACAATGCTCAATTGGTACTAATGGTCCCAAAGTGTGCCAAGAAAATATCCCCCACACTATTACACCACCACCACCAGCCTGAACCGTTGATAAAAGGCAGGATGGATCCATGCTTTCATGTTGTTGATGGCAAATTCTGACCCTACCATCCGAATGTCACAGCAGAAATCGAGACTCATCAGACCATGCAATGTTTTTCCAATCTTCTATTGTCCAATTTTGGTGAGCCTGTGAATTGTAGCCTCAGTTTCCTGTTCTTAGCTGTCAGGAGTGGCACCCAGTGTGGTCTTCTGCTGCTGTAGCCCAACCGCCTCAAAGGTTTGACGTGTTGTGCATTCAGAGATGCTCTTCTGCATACCTTGGTTATAATGAGTGGTTATTTGAGTTGCTGCCATGTGATTGGCTGATTAGAAATTAGCGTTAACGAGCAGTTGGACAGGTGTACCTAATAAAGTGGCCGGTGAGAGTATATGCCAGCATGCCATTGCACAATTACCTGTTGATTTAAAAAGCTTGGCTCTGATTGTTTAAATGAAGTGAACCACAACATTTAGTTTGAACCAAAAAAGAAGAATATTTATGTCATGATTGCAATTGGGCATTAAAGTGACAAAATAAAGAAATACAAATTTTATCTTGAATGTTATCTTATAAACGCTTGAAGAATCTAAATAAAAATATTGATGTAACACAACATTTTCTTTTACTTTTTTAAAAGCAAAATTAAGCAAAAAGTTATTTTTTCCACAGTGTTTGAAGACCACCTGTGAATCTGCAGTAAATTCTATATATCACTACTTCCTGACTGTGTATAATCCTGCCATGTATTGCAACATAATGTACTTGCACTGCTATACACAGGATGTAAAATATGTTTGCCAATTTCTTTCTTAGAAATTAAGCACTATCAGAAGCACTGACCTACATTTACAACCTAAATTCTAAAATTTGTTACATGAAATTGTATTAATTTATTCCCAACAATTCTCTTCATTTCATAGTGTTTCTCTTGGCTGCACGGCTTCCAGTACGTGCATGTGGATGTTAGATTTTTTTCAGATTTCCGCCTCTGTGTGCTGCCATGTCAATTTAATCTGCCCATGGCCTTTAAATTCTGTACTGCTGTCCTTTTTACCTTAGAGAATATTAGCAATGCATCTGTTTTTTTAACCAATCACATTTCAAATTCGCCTCACAGGGCCATCTAGCAGAATAGCATCAGAATTTTCCCTCCTTTAATTGGTTGGCCAGAGGGAAACTGTTATGGCCAAGTTCTAATGGCAAAACACGACTGTAGCACTGAGTTACACTTTTTTAAGCCTAGGGAGGAAGAGAAATTGATTTGGTCTCAGACATACTTAAAAATAAAATTTTAAGAAAAGCTAGACATCGTCCAACCTCAAAGCTAGCTAGCTTGTCTCAGACCATAAAGTGTTTGTTCACCACTTCCAGACCAGTGAATACGAGCGGTACCACTGACTTACAGCCTCTGAGAAGCGGTGCACATTATGAGTCTGCATCTCTGGTGAGCAGGTTATATTTTATTTACATTTTCGTCATGTTATTAGACAAATATTGATTCTGAACGCTCCAGATGGTGTAGGTGCACAGTTGCAGTTGTAGTTTAGAGGTTTGGAGTTGTCTTAACAGGGTTTCTCCCTTTAGTACAATAGTATTTACCTGAAATATGCAAAAATGCCTTTCTCTCTGTACTGCCATGCGTTGTTATATTGCGTTTTTGTATAGTGTTGATGGTTTCTATAATTGCAACATGATAGTGGTGGTATTAAAGTTTTTCTCAGTTGCTTTTAAGCGTTTCTAAGATCAGAAATGAAATTCTCAAAACTACTTGTTCAACCTCCACATCATTTAGTCATTTGTGCTTATCATAAGAATTTCTTTGTTGCTTTGATTAAATTGCGAATGCTTTGGTACATTCATTTTAATCGATTGTGTACAAGTGTCTGCTGTTACCTACATTATCAGTTGTTTATGTCATGTTGATCAAAATGTGTTATACTAGTTTCACCTAAATGGTCTTAACCCCCAAAACATATAGGCATCAATTCAATGAGTGCAAAATGGTTAAACCAGTTGTCAAAATTTATCAAGCTCTTCTTCTTTACAGTTCTATTAAACCTTTTTTGTAAATGTGTTTTGAATCGATAAATTGTGCAGATAAATCTTCAATGGCACTAATGAAGGGACATGTACACTTTCAGATCAACCAATAATCAACTGGTTCTTTGAAATAGGTCAAGGCTGAATCTCAAGAACCTTTAATCGTACAGATAAAAACACAGATTTACAATTGTTGAAAATGGATGAACACCTTGATTGAATGGTTGTCAATCAAGGCTTCACAATGGCTGAGGCAGGTCGGAGGGTACAGCTGAATATTGGGAGATCAACTGTCTTCAATAATTCAAACATTTATAGGTTAAGGGAAATACAAAAGGCTGTTGTAGAAGATAATATTGTATTTGAAAATATCCAGTCTGTTAGCATCTCAACTATCGATAGGGTGTTGAAGAGACACCACATGAGCATGAAACAGCTGTACTATGTACCATTTCAAAGGAATGATGACAGAGTGAAGGAGCAATGGTACCAGTATGTACAGGTAATCTATGGGCATACTTTATATAATTTACATAAACTTCTTATAGTGACTTGTATATAATACAGCATGTGTCACCTATGTACATTTGCTATAGCTGTAAGAAAAACAAAAAGGCAATAAATGTACATTTTATATAACTGTATCTTGTAAATTAAAAGTAATGTGCATAACTAATTGGGTCTCTTCTGGGTTGTAGTGTAAAATGTAATTGAAGTCAAGTTACAACTTTACAGAGGTGTGTAGAGTAGCCAAAAATTGTACTCAAGTAAAAGTACTGTTACTTCAGAATAATATGACTCAAGTAAAAGTATAAAGTAGATATCCAAATAATTATTTGAGTAAGAGTAAAAATGTACTTGGTGAAAAACTACTCAAGTACTGAGTAACTGTTGAGTAACGTCTGATTTATTTTTTAACACAAGACAACAATCAGACAGACAAAAACACAAAATAATCTTTAGGCAAATTATAGCTCATCCAATCAATAAAATAAATTAAAACTAATTATTTACAAAATAGCTTAAATTAAAATAATTCAGCTAAATTTAAGTACTTGATAAATAAAATAATAAAAAATAAGTAAGTAAGTAACACAAATTTCCAAACCTTTATACTATTTTACCAGGCAGAACTAGAACGAGGCAGCCCATAAATTAATATAAACTGTGTGTGTCTCCAGTGACAGAACAACTGAAGAAACACACACACACATTTCATACCAGCATGCTAAACACCTCGTAATGTAGCTGCTCTCTCGCACTTTTACTAAGGTAAACATGCTTTTAATATGAAGCCAGGGGTGCGAGTTTTCCTCCTCGTTTGTGTCTGCATTGCCGACAGTTGATTCTGACACGTTTGTGTTGCTAACTAACCCGTCCGACTGCTCAGATTGAGTATGGTAACGTGACGAGACTGCACAACTACGTTTGATTGGTGAAACACAGTCACGTGGTAGAGCCTTAGCGGAAGTTTCTCTCTCTGTCAAAATAAAACATTAAAATTGATGCGTAGAATACCAAAGAGATAAAAAGAAAAGTAACGAGCTCATTGTAGCCTAATGTAGCGGAGTAAGAGTACAGTTTCTTCTTCACAAATCTACTCAAATAAAAGTAAAAAGTATAGTGATTTAAAACTACTCCTAAAAGTATAATTTTTTCAAAAACTCAAGTAAATGTAACTCGTTAATAGCCACCTCTGCAACTTTATATATGTGGATGAGGCTGGCTTCAATCTGAGCAAAAGCAGAAGACGTGCTCGAAATGTCATCGGCCACAGAGTCACGGTTGATTTGTCAGGCCAGCGGGGAGAAAATATTACCATGTGTGCTGCTAAGTCAGAGCAGGGTGTGCTATCTCATATTCCCCTTATAGGCCCATACAACACACAGCATCTCCTCACCTTTTAGATGATGATGAAAGGGGTCCAACCATAGTATGTGTTACTTTGGGATAATGTAAGTTTCCATCACTAAAACACCATCAGACAATGGTTTCTGACCCATAGCAGGGTGCTGATGCAATTTCTCCCACCCTATTCCCCATTCCTTAACCCAATTGAGGAGTTCTATTCAGCGTGGAGGTGGAAGGTTTATGATTGCCAGCCACATACTCAGATGACCCTGCTGGCTGCCATGGATGCAGAATGTGAGGACATCAGAGCGGAAGCCTGCAGAGGCTGGATAAGACATTCCAGAAGATCTTTTTTTTCCACGCTGCATTGCAAGGTATAATATCTGTTGTGATGTGGATGAAAATCTGTGGCCTGACAGACTGGGATGTCAGGGGGTATAGACAGATTGCACTGTATAGTGCGGCATGTGCAGTTCAGCCTAAGAAGTGTTTGCTATGTTTACCTTTTGGAATTTTAATCTGCGTCTTTTTATTTTTTATCACAATGACGTTATATTGTAATTTTTTTGTCAGTCCACTAGGAAAGAACAAAAAAAGTGTGAATCCCGTCCGGTCTCTTAGAATCAATATCCAACATACTTACATTGTTGAAAGTCATAGATGCCATTTAGAAGAAATTTAACTTTGTGCATTTTCAATACTTTGTAATCCAAAACATAGTTTACATCAGGAAATACTAAAATAAAGCATTGTCATATTGAAAAAAATGACTAAACATTTTGACAATCTTGTTTATACACAATGATAAAAGGACTTGTTTTTCCGATGGCAATAATATTTTCATTGACACAAATACCTACTTTTGAGAAAAGAACTAAGGATTTTAAGCAAAAAACAGGCTTTTGCAAGAAATCCAATGTATTGTGCTGTTTGTACACACTGTTTTGAGAATGCACTTACTGATTTGTAAGGATGATTCGAGAAATGCTCCAAAGCAACTGATAAAAACTGTCTGAGGTGGATTAAGTCAGGTAAGTCCCCACTGAAGGCCCAAGTGCATGGCCTGCCACTGGTAAAATGTAATAAAAAAATTCCTGGTGATAAATAAATTAGGAAATATACACATTTATTCACAGTAAAATTGGCTAAAATCACACACAGGTAAAAAAAAGGCTTGCCCTATTTGACACTCAGACATGTAGTTTGTTGTGCTTCTGACTTTTGAAGTGAAAGGGAACACCATGGTGAGATCAAAAGAGCTGCCTCCTAAAAGAACATTGGAATGGCTTATGAGTCTGGAAAATGATTTAAAAAGATCTCCAAAGAATTTTTTATTAGAAAAATAGTCTACAAGTGGTGGACAGTCAAAACAACTGCCAACATGCCAATGTCTGGCCGTTCAAGCAAGTTCACCCCGAGAGCAAACCATAAATTCTAAAAGTAGTCACCAAAAACATTAAAATATCATCACAGGACCTACAGCAGGCTCTTGCTACTTTTTATGTGAAAGTGCATGCTTTCACAATCAGAAAGAGACTACACACATTTAGTCACAAGTCACAAGTGTGGCTACGTTTGTAGGAGGTGTGCAAGGAGGAAACATTTACTCTCTATTAAAAACATGAATACCAGAGTGAAGTTTGCCAGAGAGAATGTAGACAAAGAGTAGGACTTCTGCAATGATGTTATTTGGATAAATGAGTCCAAAATTCAATTATTTGGTCACATGAACACAGGACATGTTTGGCATAAACTAAATACAGCTTTCCAGTAAAATAACCTCAAACCAACTGTGAAACATAGGGGTGGAAGTGTCCTGGTTTGGGGATGCTTTTCTGCAGTAGGAAATGGCTAGCTCAGAATCATAGAATCCACCATGAATTCTACCGTGTACCACAGGGCACTTGAGGAACATTTAAAACCAAATGTAAAAAAAAAAAAATTAAAGCTGAAGCAGAACTGGACTCTGCAACATGACAATGAACCAAACATACCAGCAAATTCAATTAGGATGTGCTGAAAACTAAGAATTAGAGAGTCTTGGAATGGCCGAATGTGGGGTGACTTGAAATGGGCTGTACACAGCTGAAAGAATTCTGCGGTAAGGAGTGGGTCAAACTTTCCTCATACCGATGTCCAGGACTGGTAAATGGCTACAAGCACAATTATTGTACAAGAACCATTAATAAAAAAAAAAAAAAGCTATTACAGAAAAAGGGGTAGCTTTTTCCTCAGTTAGTTGTTGATATCTTTTGTTTAATGAGTAAAACAAGGTGAATGTTTGTTGTTTAACTGCAACAAACAAATTAAACAACTTTCTTTTCCAGAAAAAAATAAAATAAAATTGAGATTAGACATTTATATGTGAACAATTCAATAGTAAAATATGTATGCTTTCTGTAAATACACTATAGTGTTATAAAAAGTACGAGTGTGCTTTAGCATATTTCTTAAAAGTGCAACTAAGTATATATTTACTTATTTACTTAGTAATTTTAACACACTCGAAGTAAGCATGTAAGGAGTAAAATTGTACTATAAATATACTATCTCAATTTAAGTATAGTTTTAATATATTCAAGAGTACTTCTTTTTCTAACTGATAACAGTGAGAAAAATTGTTTTTTTGCCACTCAGAAGTTTATCTGTGCTCTGTCATTTAGATACTGGCTGACTGAAAGTCACAGGTGTCTAAACTTGTAAACTTCAAAAATACAATAAAAGTTGTGAATTCTATTGTAATTGCTCTGGCATTTTCAATGTGTTAGAAATGTATGAAAATCTGTTTTGCTTCTTGAAACCTTTGTCTTTAAAATTTAAATATGAATGTCATTTGCTGTGCACAATTATTTGTAAGTTAGACACCAGCTACACAAAGGTCCTTGAATGCAATTTGTATTGTTTTCTAATTGTATATTTTAAAAAGGTCATTTGAATTGAAATTAAGTTTCTAATTTTTTTGTAAATAAAAGCCTTTTGGACAATTTTTATTCATTCTTTAAAAAGCAACTGATTTTAATAAAGTTGGTCTTTTAATAAAACATAGTTGCTATTTTACTGAATTCAGCTCTTTATTAATTTATGTGACACTGCCCCATACTGGACACATTATGTGTTGGTATGAATGCAGACTTCTACAGGTATGTGAGCATATTCGCATGCATGCAGATGCACAAACTAGCCCTTACACAGAGAAGAACAAAAGTGACCCCTCACCCAGCCTTATATCTGAGGGATTTAATTTCATCTTTTGCCTCTAGAGACCTGTCTCCCTCTCTCTTTTTCTTTCTTTCTCTATTCTTTCTCTTTCCTGAGCGTAATATGAGCACTGAGATACACATTTATGGATGCAGCCACACAGAGCACCCTTACATCAGGTAGTGGTTCATTTAGCTGTATTGTGTGTGGTATGAACTCTACCACATTTGTGGACGATCAAATCTCTTCATCCTATGGACCATCAACCATTTTGTGCAACTCGAACACAAGCTCTGTGTAAGGACTGAATAAGCATAACGTAACACTAGATAAACTTAAATTAGTTTCAAAATGAACAACAGTATAGGGGACATATTATAAAGATATAAAACTATTATACCAGCATTATACTAAACAGAGCAGAGTAATAAAAGCAATATAAAACATATAAATAATTTAAATTTGATTATTTTGGAACAGTAAATGGACAATATGTTAAGTGAATGCATGAATGGGAGCTTAAAACACTACCTTTAAGATGTCTCTCACCACTAGAAAAGCCATCACCTAGCACAATCTCTTGCTAATTTTAAATAAAGTAATCTGTGTGAGTTGTCTTTTTTGCTGAGGGCAGTTCAACATCCTCTGACTCTTCAAAAGAGATTGCTGCTGATGGTACGGTTGCCCCTCTGCATCTCAATGCACAGAAGACATTGCTCCATCTCCATGCATATTGGCCTGGCTCCCTGAAATGCATTAATTGTTTATTTCAAATAAATTACTAAATCATTTATTATAATGTTGTTTTTAGAAAATGTATGCTTTTACTGCAGATCAATATTTGATTTAAAATTGTATTTTACTTGAATTAAAATTAAATTGACCTTTATTTAAAACAATCCTCTAAAATGTACGGTAAAAAATCAACCGTAAAAAACGTCAGCTCGAGTTACTCATTTTGTTTGCAAAAACGGACTGCACTTAAAATGGTCAATGAGCATTGGTTTATAAACTAATATTTATAATATTTAAATAACAAAACGCATAACAAAAAACTAACAGAATTATGCAAAATCATACAGCCATACAGGCTGCCCAGGTGCTTGTTCAGTCTCTTGTCATTTCAAGACTGGACTACTGCAACTCTCTGCTGGCAGGTCTCCCCCTGAACGCTATTCATCCACTGCAAATGATCCAAAATGTTTTCCCACACCACCCCACTGCTGCGCTCCCTTCACTAGCTTCCAGTAGCTGCACGCATCAGATTCAAAACACTGATGCTTGCCAACAAGGCCAAAAATGGACCAGCACCATCTTACCTCAGTGACCTCATCACATCTCGCACTGCACCACGCTGTCTGAGATCCTCCAGCACTGCTCGACTGGTACCACCTTCTCTCAGAGTGAGAGGTAAGTACAATTCAAGGCTCTTCTCTGTTCTGGCACCAAGGTGGTGGAATGAACTTCCCCTAGATGTCCGTACAGCAGAATCCCTGATTATCTTTAAGCGACGACTGAAGACCTACCTCTTCCTGAAATACCTAAATTAGCACTTTCCAAGTTTGTAGAGTTCGAGTTTTATTTATATTGAGTTTGTATTCTTGCGTACCAGTGTAGATTTATTCACTACTAGAGATTTAAAGCACTTTTGTACGTCACTCTGGATAAGGGCGTCTGCTAAATGCCACAAATGTAAATGTAAATGTGAATTAAAAGCATTAATTTCAGTCAGATCTCTTGTAGATAACAGCAGCATATGTGCAAATTAAATTGGTGAAATATTCCCACTGCACAATCCCAAACAGTTACTACCTTTACATAAAACAACATACAACATAACATCAATAAGTCTCGGTCCATCCTTGACTTAAACACAGGCTTTATTCTCCTACACAATGATAACACAACACACATCAGGAATTTCATGATTTTACGGTATTTGGCTGTTTTTCTTTCCTGATTTTTCCATGAACTACTGCCAGTAGGGTCTTTTTACCATTTGCTTCCATAAATTAAACTTACAGTATATTTCTGTTAAAATAAATTTAATAGTGTTTTTTTTATTTTTTTTATTTCACACATTTGAACCCTTTAATCCCACGGCTAAATTCTATTTTTTTAAGGAGTGCATATGTGTGTCCACACAACAGTGCTGAAGTAACACTGAAACAGTGATGAAGTTAATGAGATAATGAAGTGACTAATAAAATGAGAATTAAACTTTGATGAACACCTGTGGACAAGCAGGATCACTGAAGGTAAGAGAAACAAAAGCAAAGAACACAACTTGCAGCCAAAGACAAAGATACATTCAACTGAAAATAAAACACATTAAATCTCTCAAGATATAAGCAGATGATGATAAACAACCCCCAGCATCACCAGCTTCACTTATTAAAAGCTATAATTGAAATTTTAGGTGTTTAGGTGTACTTTCATTTGAAGTCACCATAATGGAGATCAGTGTTTGCTTTAGTGTTGCTTTTGAACTTTGACCTTTTCAAATTAGTTTTTGTTTGTTTGGAAAAAACAAACAAACAAGAAAACAAAACAAATGAATTCTGATCAACATGAAACATTTTAATAAAAGTCATAAATTAAATAAAATTACAATAAAACTAAATGAAGAAACTGGTGGATAATTTATTTGTGCCATTCCAGCACCCAGCATGCTTTGCCGCATGAAAGTTTGTTAATATTCACCATTCTTGAGTTTCATGTGCTGATTATTATTGTCTGTGTGTCTAAATGGTGCTGTAGCTTTAAAGGTTTTGTATAAAATGTTTTTAAAATCTTTAATAGTTTCAAGTTACCTTGAAGTCACATTACTGTTACAAATAATAGTAAATTTATGAGGCAAATAAATAAACAGTAATTTAAGTTTTATAATTAACAGGATTTTACCGTCGCTATTTTATATTTTTTCACTTTTAAAACTACAAAAAATGTTTACAGCGTAGAAAAGATTGCTTATGTATTTAAAAAATGTTTCAGAATTGTTAGGTTTAAAAATGAAATCTCTTAATATGGAGTATAATCAGTAAATCTACTGAACACATGCAGTAATAGATATGCAGATAATTAAATTTCCTGCAAATTCTGTTATTGAACATTGTTGCCATTTCACTAAGATTAATAATAACTATGTGCATGTGATTGTTTCACAACACTCTTTTCCTGCAATGACTTTTTAGCTTTCAAGTTTTTTTTATCTTAATTTTATAAAATCATTTCTAATGCAGCCTATAGAAACTTTTCTCTGGGTTTGACATGGTCGACTGATCCAGATACGTGTGAGAGGTGTGTGTAGATCGGAATCTGTGCTGGATTGAATCTATTATGCTAATGAGATCAAGGCTCGAGTCTCCAGGTGAGCAGCTGGGAAGCCACTGGAAACAGAAGGAGGATCGGAGGCAGGCGTGAGAAGAACTCCGCAAACTCTTCCAAAATGTGTCGGTAGTCGTGCAGAATCAGCTGGAGATCGCAAAGGGGAGAATCTGATTCCACTTCAAGTGGTATATATGAGTCACGAATGGATCCGAATTCAAACCTAATCCACAAAGGATTGTTTTACCTGTTATTGGTCTGTGCTTGTCTGTTCCACCAAGGTAAGAACTATCGAGTGTTAACTGACAGTCTGCCTGAAGATGCTGCATGGGACGAAGATGCCATAATTTCACACAAAGCCTACTAGGCAATATGCACTAACACCACAATCTCTTTTCAGTGTTTATTTTGTGGGCTGATGAAAGAGTGAATTTAACTCACCAGCATGATCACGAAAAGTAAGTTATCTGTATAATTGCTGTTAGTTTTTTATTAAATGTAGTTATCTGATTTCAGTAACTTCATACAAGACCAACCGGCGTTTTCAAATGCTGAGAGGAAATTATGTGTATAATTTGTATGAACCAGTTTCCTGTTTTTATTAAATGCATAGGCAGTGGGATAAAACTATAGAGTTTGATAGCTGAAGTGCTGATTACCTGTACTGAACAAACCCTGCCTTGTTCTCTCTCTCTCTCTCTCTCTCTCTCTCTTTCTTTCTTTGTGTGTGTGTGTGTGTGTGTGTGTGTGTGTGTGTGTGTGTGTGTGTGTGTGTGTGTGTGTGTGTGTGTGTGTGTGTGTGTGTGTGAACAGCGGGAGCAGCGGGATAATGCTGGCGAAATGGGAGACCCGTTCCCATGCTGAGCAGGTAGGAGAGCTATGCTGAGGCGGTGAAGCATTGCACTCATTGCGCTCCGACACGCCGGGTCTCCACACCAGTACCAAATGCAATCACATAAGGTTAAATGCATACCATTACAGAGCAGAAGAGAGAAAACAGTTTATTCTTGTAAATATTCAAGTATATAAAAATATGTACATTAAAACTGATTATATATATATATATATATAAAAAGCAAAAAAAAACTTTTTTTTATCAAAATTAATTCTCATGAGCGCTTATGGGTTATAATTGAGCCCCCCTTTTTTGCACAAGTAATTTCCCTGTGTTCGACACCCCCTGAAACACAAAACGCTTTTCCATACACTAATAGTGTATGGATCCAGTGATGTTACTTCCTCCCCCGAATTGTAGGGTAGATATTTGTATTGTGGTTCTTTGTCATTCTCTTTGCTCCACTGTGGCTGTTTTCCGTTGTCAAGCCCTATTGTGTAGATGCGACAGACCAGGGGCCTGCGTTGCCAGGGCAAGGAGATAAGGGGCTTGGCCCCCTGGGAATATGACTTAAATGCAGGTTTGAAAAAAGGAAGGGATGAAAGAAATTACATACATTGACTTGTTTACCTGACATTTAGGTAAATAATCAACTCTAACCATCTTAATAGAATGTGAATAGTGAAGAAGAAAAAGTCCACAAATCAACACACTTTTCTTTTATTTATCTACCATACAACTTAAGGGACTTAAACAATTGATGATCAAAAGTTTTATTATTATTATTATTATTATTATTATTATTATTATTATTATTATTATTATTCCCTGCATTCCTCACCTCAGGAAATATGATTAGGCTGTAAGCGGTAAACAAAAATGTTCCTAATTTTACTCAACATTTGTATTATATCCCTTAGCTTTTAATGTGAATGAATGAATGACTACAGCTGCCCACTAACAACAGTCCCAATTGCTGCCCAGAGCAGGTCATGTTTATCAGCTGCCTAATTAATTACCCAACAATAGAAACTGCTTTGAGTTCAATAACTAAGCATTTTTTTTTTTTTATTGAGTGGTTCAGCAAGTTCAGCAAATGTTTGTTGTAAAAAACATATATTGAGAAGCAGCAGTAACCTGTGGGGCCAGCTATTCTTCAGTTTGATAGAAGAAATGAGCAGCTCTAAACCTTTTTGCAATTCATTTTCTGAGTAGGATAAAGGGTGCCATAGCAAGGCACAACAGTCAGGTTTCAGGTGTCTTCGAGGTCAGTAAAAGTGGAGTTGTTCCCTATGAGCTGCTGTTTTCTCTCTCTCTCTCTCTCTCTCTCTCTCTCTCTCTCTCTCTCTCTCACACACACACACTCTCTTTCTATCTATCTTTCAAGAAGGAGGACACTGGCCTCCTTCATAACATGTTGTCAGAATCCATCCTTTTGTGGTCTCAGTCTCGACTACAATAATTACTAAAGTTAGATATCAGGTTGTGATTTAATGTACAAAAAAAGGCAATCAGAATAAATAAAAGCAGACTGTTTAGGTCCAAAGTAGTTTAAACTAATTAGATGTTTAGTAATTAACTTACATTTGAAATAGCTGAATACTGATAACACCTGATAATTCTGATATTCTGATAGTTATTTTGCAACATTTTAATGTAAGAAGTACAGATGAAAGATTGAACCCTAGTCTGTGTTCTTGGCACATGATCAGAATGGACTGCAGTAAAGTAAAACATTCTATTGTCTGTAAAGTTACAATGTGCTCCTGTAGACATGTAAACATTATTGCTGGAATCTCCATTTTCTATTGTGACTATATTGTATAATGCATATAAGTCAAAAAGTGCAACATGTGGGAGACTAAAACCACTATCGTGTTAAATGGTTTGATTTGTGATTTGGGTATCTGTCTGTATCTGTATCTATCTGGCTCTGTCTGTATACACTGTCCACTTCAAGGTTCACCTTTGACCTGTTTTAGAGAACTAGTTGATAATTAGTTGCTCTGATGCCGTTGACTCGCCTTCATTAGTGACATTCAAGATTCAACTGCACAATTCATGAATTCAAGTCACTTTTACAAAAAAAAAGTTTAATAGAAATTTTAGATGACAGATAATGACAACTGGTTTAATTATTTTGAATTCAATGACGTATGCAATAAACTGATGCTCAGATGTTTTTGTGGGTTAAAACTATTCAGATGAAACCAGTATAATACATATTGATCAACATGACGAACAACTGATAATGTAGGAAACAGCAGACACTGTACACAATCGATTAAATTAATGGACAAAATCATTCGCAATTTAATCAGAGCAACAAAGAAATGTTCTTATGATGAGCACAAATGCCTAAATGATGTGGACGTTGAACAAGTAGTTTTGAGAATTTTATTTCTGATCTGAGGAATGCTCCAAAGCAACTGAGAAAAACTGTAATAAGTTCATTAAGTTTATAGGTTTACTGTATTTAGCACTGAATACTGGAATTCAAGGCACTGTATATTTAACCTCTGAAAAATGTTTCACATAATGAAAAACTGATTTGTATTTAGTAGGATAAATAGATTAGGATTGTGTAAAATCATGAATCCCAGATTCACAATCTAGGTGTATTTGTGATTGCAAGTATTTTATTCATTAGTGTTGTTCTTGAAGTATCTGAGCTGTATTCGGTAAAGAGAACAGATTTAGACCATGTACTTTTCTTGTGAATTAATATTTCTTGATTATAAACTTTCTTATTTACAACTTTAATACTTTCTTACTACGGCTGTATCATTGGTTAATATGTCTACTTCTTATAATGCATTGCAATTACACATAGGCCTAGCTAGCTAATTAGGATAAATTGAAAAAAAAAAAGGATTAAAGTAAATAATTGTTTTTATGTTGGTTATTTTTTTTTTTTTATGTGAAGAGACACAAAATATGAATTATTTTGCTGCCTGTTTAGTAAGTGTGTGCATGATTTTAGTTGTATGCCTATAACTGAACTATATTGGTTTTACAATAGTAATGCTAATTTAAAAAAAAAGTGGAACTCCTTTAGCCCTAACATTTATTTTTATAACCTGACACCGATTATGGAACCTTACAGCAAATGGTTTGTAATATTTCTTTCATTGTTTGGATTTTGCTTGTTGCATTTCTGTACCCATTGCAACTGCAACTCCAAAACACCTCTTTCTGGTTTTATCATCTTGTACCACTAGAAATCAGGTCAGAACTTCAGTGCACTTTTGAATGTGCATAAGGGCTCTTTAATGAAGTTGATTAATTCTAAGATAACCTCATTCCATCTATGAAAAGGCACTTACATTCCAAGGACCTAAACAAACAAGTCTTGTTTCAATACTTTTACAACAATGAAGGAATGGACTCCCCATATTGAGTCAAGGTCACAAGGTGACAGTTTTGCTAGAGGAGTATGTTGAATGTTACTGAAGGTGCCTGTAACATCAAGAGGCATGTTTTTGTTTATAGGTATTTATTTATTTATAAAAAAAATACTAGTTTGTAACAGTTAAATCTGATCTACTTCTATGAATGATTTAAAAGTGTTCCACATAATTGCAAAATAATTGGAACCTTTCAGTGTATGTATCACCAGATGAAATTTAAATTTTAACAGTCCCACTAAAATGGCTGTGACAAAACAGTATACTTTTGTTATAAAATTTAAAAGCACATCAGATGAAGAAGGAAAGGAAGCCAATTTCAGTAGGATCGGTTCAGACAGGTTATCAGGATCCATATCTGATCAACAAGCAAAAAAATAATAATGTTTTCAATTAATCTTTTGTCGTAGCACTTGATTCTCATAACCTGTAGCTGCCCAATGGTATCCATAAAAGAGACACAGAGAGTTTCCGACGGGTGCTTCTTTCTTTATTGCGCTCGTGAAGAACGCCATTAAACTTTAGTTTGCGTAGCACCGTGAAACTACACAAAGAAACAACATAACAAATAAATCTGATAAATATACATTAAAGAACACTATAAATAAAGTTCACTTTTACAGAGAAACATATTAAAAATCAATGATAAAGTGAATGAAACGATTAATAAACAAAAAGAGCTTAATGATTAACATGTACATTTATAATAAACTTTAAGACGACATCACATACCTCGCTCCGCTTTACCAAAGGGAACTAAAATGAAATTAAGCAGAATTTAGTCTCTGCTCACTGGAAAACACACATATATATACATGGATGTGGAGTAACATGCATCTTCGCTCTTCTCTCTGCTGATCTAATTACCTTGCGTTACTCCCCCTACTGCATGTCCTAACATGCTGAAACATGTAACATCTTCAAGGAAAATTTAAAGTGACACAACCATATACGGTCATTTACATAGACTATTGCCAAATTACAGTCATACTAATATTTATCATAACTGCACTTGTTTTATATTCTCTAAACAAATAAACATTCAAGCAATAATCAAACAGCAATAATCAAATAAAGTATGCTTTAATATATAACTTAAATGAAAACTGGGAAGTATGTGTGTTAAAATAATTAAATAGTTTCAGAATAAATTGTCTATTAGCTCCAGTGTGTATAACTGTGTGTAATATAAATTATGTCAACTATGGGTCGACTGAAGGCCTAATGGAAATATAGCCTCAAAAAGCACCAACTTCAGGGCAACGTTAGATCAATAACGTGCCGGTGTTCTCTGCTGTTCTCTGCAAATTGTCTATTATATGGTAATATTTGATGCCTTTAGCTGCAGTACAGAATTAAATTGCATGCTGTATGTTTATGGGATAGTAGATTTAACGGTTCAGTATTCCTTTTACCCAAGAAGTCTCTTTCATGAACTTTCTTCTAGTCATTCATTGTCGAATTCTTGTGTGCCTTACCTAACCTTAATCTAACCATAATACTTTTTGACAGAGTGAATAAAAACAAATGAGTGAATTCAGACACTGATGAACACTGCTGTTAACAAGCAGAATCACTGAAGCAAACAAGAAGCAACACAACTACATACAGTTACAGCCGTAGATAAAATTAACTGAATTAAAAGGAATAATTAAAAAACTAAAAAAACTAAAAGCTTTACTTATTATAGTTTGACATTATTTCTGTAATATTTCTACAAAACATCCTTTGAGACAGGGGTTTATATTTTGTTGAAAATGTTTTTGACCTCACCATTTTTGAGATCAGTGGTTGCTTTAGTTGGGCTCTTAACCCATGCTTTGTTAACATTAGTTTTTTTTTCTGGCTATTGAAATTGAGTTTGTAACGAACATTTGTTATGACAAAAAACATGTGTAGTAAAATAATAGTTTTGTAGTTTTCATCAGTCCTTGATCTTTTCTGAAATTTATGACTGGTTTCAAAATTAATTTCATAACCTTAATGCATTAAGTAATATGACTTTGGATAACTTTTAAGGATTTTAAAAACATTTCATGCACAAAATCTTTAGCGCTACAACATCATTTAGACACCCAGACATCAAGGATCAGCAGGTGAAACTCAAGAATGGTGAGAAACTTTCATGTCACAGTGCATGCTGGGTGTCAAAATAGTACAAAGGTCCCAAAATGAATTGCAGCACAAATAAATTATCCTCTTAATTGTTCTTACAATTTTCTTTATTTGGCTTTATTTTGATATTTGATTTATGACTTTTTACGATTTCATAGTGACAGGATTATAATCTGATCAGACCTGTTTATTTTATCTTTCTAAAAACTAATTTCAAAAGGCCAAGAGCAACACTAAAGCAAACACTAATCTCCAATATGGTGATTTTAAATTAAACTAAACCTAAACACCTGTTTTATTTTCAGGGGGTTTCATTTTTGGCTTTGACTGTAAGTTGTGTTTCTCTGCTCTTGTTTCTCTTCCCTTCAGTAATCTTCATTTAATCAGTCACTTCATTATCTCAGTTACTTCAACACTCTGTTGTGTGGACACATATAAGCGCTCTTTTCAAACGGAGGATTTGGCTGTTGGATTAAAGGGTTTAAATGTGCGAGATAAAATAATTTAAAAAAACTATGAAAATTTACAATTACTTTATGGAAGCAAAAAATTTAATTAAAAAAATACTGTAAAAGCTAACAGTCAAATTCCTGTTGTGTGTTTTGAGGGTTACTAATGTGTAGGAGTGTAGAGTCTGTGTTTAAGTCAAGGACAGACAAAGAAGTATTGATGTTATGCTGAATGTTGCTTTATATAAAGGCAAGATTGATGCAGTGAGAATCTCCTTACTAATTTCATTTGCACATAAATGTTTGCTGCTGTTATCTACAAGAGATTTGACTTAAAATACTACTATTTAAATTTTTTTATAATTTTGTAAGTTATTTTGTTGTGTACTTAAATAAAATACATTCTGAGTATAAATATTATAAATATTATTTTATAAACAAATTCTAATTGGCCAATTTCAGTTTCTGCAAACAAAATAAGTTACTCAAGCTGACTGTCAGGAATCCCCCTGCCACGCCCCCTTCGGCGGCTGTCAAACCTCGGGTTTCCCCAAAGCACCTCACTCCTTCTCCCATGTGAGCCCCGCCCGCACGGATCTGCTCGCAATCGGGCTTCATGGGGAACAGCTGTGGTCCCGGCACGAGGTCGGGTTCGCTTGGCTGCGATTAAGTGGCAGCCAAGCTCCGACTCTGGGAAAACCCGGAAGCCCACAGCCGTTCCTCGATCATGCTCGGCAGCGCCACACTACCTCGATGAGTTCACGGGACTCCCGGCTCGCTTCTCCGGCAACAGGGCTGAGTGGAGCGTATTTTTACGGAGTGTATGGAGTTATATGGAGGCATACCCGTCCAGCTTCCTGAAGGAAGGAGCGAAGATCGCGTTTCACATCTCTCTACCGACTGGGGAAACTCTCTCTCTGGCCAGTGAGTTGTGGGACGCGACTGGAGGTGAGTTCGGCTCGTGTGCCCGGTTCCTGCAGCTGCTCAGCAAGGATCTCGGGATGATCACGGCTGATCTCCATCTCCTCTCCCCCGCTTCCAAGAGCGCCGTTCCACACAAGAGTTTCCAGGAGATCTCTGCTCTGCTGCAGGCTCTCCAGGAGAGCTCCGCTCCACCTCAGGCTATCCAGGGGATATCCACCGTACTCCAGGCCATCCAGGATGGCTCTGTCCCACTACAGGACCTCCAGGAGCTCTCCTCCCTGCTCCAGAACCTCAGGGAGGGCTCCGCCCTGCTCCAGAATCTCTGGGATGACTCAGCTCTGCTTCAGTTCTCCAGGGAGAGCTCAGCTCCGTGTCAGGTGTCTTCCCAGTTTCAGAGCGTTCAGAGCAGCCCCGAGAGCTCTTCCCAGTTCCAGAGCATCCAGAGCGGCCCTGAGAGCTCCTCTCAGTCCCAGAGCATCCAGAGCAGCCCAGAGAGCTCCGTTCCGCTCCAGAGAGCTCCGTTCCGCTCCAGAGAGTCCCCGAGAGCTCCGTTCCACTCCAGAGTCCTGAAAGGAGCTCGGCTTCGTCCCAGGATCTGCAGGCAAGCTCCTCTCCGCTCCTAGGCTTCCAGGAGAGCTCCTCTTCGCTCCCGGTCTGTGAGGAAGGCTCAGCTTCGCTCCTGATTCCTAAAAAAGGCTCGGCTTCGCTCCTGATTCCCGAGGAGAGCTCAGTTCCGTCCCAGAACTTCCGGGAATCTTCCACTCCGCTCCAGCGTCCCAAGGAGAGCCCCGTTCCGTGCCAGCGCGTCCCCGAGAACACCTCTTCCCCCAAGGGGATCCCGGAACACTCAACTCACCTCCACAACTGCGAAAGGGAAGTCGTCCCGTTGCCCCCGGGCGCCACCGAAGGCGACGGCTCGCCCCACAGTCTCCCGGAGGGATCCCCAGAGCTCTCAACTTGGCTCCCAGACTGTTAAAGGGACTTCGAACCGCTGCCCCGGGCTTCATCTAAAGGTGATGGCTCACCCCACAGCCTCCCAAGCAGTGACGGCTCGCCCCACCAGCACTCAGAAGGTGAAGCTACATCACAGACCTCCTTCCTCGCCCAAGGGGCCCCAGAGCACTCACCTCAGCTCTGGACATCAAACCGACGGCTCGCCCCACAGTCTCCCAAAAGGTGACGGACTCAGGAGATGAAGTCACATCATAGGACCCCTCTCACAGCGACATCCTGCCTCCAAGCTCCCTGGACGATAACAGGTCGCTCCTGAGCTCCCTGGAGTGTGATGTCGCACCGATGAACCCTGCACCAGGGTGATCACATCTCAGCTCCAGACCATCGCAGAGGAAGTCGCTCAGCTGCCAGTCTCCGCTGAGGGCATGGCTCCATTCCCGGTTTTCACCTTGGGCGTCGCTCCACTTCAGGTCTCCGGGGAGGGCGTCTCTCGGTCACTGCTCCATGAGGGGCGCTGATGGGTTCCGATCCCTCACCAGAAGCGTCGCTCCGCCTCCAGCCTCTGAGGGCATCGCTCTGCTCCAGGTCCCTGCCATCATCCCGTTCCGGGTCTCCGCGGTGGCCATCTTTATACTCCAGGCCTCCACCGAGGACCCCTCCGACCCTGGGAGAGTGATGGGGCCATCCTCTGAGTGCCCTGGCCCACCAGGCATGCTGCGGATTTGGGGCATCAGGTGCTGCCCCTTTTGGGGGGGGGAGTGTCAGGAATCCCCCTGCCACGCCCCCTTCGGCGGCTGTCAAACCTCGGGTTTTCCCAAAGCACCTCGCTCCTTCTCCCGTGTGAGCCCCGCCCGCACGGATCTGCTCGCAATCTAGCTTCATGGGGAACAGCTGGGGCTCGTTTCACTCGCTCATTCCCAGCTCCTATAAAGACCCCACATTCACCCACACTTCCTGTCCGTTATTGCATGTTCGTGTTGGTTTATATCGGTGTGCTCGTATGTCCAGTTAACCCGCTACGTATGCTCCATTACGGAGTACTGTGAGTGCTTTTATGTTGGCTCTGCCTTTCTTAAATAAAGCTTCTGTTTGCCATTACTCTGGCTTCCGCCTCCGTGCCTCGCCTAACAATGACGGTATTTTTTATTTTTTTGTTAATTTACAGGACAATTTCTTACAATGTTAAGTACCAGTTTAACCGTTTATTTTTAAGCTAGATTTCTGCCAAAAACACAGCTGCTAGTTTTTTACTGTAAATTCTAAAGGATTTTTTTTTACAGTCAGGTAAAATTTACCTAAACAGAAAGTGGAATTTCTAGCTTAATTTACTCTTCTGTTCTGTTCACTGCTTTGCATCAAATGTGCTGTTTATTGGTAGTATTTTATTTAGAAGCTAAGGAACAAATTTATTTGAAATTATACATTTAAAGACAGCAGTAATTTATGGTGATTTATAAATATTTTATATTTTCTGATGAGAGTTTTTATAACTATTTTTATTCTTATATTCTTGGAGAATTGTTAATCAGCACATTTTTGTGTAATACCCTATGCTTCATTTAAGTGGACTGTTTAGGTAAAATGTGTACTAATTTACCTGTCTTAAACTAACACCACAATATATACTATTGATGAATTATCATTATATCTATATTTTTGTTAAACGTGATGATGCAGGGCTAACTGAGCTTTTATAGCATACATTTCATGGCTTTTCTTATGAAATAATTTCTGTTGTAGTCGAAGCCATCAGCAAAGTGTAAGACTAAGACTTTTGAGGAGTTGAGAACAAGGCAAGACCAAGCAAAATGCAGGATGAGACCAAGTTTTACTGTTTACTGTGTTTACTGTCATACGCATCCTTTTATATATACTTTTTCTCACATACTGTAATTTCCAGACTATTAAACGCACCCAAATATAAGCCGCACACACTGAATTTTACAAAGATTTTTATTTTAAACATAAATATGCCGCACCTGTCTATAAGCGTACATTGAAACTAAAGAACTTTACACAGGCTTTACGTAAGACAGTGTCTGTTACACGGCTTGTATCTAAACAGTAGACTACCAAGAAAGTCATTGTTCACTGTGTTCCTCCTTCCTTTCACAACTTTCTCCATCCTTTCTCTCAGGAGTTTTTCTTTTAGCATCGTCGTGCGTTTAAAAATCACCATCGGTGAAGCTTTTCCCCTGATGCCGTGCAGCTCAGAACACAGGTGAAGTGCGTTTTTTTATGCCCGGTTGTTTGCAGCATGACGAATGATTCGCATATCCTGTTGACAGTCCGAGTGAGAGGCAGGTCAAATGTCAGATTCAGTGGGAGCGCATCTGATTTAATATAAAGAGTTTCACCCGTTCTGCAATTTCATTGGTGTAATGTTATGGGGATTAGTTTTTGGCTTGAAGTTTGTGAAACCGGGAAAAACCCAAGAAAAATGCATAAATTAGCCACTTCGTTGTTTAAGTCGCGGGGTTTAAAGGGTGGGAAAAAAGTAGCTGCTTATAATCCAGAAAATACGGTATATCTTTATATATTTTATATAGTTTATACTTTTTATTTATCTACCTTCTTTTTTCTTTTTCTTCTTATTCTATTCGCTCATGCCGGACAGTCGCAAAAAGCTTTATTACAAAGTTTTATTTCAAAGTCAAAACCAAGATAAAAGCTGCTTTGGGACAATCAGCACTCCTCAAATTCACCACATATCTACACATATCCACAGATCCACATAACCCTGACCTTGAAAAGTAATAATGAAATAAATATAAATAATAAAATAAAATAAATAAATAAATAAATAAATAAATAAATAAATGTTAAACTTCTAAAATGCAGAAAACCTGTCTGTCATAATAATCAAATAATAGGATTTCAATGAAACTCTTTTGTTGTGGATTTTTTCTTGTTTATTAGACTTATTATAATATTAATATCATGTTTTCAATCATTCTTGCATTTGAGAAAACAGTTATTTTTCTCTTTGTAATATTGTGATCTTTTGTAAATACTTTCTACTAGTTAGTGATATCCCCACAGTTGTGGTCTTAACCAGTCTTGAAATAAACTCCCGAATCCTCTTAGTCTAAGACTGAGACAAAGACAAATCCAAGCAGGGTCGACACTAAGACAAGCCCAAGGCCAAGACCGAAAATAGGGGTGTCTTTAAATAAGAATTAATAAGAATAACTTCTCATTAGTGTAATTTTACAATTATTCATTTGCAAACAATGAAAAACCCACAGCATCAGTGGGGTATTTCAGTTTTTCTCGGTTGCTTTGGAGCATTTCTCAGATCAGAAATGTAATTCTCAAAACTACTTGTTTAACGTCCACATCATGTAGTCACTTGTGCATTTAAATTCTTTAGGATATTCATTTAATTGTTTTTTGTACAATTGTTTGTTATTTCCTACATTATCAGTTTATGTCACATTGATTAAAATATATTATACCGGTTTCACCTAAATAGTTTTAATTCCCAAAACAGTTGCATAAGTTATTGAATGCAAAATAGTTAAACCAGTTGCCATCATCTGTCTAGCTAAAACTTCTATAAATTTTATTTTTTTTTTTGTAAATTTGTCTTGAATCAATTAATTGTGCAGATGAATCTTGAATGTTACTAATTCAATTCAATTCAATGTATTTTTATTTGTTTAGCGCTTTTAACAATAAACATTGTCTTAAAGCAGCTTTACACAGATAATGTGGTTATTAAAAGTGAATATGTTCTTTATAAGTAAGTTTGTCCCTGATGAACAAGCTGGTGGCGACTGTGGCAAGGAAAAATTCCCTGAGATGGCGATAGGAAGAAACCTTGAGAGGAACCAGACTAAGGGAACCCATCCTCATCTGGGTTGCACCGAATGTCGATTTGTAGCAGATATATGATGTTGCAGGGTACAGTGATGATGATCAGAAGCGAGAAGTCCTGAGTCAGTGTAGGGGACTGTTGACATTAACTACAGTACAATCCATCCTTAAAGCGCCATCCTCAAAAAATTTCATGGAACCACCAAAGGCGTTAATGAAAAACCGTCCCAAGTTGAACAGAGTGGCCCCAAGTCAAAGAGAACACTATCCAGAGGCAGGCCTGGATGAAGTAGGAAGATCCATGGAGGGGAGAGGGGCAGGAAAAGTGGTCACTGGAGCCTCAGGAGCATGTTTAACTAGACCAAAAGAAAGATAGAGAGCGCTAGAGAGAAGAGGGTGACAGGAAGAGAAGGATATGGATTATTAAGTGTCCTTATTGTTGTATAAGAGTTAATATCACTGTGCAGTTTGGACTCCGGCAAGACTCGGGACGACAGCATACAAATATCCCAGTTCACCAAACACTCTATATCCATGTTCCCTCCAGATCTGCGCCTTTGCCTAAGAAAAAAATCTTGAGGCTTGACTAAATAAACAAGTTTTCAACCTCGACTTGAGTCCCAAACATGGATTGGAAGGCTGTTCCATAACTGTGGGGCTTTATAGAAGAAAGATCTGCCCCCTGCTGTAGTCTTCGTTATTTGAGGAACCAACAGCCTACACCTTTTGATCTAAGTAGGCGTGGAGGATCATACTGGTACAGAAGTTCACTCAGATACTGCGGTGCGAGACCGTTAAGTGTCAAAGGTGAATCTCATTAAACTTCAAATTCATAGATTCCTAGAAATTCAGCCTTGTGCAATTTCAATTACTGTGATCCAAATCATATTTTATTTTAGGAAATACTGAAACTCTGTGGTGTCATACTGACAACATGACTAAACCTTTTGTGAACAATGACAAAAGGACTTGTCATTTTGATGGGAATGAGATGTTCAATGACACAAATACTTAATTTTGAGAGATAAAAAAAAGGATTTTAGGAAAATACAGGCTTTTTCAAGAAATCCAATATGTTGTGCTGTTTGTGAATTTACTGGTTTGCAAATATTAAGGATGATAAAATAAATGTTCAAAAGCAACTGAGGAAAACTTTAAATAGAAATTAACTTGTTTCATAATGTTTTTCACTAGTAAATGGGGAGTTTAAGCATGTTAAAGTTGCTTTGGAGAGTTTCTCAGATCAGAAATGAAATTCTCAAAACTACTTGTTCAAACTTCACATCATTTAGTCATTTGTGTTCATCATAAGAATATTTCTTGTTGCTTTGATACATCATTTAATCGATTGTGTACAAGTGTCTGCTGTTTCCTACATTATCAGTTGTTAATGTCATGTTGATCAAAATGTATTATACTAGTTTCACCTAAATGGTCTTAACCCTCAAAACATTTAGGCATTTGGTAAATGTTGAATTGATGAATTGTGCAGATGAACCTTGAATGTCACTAATTTAGGGGCTTGTTCACTTTTAGATCAACCAATAATCAACTAGTTATCTAAAATAGGTCAAGGCTGAATCTCGTAAACCTTAACTGTAATTGGCGAGTATATATAAAAAGATCAAAACAGATTTACAATTGTTAAAATTGGATAAACAACAAGGAAACGAACATGGTCGAGAGCCAAGAATAAGGATGCATGCTGGAAGGGTAAGTAGGCAAAATAGAGGAAGAGGAAAAAGAAGCCAGAGATATAGACACATTCCAGATGAAATTTGAGCCACTATTGTGGACTATGTTGTCAATCATGGCCTCACAATGGTATTGCAAGGGATGATATCTGTTGTGATGTAGATGAAAATATGTGGCCCGACAGACTGGGACATCAGGGGGTAGAGATAGATTGCTCTGTATAGTGCGGCATGCACAGTTCTGCCTAAGAACTGTTTCCTATGTTTGGAATTTTAATTTGTGTCTTTTTATTTTTTATCACAATGACGTTATATTGTCATTTTTTTAGTCAGTCCACTAGTAAAGAAAAATTAAAAAGTGTGAATCCTGTCCTGTCTCTTACAATCAATATCCCACATACAGTAATGTGTAAATTTGTGCTGTTGAAATTCTTAGTTGCCAATTCAGCCTTGTGCATTTTCAATACTTGTAATGCAAAGAATAGTTTACATCAGTAAATACTAAAATAAAGCATTGTCATATTGAAAAAACTGACTTCTTATTTTGATGTCAATGATATGTTCATTAAAACAATATTTACATTTGACTGAAGTACTAAGGATTTTGAGCAGAAAACAGGCTTTTGCAAGGAATCCAATGTATTGTGCTGTTTGTACACATTGTTTTGAGAATGCACTTACTGATTTGCAAATCTTATGGATGATTCAAGAAATGCATCAAAGCAACTGAGAAAAACTGTAATTACCTGTTCAACTTTGTTGAAAGCATGCTTTTGAATGCTTATAAGGAGAAAAGTCAAGTCAAGTTAAGTCAAGTTTATTTCTATAGCGCTTTTCACAACATACATTGTTCAAAAAGCTCATTATAGGCTTTTAGTTTGAGCAACAAGAGATATTGTCTAACGGTAATTGAACTTATTGCTTCTGTATAATTGCTCCTAAATTGTTATGCATTAATAGGTATTATGTTAACTTTTTCCTTCATTTCATTTAAAAGCAAGTCCATTTAAACAACACATCCTCAGAGCCGAGTGAAGAATGGGCTGCCCACAGATCCAGTGGTAGGAACCTGCATCTTCATATATCTACAGTTTATTTGTATTAACTCATTAGCCATAACATCATAATAATAAAGCCACCTGACTAATATTGTGTAGAGTCTCCTTGTGCCACCTAAACAGCTGTGATTTGTTGAGGTATTGACTTCACAGAAGCTCTAAAGTTGTTCTGTGTAATGTAGCATGAAGACATCAGGTGTATCCTTTATGAATCAAATTAGTTTGTCCATCATATCTCATAGATGCTCAGCTACACTGATATTTGGGATATGTAGGACAAGTTAACACATTTAACATTATCCTGGTGTATAAGGCCACTTGAAAGGAATACTGTTGGTATGAAAGATTGTACTTGATCTGCCTCAGTGTTATGGTAGGTTATACATTTTAAAGTAACATCCACATGAATACCAGGACCCAAAGTTTTGTACCAGAACATTAGCCAGAGCATTCAATAGCTGAACCAGTTTGCTTTGTTCCCAAAGTGCATGATGGTATCATCTCTTCCCCACATAACTGGGGGTGAGAAAGACATTACATTTTCCAAAGATTTTCATACACACATTATGGAAAATTTATAGATTTGAATATTTTGTGGCATACTTTTTAACAAATTATAATATGCAGCACTTTGTCGTTTTTTAGGGGCTGTAGATCCTTGTAAGTTTCCATGTCTGAATAGGAATCATTGTCTCTATTCAGACACTTTTCAGGCTTTTGGATCACACTGCCAAGCAGGTACTGTACACCAAATCATAATTTGTTGAAAATTACTTTTATTTAATGTTGGACTAACTGATAGTTCCATTATGACACATTTATGTCAAATACAATCACATTTATAATAAATAACATTTATTAACTAAATAATGTGGCAGAGAATGGTACTTGACATTTACATGGACTTAAAAGACCAAAAATACAAAATACGGTTTTTACTTAGATTTTGCCCTTGACTTTGTGTTTAGAAATATATGCAATGTTTCTGAACATGCAATTAAAGTTGCAAGTACTGTAGTTGCGAATACAGGCTTGGAGCGAGAGATGACATGCCGATCATGGGGGCAATACAATTATGAGACATTTGATGGCCTTTACTACTACTTCCCTGGCAAATGCAGCTATACTCTTCTGAAAGACTGTGAGGACAACCCAAAGTCAACTGTGTTAATACAGGTATATGCACATTCACAGAAACATGCCCAATATTGTTGAACAGGTACATTCTTTTTTGTGTGAGTTCATTTTTTTGGTAGCTTTAAACTTTAAAATGTGAAATATGATTTTGAAATACAAGATCGCTATTCTTTTTTGTTTGACTGTTTAGATGTAACTGCAAATTATCTGTAACTGTAGTTAATTTGTATTTGAACATAGCAAAATCTGTGCTTGTGTGTGGTAGCTTTAGGCTAATTTAGAGAAAATGATCTTATTAATAGAGTCATTTATGTCCATTCCAGTTTAATAGTGCAATTATGAGTAGGGCCAAAACAGCAAACAGTGTTGTCTTTGTTCTCTGAGATTCACTGATCGGAATTCAAAGTGCCCATCAGTGCAACTGCTTTTTTTCTGGACATTCTGTTGGCAAAATGCCAAGATCATTTGTCACTAAATTAAAGGGCTTGTCAACAGTAACATTGTCTTGGATGACTATAAGTCGGTTTCCTACAAAGAATTATTATATGTAGAAAAATATATTTTGTTGTGTTATTTTGTTTATAATTTTCAATGCTGTCTTTTGCAGGTCCATAACGATCCAGAATGCAATTCTAATCCATACTCCTGCAGGCGATCAGTAAGCCTATTCTTGCCATGGGAAGGTGAGATTAGGTTACAAGGATTTAATGCCACATTCAAAGGCCAAAGGTAAGAAAAATGTAGAATTTATATATATATATATATATATATATATACAGTGTTGTGCTCGTTACTAAAATATAGTAACTAGTTACAGTTACTCGTTACTTCATTTAAAAAGTAACTCAGTTACTTTGTTGATTACTTACACCATGATCTATACAAACACAAAACTGACTTAAACACAAAGTAATAATATCACAAGGATTTCTGAAATAAATAACAAAACAAGCTGAATAATATATTCACAATCAAAAACTAAAGTGGCTTCTGCTGTTTTGTTGAGCTCCTAAAAATGTTCCTTTCACAGCTGAAGTATGAAAACTATCAACAATATAGAACAGCACACCGGGTTAGCTTCTAGCTACTAGCTCCTCAGGCATCGAGGTCCTGGAGCAGCTTTAACAGATTGGAGTTGCTGTTTATCGCAGTAGATACGACCTTCAAACCAGAAAGACACAGCTTACATTTGACATTTGAAAGTTTCTGTCTTTATACTCAACTAAAGTGAAATATTGAGCATATTTCCACTTTGAGAAACTCTCTCACAGTGCGTCTTCTGTGGGTTTACAGTGGTTTATCCACCAATCCTACAGTGTATCTTCTTTCTGTTTACAGTGGTTTATCCACCAATCCTACAATGTGATGCTGCTGTAAGCAAGTTAGGCTGTAGTCTACACTTCAGCCGGAATTAATTCATTTTAAAAAGTAACGCATTATTAGTTACTGTCAAAGTAACGCGTTACCGGTAATGCAATACTAGTACAGATTTACTGTCCTCTAAAAAAACAACTCACCATACAGACATTATTGTAAAAATGGCTGTACTAAAGTGAGTACACCTGAAGTGAACAAGGCAAAACTGTATCCAAAGTGGCAATATTTAATCAATATATTTAGGATGCCCACAGGTGTTCAATAGGGTTTAGGTCTGGAGACATACTTGGCCACTCCATCATCTTTACCTTCAGCTTTCTCAGCAAGGCAGTTGTCATCTTGGCGGTGTGTTTTGGGTCATTAGTATGTTAGAAAACTGCCATTCGGCCCAGTTTCTGAAGGGAGGGCATCATGTTCCGCTTTAGAATATCACAGTATATGTTGGAATCCATGTTCCCTTTCAGGAACTCGAGCTGCATTAGAATGCTTTGGAAACGTGAATGCGTTCATGTGCTCTAAATCATGAGTCTAATAAGTCAAAATTGAGACAGGCTGTCACCGGTGGGGTGTATACGACCAGGGAGTATATGCGCACCTGGAGAAAAGCCGACTTCAACTTCTGTTTGTTCATAAAGCGCTCTGTGTGAAAATGTAGTGTTTGTGTGTCTGTTTTGTCAAAAGAATGAAGGCATTCAAGAAAACCAAGCACATGTTTCATCCATGTGCTTTTCCCTGTCCTTATTTTATTATGGGAAGGGATACACACAGTCTGTGTGTGTGTGGCTCCCGGTGCGTGCTGGGTCCACTCTCAGTGAGGCAGAGCGGTGCTCCTATTTCTGGGGTTCTCTTATGGATCTTGCAGAAGGTTTGGCGGCAGGCTTGTCCCTTTCTTCCTTTTCTGGTTGGTCCAGCTCCCATTCGGCTTTGGAGGCATGACTCTTGGCGATGTCTTCCCCATCAGCACAGCTCTGCCTTGCGTACTCTTCCATAAAACCCCCGACATTACCCACAAAGCCCCTGCACCCTACCTTGGCTTCGGGGGGTACGCCTCAGCAGGTCAGGCTGCTGGATGTCTGCACACCATGCCGGTACTGCAGAGTGTCCTAGTGTGCCTGGTTGGGACCTGGCTGTACTGTTGGAGGTTCTGTCCGAGCCCCCCATTCAAGCCTTTGACCGAGACTTTGTGGAGGCACTTGTCTATCAAGACCGCTTTCTTGCTGGCCACCTGCTCTCAGAGGATAGTAGATGATTTGAAGGCCCTCATTGTGGCTCCCTCCTGGCGTTTAATCCAGGCATGACCAGTGCCTTCCTGGTGCCCCAATGTGGCCTCAGTTGTCCCATAACCTGTCAGGCTCCCGGCATCCAACCCTCCTCCATTCCTGACCCCAGACCAGAAGAGACTGGACTCCAAGTGCTGAACTGTTATGTCCACAGGACAAATCCCTGGAGAAAGTCAGAACAACTGTTCATCTGCTATGGCCCTCCTCAATTTGGGGTCAGAGCTTACTCGACCCAGAGTGTGGCAGCCTCTAAAGCTTGGTCTTCTGGGGTGTTCCTCCAAGACCTCTGTATGCTGTGGGGTGGTTCACCTCGCTCACCTTTGCCAGGTTTTACAACCTAGATCCCTTTGCCACTCCTGGCACCTCTGCCCTTTGACTCAGTTGTGCCCATTCACACCATACTGTTCGGCGTGGTGGTATTGGATTCTCGTTCCCAAAGCGATCCGTCGCAACTCGAGTTCCTGAAAAGGAATGTCTTTGGGTTACGTATATAACCCTATTTCCCTGAGGGAACGAGACGCTGCATCTCTAGCCACACCTCCAGCGCTTCCTTCACAGTTACAGAAGCTTTATACTCCCTGGTCATGACGTCACCCTGCCGGTGACAACCTGTCTTCACTTTTGACTTATTAGACTCATTACTCAAAGCATGGACAACGCAGTCGCGTTCCCAAAGCATTCAGATGCAGTGTGTTATTCCCTCAGGGAACTAGGGTTACATACGTAACCTAAAGACTTTTCCCTCAATGAACAGCAGCTCCCCAGTACCAGCAGCACTCATGCAGCCCCAGACCATGATGCTACCACCACCATGCTTGACTGTAAGCAAGACACATTTTTATTGGTACTCCTTACCAGGGTGTAATCACAAATGCTGGGCAACATTTGAGCCAAACAAGTTTATCTTAGTCTCATCAGACCACAGGACATTGTTCCAAAAATTTATGCTCTCTTCATGCTCTTGGACAGGTTGACTTCAAACTGTTTGCAGGCTTTCTTGTAAGCCAGTTTCAGAAAAGACTTCCTTATGGGACTACGGCCATGCAAACCGACTTGTTGCAGTGTGCAGAGTATGGTCTAAGCACTGACAAGCGGACCTTCTGCTTCTGCATCTTCTTAAGCAATGCTGTCAGCACTGATGCGTCTGTTATTTGAATCCAGCTTCTGCACCTGATGCACAGCATGAGGACTCAACTTCTTTAAACGACCCTTGTGAGGCCTGTTCTGAGTGAAACTCGTCTTGGAAAACCTCTGTATGACTCTGCCCACTGTTCTGTCTCTCAGTTTCAGGGTGTTACTTATAGCCTCACCCATCTTTGAGAAGAGCAACAATTCTAATTCTCAAATACTAAGAGAGTTCTTTGCCATGAGGTGCCATGTTGAACATTTAGTGGTCAGTATAAAAGAATTGTACTATAAGCAAAAATCTTAACTGCTCTAAGAAAAAAGATACACAACTATGAATGTTTTTAACATTCATGAACATGAACATGAACATTATTAAACTTAGCAAGCTTTAAATATTCAACTGGAATGCAGCCAAAGTTATACAATGTTTGTTATTTATTTAATTAAATTAAATTCAATTCATTTTTATTTGTTTAGCGCTTTTACAATGAACATTGTCTCAAAGCAGTTTTACAAAGATAATGTGGTGATTAAAAGTAGATATGTTCTTTGTAAGTAAGTTTGTCCCTGATGAACAACTGTGGCAAGGAAAAACTCCCCAAGATGGCATAAGGAAGAAACCTTGAGAGGAACCAGACTCAAGAGGGAACCCATCCTCATCTGGGTTGCACCGAATGTCCATTTGAAGCAGATTATACAACGTTGTGGGGTACAGTGATGATGATCAGAAGCAAACTGTATTCCTGAGTCAGTGTAGAAGTCACTGTTGACATTAACTACAGTCCAATCCATCCTCAAAGCGCCCGTTCTTACTCCGGAATTTCATGGAACCACCCAAGGCGTTGATGAGAAACCGTCCCAAGCTGCACAGAGTGGCCTCCAGTTGAAGAGAACACTATCCAGAGGCAGGCCTGGACGAAGTGGGAAGATCCACGGAGGGGAGAGGGGCAGGAACAGTGGTCACTGGAGCCTCAGGAGCATGTTTAACTCGACCGAGAGAGAGAGAGAGAGAGAGAAAAGAGGGTGACAGGAAGAGAAGGATATGGATTATTAAGTGTCCTTATTGTTGTATGAAAGTTAATGTCACTGTGCAGTTTGAACTCCGGCAAGACTCGCTATGGCAGCATAACTAAAAGGTAGAACCAGAAGGTAACACAGACATGAGGGATCTCTGGGATAAGAGATGACCCACCACACCAGTCAACAAACCTGAGCGAACGTGTGAATGTGAGGGGACGACAGCATACAAATATCCCAGTTCACCAAACACTCTATATCCATGTTCCCTCCAGATCTGAGCCTTTGCCTAAGAAAAAAATCTCCTGATCAAAGGTTTGACTAAATAAATAGGTTTTCAACCTCAATTTGAACACTGAGACTGTGTCTGAGTCCCGACCATGGGTTGGAAGGCTGTTTCATAACTGTGGGGCTTTATAAGAGAAAGATCTGCCCCCTGCTGAAGTCTTCATTATTTTAGGAACCAACAGATAGCCTGCACCTCTTGATCTAAGTAGGCGTGGAGGATCATACTGGTACAGGAGTTCACTCAGATACTGCGGTGTGAGACCGTTACGTGTTTTAAACGTCAGTAGTAGTGTTTTATAATCAATGCGAGATTTGATTGGGAGCCAGTGTAGACTGAATAAAACAGGAGTGATGTGGTCATATTTCCTAGATCTAGTAAAGATCTTGCTGCTGCATTCTGAACTAACTGAAGCTTATTTATGCACTTATTCGCACATCCAGACAGTAAAGCGTTACAGTAGTCTAATCTAGAAGTAACAAAAGCACGAACTAGTTTTTCTGCATCCTGTAACAACATCATATTTCTTTTTTTAACAATATTTCTAAGGTGAAATAAGGCAATCCTGGTAAAATTATTCATATTCATATTCATATTATTATATTTCTCATTATATAATGTCATATTGATGTTTATTTGTATATGCACAATTCCAGTATTGTGTATATATGGTTTAATATTGGGTTACTGAATCAAATACTTCACAATGCAGTATCAATATCCAAGGTTGTTTTGCTCTTAAGTAAATTTTGCTTTTAACTGAAAAACTAGAAAGTCTCTCTCTCTCTCTCTCTCTCTCTCTCCATATATATATATATAACAGTGACAGAGTATTGTTCTGGTTTTAATTACTACACCTTGGACATTGTAATCAACACTGACATACTAAAGCTGAATATTTAGTGTGTCATTTATCTGTGTGTTTTAGGTATTTCAGAGAAGCAAATACACAAGAATGTACAGTATTTAAGATCACCAGAATTTAATTCACTGGTTCATATAATTCTAACAATATACATTTTTACTCCTCTAGTCTTCAGCTCCCTTATAACATTCATGATATTGAGCTGGAGAGGATCTCTGACTACATCCTGGTATCACACCATGAAGTTTTCACCCTGGCATGGCATGGCCTTAACAGCTCCATCTATATTAAGATGAATCCAGAATTTGTAGGTCGCACTTGTGGACTATGTGGGAACTTCAATGCAGATGTTCATGATGACCTGAAAACCAGCTATGGTAAGTTTTTTTTTTTGATAGGTAATATTTTATGAATTAACTTCTATAATGTGTCATCTTCAAACTGTCACATTAGATTTAGGTAGTGCTATCTGAATGGTTCATGTGTTTTAGGAATCTGAAATACATATCATTCACTCATGCTCACATTCAGGGTTGGGCAAAGATACATCAAAATGTATTTTAAAATAAAATACCAAATATCTTAACTTTAAGTGTATCAAAATAAACTACAAAATACATTTCTACTTTGAAAATACAAAAAAAAAATACTTTTACCAGGGAGCATGAAATTTATTCACAAACCTTCTATTAGTTGGCCTATGTATTCTTTCCTTCACCACTACACTGACTTAGTTGATAAAGTAAACAATGTTTAATAGCAAAAGCTTTTCTCTGGCCAAGTCACTGAATAAATCTGACACATGCAATCAGTTAACAGATCAAATATTAACATACTATATTAGTTTTGGTTAGGTTAATCAACACTAAACAGTTCGCAAAGGACTCATAATTGTATCCAAATTTAGTTACTTGGTGTTTGGTAACAAATGGCTACTTTACATCAGCAACATAAATTTAACAAGTCATTTATAAGAAGACCCAAATTAACTAATTAATAATTAGATTTTTAATCATAAATATAGTAATAATATGTGTCAGGCAGTCATTTATACAATGGTATGCAAAATAGAGATCTTACTAAACAGCTACTTCAATTAGGGTACAATATTCAGCAATCAAATATTTATTTATTAATCATTGAACGCATTGAACATTAGACCAATGAAATTGCCGAACGTTCAGGTGAACCAATGAAACTCTTTATATTAAATCAGATGCGCTCCCACTGAATCGGGCCACAACACATCATAAATATGGATGAGGTTCCTCCGACTTTGACCTGCCGCTCACTCGGACTGTCTACAGGAAATGCGAATTATTCCGCATCGGGCGAAAAGCTTCACCGATGGTGATTTTTAAACACACGGCGATGCCAAAAGAAAAACTCCCGAGAGAAATTGTTGTGAAAGGAAGGAGGAAGACAGTGAACAATGACTTTCTTGGTAGGCTGTTTAGATACAAGCCATGTAACAGACACTGTCTTTTCAAAAGCCTGTGTAAAGTTTATTAGTTTCAATGTAGGCACCTGCGGCTTATAGACAGGTGCGGCGTATTTCTGTAAAAAAAAAAATCTTTGTACAATTCAGTGGGTGCGGCTTATATTTGGCTGCGCTTAATAGTCCGGAAATTACGGTATGTATACCAGAGGGTTACAGTTGGGGAAAAAAGTATTTAGTCAGCCACCAATTGTGCAAGTTCTCTCACTTAAAAAGATGAGAGAGGCTTGCTATTTTCATCATAGGTACACTTTAACTATGAGAGACAAAATGAGAAAAAAAAGTCCAGAAAATCACATTGTCTGATTTTTAAAGAATTAATCTGCAAATTATGGTGGAAAATGAGTATTTGGTCAATAATAAAAGTTCATCTAAATACTTTGTTATATACCATTTGTTGGCCATGACAGAGATCAAACGTTTTCTTTAAGTCTCCACAAGGTTTTTACACACTGTTGCTGGTAGTTTGGCCCATTTCTCAATGCAGATCTCCACTAAAGCAATAATGTTTTGGGGCTGTCGCTGGGCAACACAGATTTTCAACTCCCTCCGAGGATTTTCTATGGGGTTAAGATCTGGAGACTGGCTAGGCCACTCCAGGACCTTGAAATGCTTCTTATGAAGCCACTCCTTTGTTGCTTGGGCGGTGTGTTTGGGATCATTGTCCTGCTGAAAGACCCAGCCACGTTTCATCTTCAATGCCTTTGCTGATGGAAGGAGGTTTTCACTCAAAATATCACGATACATGGCCTCATTCATTCTTTCCTTTACACGGATCAGTTGTCCTGGTCCCTTTGCAGAAAATCAGCCCCAAACCATGATGTTTCCACCCTCATGCTTCACAGTAGGTATGGTGTTCTGTGGATGCAACTAAGCATTCTTTCTCCTTCAAACACGACATGTTGAGTTTTTACCAAGTAATTCTATTTTTGTTTCATCTGACCATTTGACATTCTCCCAATCCTTTTCTGGATCATCCAAATGCTCCCTAGCAAACTTCAGACAGGCCCGGACATGTACTAGCTTAAGCAGGGGGACACGTCTGGCACTGCTGGATTTGAGTCCCTGGCGGCATAGTGTGTTGCTGATGGTACCCTTTGTTACTTTGGTCCCAGCTCTCTGCAGGTCATTTACTAGGTCCACCCATGTGGTTCTGGGATTTTTGCTCACCGTTCTTGTGATCATTTTGACCCCATGGGATGAGATCTTGCATGGAGCCCCAAATCGAGGGAGATTATCAGTGGCCTTGTATGTCTTCCCTTTTCCAATAATTGCTCCCACAGTTTATTTATTCACACCAAACTGCTTACCTATTGCAGATTAAGTCTTCCCAGCCTGGCGCAGGTCTGTTTCTGGTGTCCTTTGACAGCTCTTTGGTCTTGGCCATAGTGTAGTTTGGAGTCTGACTGTTTGAGGTTGTGGACAGGTGCCTTTTATACTGATAACGAGTACAACAGGTGCCATTAATACAGGTAACAAGTGGAGGACAGAGAAGCCTCTTAAAGAAGAAGTTACAGGTCTGTGAGAGTGTACCTTGAAGTGTACCTTCAACTATAAGAATTACAGGCCTCTCTCATTTTTTTAAGTGGGAGAACTTGCACAATTGGTGGCTGACTAAATACTTTTTTGCCCCACTGTACTTTGTCTTCTATTGTTGCAAGAAGTAGAGGAAAATTCTGTTTGAAATTTGGACAAAAATTAGGTGACATTGTTTTGACAATCATTATGTTTTTGCTGTTTAGTGAGAAATGTTGGTTTACTGTGCTTTTCTGCTTTTCTGAATTGAGTTCAGCTTAAACCAGTCTAATTTTCTGGTTTACTGCAATAATAATAATGCCTTTGTTTTTATGCTGTAATTGGTTTTAAATATTAATAATTGTGATTTTGTGGGTCCAGGTATATTCACAGATAATCTTGCCATGTTTGGGAACAGCTGGATGGAGGAGGAGCCAGAGCTAACATGTCCAATGGTGCCTTCTCTCTATTCGTTTCCCTGTTCTGCACAACAACCCCATAATCTACTGGTACTGATACACCCATATATGCGAACTATTACTGTATATAGTAAATGCACTTGTAATTAAGGACTTTTTAATGCAGGAAGTGGAGGAGATGTGTACATCTTTACTGAAAGAGCCATTTAAATCCTGCCATGAATTTGTCAGTCCATATTCATACATGGCCAGCTGCTCCAGTGACCTCTGCCTGTAAGTAGATCTGATCAATGACACTGATATTCACACCATAATAAAAAATACAAAAACAGACTTCCAGACTTTTTCTAAATACTCCATCTCTTTATAGCTTTTTCAACTATATTTTGAATATGTGAACTCAGTTGATAATGCTAAAAAACATATGTCGTCAACTGTGGATCCCTTTGTTGGAGCCAGGCATCCTATGCAGGCAGGGCCCACTAGCCCACAACTTGTATTCTTCTGCTCTACAGCTTAGTATTGATCTATGCTGAAGATATTTGGTGCATAGACAGTATTAATTGAATTACCTCTTTTGTGCTGATAGTGTGTGTGTGTGTGTGTGTGTGTGTGTGTGTGTGTGTGTGTGTGTGCGTGTTTGTGTGTTATACATAATGGGGCTGATTCCATTGGTTAGGTCTGGTTTAAGTGGTGATATGGTTTGCCAAGTGTTCACTGAGTATTCCAGAGCATGTGCTCATGCTGGACACCCATTACACAACTGGAGAGCACATTTTTCTCAATGTGGTATGTAACACAAACAATACTTGCTGATTAATGTTGAGTGATAGATATTAACAGTAAAATAATAATATTATGGTACTGAATTGTGTAATAAAGAAATTATTCTTGTGACAGTATACATGTGTGTTTTGTTAAATGCATGGTGTTCTTTTTATTAATTATTTGAATCATTGAAATGTGAAATTAATAAGTTTCATTTTGGTTTGTGCAGAGATTCAATGTCCTGCAAAGCTCATTCACAGAGAGTGTATCAAATGCTGTCCTGTGCACTGCAATACTGAGCACATCTGCATTGACAGTAAACTACAGTGTTTGGATGGCTGCTACTGTCCAAATGGTAAATAAGCATTTTAATTATACTTATGATTCAAGATACCATCATGACTATAAAAAAGTTTTTTTTTTCTTTTTTTTTTTTTACATCTATTCAAAATGCATACATGCACTACCTCCGCTAATTAGTAAATCAAATATTTTTGAAAATGAGCTGAAGCCTGGTCATCCCATTTTTGCTGCTCATCTTGTGATATGGCCTATATTTCTCAATAGTTCTGCCTTCAAAGTGTTTGTGAAACACTTGTTTTACAATGTTGCTGAATAATTTCCCTATTTTCACAGTTAAAAATGTCTTGCTTTTTTTCAGTAGACAATTTATATTCTTATGTGTTTTTTTTCTTTTATTAATATTGATAGAGATTTCACAGGTGAAATGTTTAACCAATAAATATAATACTGTACATATAGGCAACAAGTAGAATCTGTCACGTCTGTACCATGGTATCAAACTGGATGAGTGAGGGAAACCAGAGGGGACAGTGCAATGTCTCTTGAGTGGAGCCTCCATTCCCTGGGCCTAGGCCCTTGCCTTAAAAGGGTGTCAGCTCCCTCATTTAGGTACCCAGGGATGTAAGCTGCCCTCATTGAGAGCAGTCTTCCCTGGGTACACAGGAGGATCTGCCATGCCAGCCTGAATAAGGGGCGAGATCACAGACCCCCCTGATGGTTGAATAAATTCAATTAAATTCATTTTTATTTGTATGGCGCTTTTAACAATGAACATTGTCTCAAAGCAGCTTCACACAGATGAGGTGGTGATTGATATAAGAACCCACAGATGTGTTGTCGGTACAGACCAATACGTGGCTGTCCTTTAAGTCTGGGTAAATGTGCTTCAGCTCCAGAAGCACGGCCAGCATCTCCAGGCAGTTTTTGTGCCAAGTGAGATGGAGCCCACTCATGACCGCTCCCCACCCCATGTCGCAGCATCAAGCGACGACATGGAGCTCCAAGGCCTTAAGACAGGAACACCGGTTCTTTCCACGAAAGGCTCGAAAGCTATCAGGGTCTCTAAGAGAACCTTAATGGTGCGGAGCGGGTTGCCCTTCTGGGAGAGCCCTCTGTCTGTTAGCCACCACTAGAGAAGTCTCATTTTTCACTCTATTGACTGCCTTGAGTATAAACTTAATACGCCTAAGTAAGTGGTTCTCTGTACTGGAGAAAGCACACACTTCTTGGTGTTTAGCTCCTTCATGCAGGCGAGAATGACATCTTGATGCCAGACTGCCAGAAGCTCTGATCAAGCTAATGTCAACCAATCGTTGATATAGTTTAGAATGTGGATGCCCCAGAGTCTCAGCGGGGTCAGAGCTGCATTCATACACTTTTTGAAGGTGCGGGGTGAGAGCACAATCGGCTGCACAATGTGCCTCTTTAACCCCTCATCCATCTCCTGCAGCAGGTCAGCATGGTATTTCTGCAACACACCAATGGTGTGGAGGCAACCAGCAGCCTGACCCGCTGCTATGTAAGCCTTGCACCCCAAAGCCGAAGTCTATTGCAAGGGCTTGGTGGGCAGAGCCAGACTGAACCAATGTGGATTTATTCATTTATAGACATTTGTATGTCGCTCTGGATTAGGGAATTTGCTAAATGCTGAAAATGCTGAAAACCAGTGTGGATTTATTCATTTATAGACATTTGTATGTCGCTCTGGATTAGGGAATTTGCTAAATGCTTCAATCTTCCACTTCACGTCATTATGGAAAAAGTGTTCCATTCATAAATTATGTGTGAATTCATAAATCAAGTGGGCCACAATTGTAGCAGTATTTGTGCTCTTCAAACAAATACTAAAACTGTTGCACTTGATTTGAGTTTGTTTACCTGTTTAGCTCCTTTAAAATCTGTAAATTGTTACACTGCAGTGTGAAGCTGTTTCACAAAAAACAAATACAGTATGCCACTATTAACACCTTGTACTGTAAAGCACGGGGTAACAATGCTATAATTTAGGCTTGTGTTGTAGCACATATAATTACATGGAAAACTTGCAGTCATTAAAACATGATGAATCCCACGAATTGACTTGATTTGGAAACGCATTGTATAAATGGAAAATCACAGCAAAAAGGGTACATACATTTTTATTTATTCGTGTCTATATGTTTGTTTGTCTTTTGGCAGATCTAATCTATGAAAATGGCATCTGTGTGAAGCTGTCAGACTGTCCTTGTGAACACCGGGGAATGCTGTACCCTTCAGGACACACTATACAGGAGGAGTGCAACAACTGGTTATACACAACTTTGAAATTTTTTTTTTTTGTTTTTTTTTTTTTTGCTCCTGTTTCGTGTTTGTGGGGGGTATGGGCGGTGGATTGTAATGTATGTAATTAGCATTATTGTTATTGACTCTTTGTCTCTATCTCTTTTAGCACATGTGCTGGGGGTGTGTGGAACTGCACTGAGCAGAGTTGTCCAGGTTTATGCTCTATATGTCTTTAACACTACCCCTTTTTTCATTAAATGATTGTCAGTGGTATAGCATTGTGGTGATGTGGGAATTTTAGTTCTTTTTTTTAATGGTATGGTGGATTTAATTTGTGGAGGTAACCAGTGTTACAGTTACTAGTTACTTCATTAAAAAAAATATATCACAAGGATTTCTGAAATAAATAACAAAACAAGATCAAAAACTAAAAACTAAAGTGACTTCTGCATCATAAAAGCTGTTGTGCTGAGCCCTTAAAAATGTTCCTTTCACAGCTTAAGTATGAAAACTATCAACAATGTACAAAATAACACCGGGTTAGCTTTTAGCTTCATCGAGGCATGTAGTTTTTGGAGGAGCTTCGAAAGATTGGAGTTGCTGCTAGTAGATACGACTTTCGAACCAGAAAGACACAGCTTACATTTGACTAAAAAGTTTTTGTCTTTATGTTCAACTAAAGTGAAATAATGAGCATATTTCAACTTTGAGAAACTCATCTTACTTTCGCATCGACTCGCCATTACTGCTGAACATACTTGAATAAACGGAAACACACCCACAAGTGCGTCTTCTTCGTGTTTACAGTGATTGGCATCCACCAATCCTACAATGCGTCGCTGCTGTAAACAGGTTAGACTGAGGGCTACACTTCAGCCAAAATTAATTCATTTAAAAAAATTAACAGACACCGCACCATATGGTAACGGTAACGGAGTTACTTTATTTAAAAAGTAATGCGTTACAGTATTAGTTACTGTCAAAAGTACTGGTAACGTGTTATTGCCCAACCGGGAGGTTACAAATCACAGAACAAACAGAATGATTTAGCCACTTTAGACATCGCAAACTCTAACTGTTGTGGTGGGAAATATTATTAACCAATTTTAACATTTTTTAACATTCCTGTTTAAAAGATTTTAGACAGTGTAATTGAAGTAGCTAGGTCAAATTTAATGCCATTGTCAGAATACAAGTATAGAGACAAATACAGAGCTTTCTTGATGGGAGCTGTGCAAATAGTTAATAGTGTGGAAGAGATGTGTCTTCCTTTTGCTTGCCAAAAGCAATGCTTTTGATAAATTGTCTTTAATGTTTGGCAGCTGTGTTCCAATAAAATTTTGGGCAGTTTTTATTACCTGCTGTAGTGCAGTTGTTGTACAATGCTGTAATTCAGTTTGTTAGGATGTTTTCATTGCTACCTTAATATTCTGCAAGCTAGATCTGGCTTTTTAAACTAACATGCAATTTATTCAATTTTATTAGCTTCATACTGAGGTATCAGCAAGTAAAAGTTGACTAGATAAAGTTTTTCGTGGGCATTTAATGTTTATTTTATTATAAGTCCACATTACAACCGTCTAATCATTTGAAAGTTTAAATGTGACACTTGAATATCTCATTGTCATGTCCAAGATTTTTTCAATTCTGCTAATAGTTCAGTAAATATATTTACATTAACTCTTACAGATATTTGAATAGTAATATACACGTCTCATATCCATATCTTGAATATTGTGCTGACATGGGATAAGTAGTGTGAGGAGTGCATTATATAAGCGGTCCTTAAACTTTTTTGTACCACGGACTGGTTTAATGTCAGACAATATTTTCACAGACCAACCTTTAAGGTGTGGCGGATAAATATAACAAAATAAAATAATACGACCGGCATGCAAACTGGTATTTTCTAAATACAATAATAAAGTGAATTCACTGTGTTGTTTTTAGGGGGTTTTAATTTAGCGGGAATGTATTATGTGTTAGCGGCCACAGCAGCCCCTTTAAGTTGGTAGCAAATGTAGGTAAGACACGTGACCAAGGCAAGCATCTTAACATGCATCAAGAGTGAGTCATAGACAGATGTGGCAGATAATTTTCCAAAATAAAACATCGTTCAGAATCAGATAATTAATAAAACGGAACTAATGTAAGTTATGTATTCTTTCTGTGCGGCCCGGTACCAATTCACCCATGGGCCAGTGCCAGTCTGCAGCCCAGGGGTTGGGGACCACTGCATTATATGATGTTCTTCTCAGTCACTTGCTTTGTTTAACAGAGTTACTATGTATTTCGTAAAAGATTTGTTTTATCTACATTATAAAATATTTTTAATATTAAGTTATTATTGAAAACAGGATAACTGGAAGATGTTTTTGCATTTCTTGGAGAGAGGTGGAAAGTAATGTGGCTACTAAATATTTTATGTGTGTTATATGTTGCAGGAGAGTGTTCGGTTACAGGAGACATGTATTTTCAGTCTTTTGATGGACGTGTTTACACCTTCCCAGCTACATGTCGTTATGTTTTAGCCAAAAGCAGAAGCCCAGGCGGGTTTATTGTAACAATCCAGAATACACCATGTGGACCTGTAAGTGCCTTGACACTGTTATATTAATAAATGTATAAAATGCTGTTAATTTCGCTTTTAGTAAAGTACATATATCAAAATCGTCACAAATGTTTGTAAAGCATCCTGATGGTGTGAATTCCAGATATTAAAATCACTCAAAGCTCTTAATTCTTTTTTAACCTCTATTTCATGTATCAGTGAAAGATGATTTATTACATAGTCCTCCTGTGTTAACAGTCATATTCTTGGATTTGTTGTCATTCAAAGAGAAATTGTTGTTTTGAATCCTTGCCACCTCCCTGTTATATATCATCAACCCCAATGAACACTACAATGTTTAAAGTATTTTATTTGTATAGCACTTTTAACCATCAACATCCTCTAAATTGTGCTGATAAGAATAGCAATGACATTATTATAAAAAATAAAATGACTTCACAGCTATACTAAGTACCTTTAAATTACTTTCAAAGTCATAATAAGGAAGATAAGCTTGACTATTGTCTTGTAAAAAAATAAATAAATAAATAAAATAAAACGGGATTTCCTGCCCAATATTTTTATAGGCTCCTATATAGCTCTTTGTTGAAAATTAAGCAGTTAACAGTTTCAAATGCAGTGTTGACGGAGCTGACGAAAGTATAACTCACTGTGCATGGAGCATCTTGGTATACAAGGTCCATCTCTCTCTCTAGAATCTCTCTCTGAAATCCATTCTGCTTATCTCTGACAACTGTGACAACTTTTCAAATAACTTTTAGTGGAGGGAAAGCGAGAGGAACAGAGAGAGAAGCATTTCACAAACTGCTTGCTGAGAGATCTGTTTTGGTGAAGACTACTCCTTTGGTAGTGTCTGTTGCCTCATGAATGAAGCAATTCACCCTCAGAGTGGGTCATCTCCATGTAAACAGCATACACAACTTAAAATTTCCTCACAATCTCTGATCTCTCATGAATAAATGCCCAGTTTCTGAGCTGCATAGTTACTGAATTACTGAGGCTTTTGATATTTTACCTGTTTAGCTATTCTTTGTTAGTAAATATAATGCCTCTATATATATGTGTGTGTGTATATATATATATATATATGTGTGTGTGTGTGTGTGTGTGTGTGTGTGTGTGTGTGTGTTTTGTACTGCAGAATCTGGATGGGACTTGTATCCAGTCTGTGAGCCTGCTCCTGAATGAGGACCCTCGCACTGAGGTCATGCTCAGCCACAGTGGGGAGGTGTACATGGCAAGCCAGATCCGTATCACTTTGCCATATTTTGATGGTAACACATTGTTGTTTTTATTACAGACAATAATTAAAAAGATAATTATAATATATAATTAATAATAAACAAAGAAACAAAAAATAAATAAAAATAAATAAATATACACGTGCTAAACTTGTGCATTGTGTTAAACTACAGTGGGTGCATTTTTATCTTTTTACATAGAGATGTTTCAGATCCAGGAGCTGTCATCCATGTTTGTTCAGGTAAAGTCAGCACAGGGATTACGACTACAGTACAACTGGAAAGAGTTCCGACTGTACTTGCAGCTTGGAGAAATCTGGAGGGATGACACAGTGGGATTATGTGGTACCTTTAATGGCAACATACAGGATGACTTTCTGTGAGTATATTACACATATCTCTATCACCAAATTCCACTTCATTTTTAAATTCCAAATTTGCTTGCCACATTTGAACCATTTTTAGCATTTTTTCACCTTAAATTTTTGACAGGCAGATTCTGCACTTAAATGACCTAAATTCCCTATTTGAAGACTACTGTGGAACTTATAGTTTCTAGCTATGTTTTGTGTTTGTGTTTTATTTGTCTACTGTATGCATGCCTGCATTTTAGTGCGCCATCAGGTATGATCGAAAGCTCTCCAAACTTGTTTGGGAATGCTTGGCGCTTGTCATCAGCCTGCATGCCACGGCCAAGTTTGCCCCAGCTGGATCCATGTGATACTCATCAGCAAGCTGGTAAAATACACATTTAGAGAAATTATAATCTAGGTGTATTTCAATTTATGGTTGATAATGGGCCTTGCTATCTGTTTCAAACTGATCGATTCCTGGCATAGTCATAACTAGCTCACGCTTTTTAAGTAAGTAAATGAGTAAATAGTTTGAGCATTGTTAGCGCAGAGATTTTCTCTGCTAGGTGTAGGCACACACAATTTTGGTGGCTTGCTTTTGCAAAGTTGCTAAGTTTAAATATTTACATCTGGTGTAAACTTATTTTTAACCTGGTGTACATTATTTTTAAATCATATTGCCCTATAAATGATTAAGATATAAAAAATGTACTTGGAAGACAGGAATAGATTAAATAAACATTTTAAGGCACGGCCCACAGCCTAATTTGTGGTTCATATATGGTTTTTATTCATACGTATGGTTCATATGTGCCTGCAAACTTATTCTGTTTGGATTCAGCATCCTATGCCATCGAGAAGTGTGACATATTGATGCAAAGGGTATTTGCTGTGTGTCATGAGTATGTGAGTCCCATGGCCTTCCAGCTGCAGTGCCATGCAGATGTATGCAGATGTGGAACCCCATGTCTCTGTTCTGCTCTTGCCCATTACACACGCACCTGTAGGAAATACAATATCATTATTGAGTTCCGCACACACGTGCCTGAATGTGGTAAGTATATGTAAAGTATATGTAAATGGCTTTTTTTAGCTCCTAAACTTTTAAAAGCCTTGACCTTGCAGTCCCATTCTAAAACCTGTGTGTGTTGTGCAGCTGTTGCATGCCCACCAACAATGGAATACGCTGTGTGTGTATCATCTTGTGAAAGGCACTGCCTCTTTCTGTCACTCCCACAGTTTTGTGGAGATGAGTGTGAGGAGGGCTGTGTGTGTCCTCAAGGAACATACTACAGCATGCAAACACACACCTGTGTTAAAAGGTACAGTGACCTACACCCAGCACTATATGTCTTGCTGAAAATATACTACCGCCATACACAGTCATAAATGTGTGTGTGTGTGTGTGTGTGTGTGTGTGTGTGTGTGTGTGTGTGTGTGTGTGTGTGTGTGTGTATAGGAGATCTGGGAGAGGATTTCATTTTAGAAGTGCTTAGCATTTTTAACCCATTTTTATTGGGGGTTTAAAATACATTTAATAAAATACACAAATCTGTACATGGGATAACTTTTTTCTATGTCCAAACAACTGGTGTGGATGTTCAATTCATTTCATTACATTTTTATTCTTTTTTTATTTAGTTTTGTCTCAAAGCAGCTTTACACAGATAACATGGTAATAAAGAATGAATAAGAATATCTTTATAACTGTAAGTTTGTCCATAATGAGCAAGCTGGCGGTGATTGTTGCAAGGATAAACTCTCTGAGATTGCAAAAGAAAAAAAAAAACCTTGAGAGGAACCAGATTTAAAAGGTAACCTATCCTCATCTGGTTTGCACTAAATGTCCATTTATTACAGCTAAATGATGTTGAGGTGTCTGCTTTGAATGGAGAAGTATAGAGAAGATCAGAAGGAGTTGCATTGTGTGTTTGTGGATTTAGAGAAAGTGTACGACTGTGTCAGAGAAGTATGTGAGGGTGGTGCAGGACAAGTGTGAGGACAGTGTGACAGCAGTGAAGTGTGCAGTAGAAACAACAGCCTGGTTCAAGGTGGGGGCTGAACTGGATCAAGGATCGGCTCTAAACCCTTTCCTGTTTACAGTGGTGATAGACAGGTTGATGCACGAGGTCAGACAGGAGTCTCCATGGACTATGTTGTTTACAGATGATATTGTGTTTTGTGGTGAGAGTAGAGCGTAGAGGTGGAGGTACGAGTTAGAGAGAAGGGGAATAAAAGTCAGTAGGAGTAAGACAGAGAATGCTGAGGATGGAGCCACCAGGAAGGAGGAAAAAAGGAAGGCAAAGGATGAGGTTTAAGAATGTGTTGAGGGAAGACATGCAGGTGTTTGGTTCAAAAAAGGCAGATGTAGAAGACAGGGTAGTGTGAAGACTACCCTGAACAAATGGCCTGCTGTGGTGAGCCCTAACAGAATCAGCCGCAAGAAAAAAACGATGTAGAGGTGTGCAGTTATGGTGATCAAATGTAACATGTAGTCCTGAGTCAGTGTAGCAGACTGTTGACATTAAGTACAGTTCAAATCCATCCTAAAAGCTCCTGTGTTGCTCCATATTTTTATGGATCCAAAACCATCCTTAGCTGCACAGAGTCCAATTAAAGAGAGCACCAAGGGTGACAGGGAGAGAAAGATATGGATTATTAAGTGTTCTTATTGTACCACCGTCAACAAACCTGAGTAAACGTGTGAGAGTGAGGGAACGACAGCATACAAATATTCCAGTTCACCGAACACTCTATATACATGTTCCCTCCAGATCTGCTCCTTTACCTAAGAAAAATATACTGATAAAAGACTTCATTAAATAAATGTTTACTAATAATAATATGGAATTACAATAATAACAATAATTGAATTCTAGATTTTATGCACTTGCTCGAACACCCAGGCAGTAAAGCATTACAGTAGTCTAATCTAGATGTAACAAAAGCATGAACTAGTTTTTCTGCATCCTGTATTGACATTTTATTTGAGCAATTTTCTGTGGAAGGAGACTATACTGCTTATTCCATGTTATTCAAATGAGCCTCAAAGGAAAGACAAGAGTCAATAATCAAACCAAGGTCTTTGTCTGCTGTACACACGGAGACAAAAAGATCAGAGATGCTACGTAATCGGAAAGTAAACTTTTAGTTGCATGTGTTCTTAGTAAAAGTACTTCCCGTCTTATCCGAGTTGAGCAAAAGGAAGATATTAAGCATCCACTATCTAATGCCCTTTACACACTCCTCCACATTGTTAAACTGATCTCTCTCATCTGGCTTTGCTGAAACGTACAACTGTGTATTGTCAGCATAGCAATGCAAGCTAATATCATGTTTATATATAATTTCACACAGTGGCAGCATATATAAAGAGAGAAGCAGGGGGCCTAAAACAGATCCTTGCGGGATGTCAAACTTTACCTCATGATGTGTGGAGGATTTACCATTTACATCAAGATTAATTGACGGATAACGATTAGTCAAATAATACCTTAGCAGAGAGAGAAAGATGTTCCCTTTATTCCAACAACATTTTATAGTCTAGCAAAAAGGATATTATGATCTACAGTGTCAAAAACTACACTAAGATCAAGCAACACAAGTAAGGAGCAACACAGCCCTGATCAGAGGCCAATAACAGGTAATTTACCACTTTAAATAGCACTGTCTCTGTGATATGATGAGGCCCAAATCCTGACTGATACATTGTAAAAATGTTATTCCTAAGTAGATGTGAGCATAACTGCTGTGCTACAACCTTTTCTGAAATCTTGGAGATTAGGGGAAGTTTGATATTGGGTTTGATATAACCAAGCTCATGTGTTGCAATCAGCGCTTTTTTTTACTATAAAATATACATATACAATATATAATATACAATAATATGACATATAATTATGTCAATTATGCAGTGTCACCCAGAATTAATTCTAGTTCTTTTAACGTTTGGAGTTTATTCTTTCCATCTTTGCCTCTGGTTTGCTCATTCAGGATGAATTTATACATTTTATGTTTATTTGCAGAATGTATATGTTATTCTTGTTAAAATGTCCATTGTAAAAAGTGTTATTCTATGAATTAGATTTAACTGGGCTATTTGCTTCTCAGTCATTTATTATGGAAATGAAAATGTACCACATTGTATGGTATAGGTTTGATGTGACTGCTTTCAAAAGCAGATGGAGGATTCTGAAGTACAATCACATTTCCAAAAACAGCCAGGACACTGTAAATTTGTAAATAAAACCAGAATGCAATTATATGCAAATTTCAAAAACATGTTATATTTACAACAAAAAACGTTTAAACTAAGAAAATGTCATCATTTGAATGTGACAAGGTAATTTTCTATTTTATAAAAAAAAAAAATGACAAAAATCAATAAAAGGCTGGAACAGTTAGCATTAATGAAAAGAAACAGCTGATGTAACATTTTGCAATTAACTAGGTTAACTGGCAACAGGTAATTTGGCAATTGGCAATATGGAGTATAAAAAGAGTATCTTGGAAAGGCAGAATAAAGATGGGCAGTGGTTCACAAATCTGGAAAAAAAACTGTCTACAAATTGTGGAACAATTTCAGAATAACTTTTTCTCAATATAAAATTATAAAGACACTGAATATCTCATCATTTACATTATATAATATCATCAAAAGTTTCTGAGACTCTGGAGAACTCTCTGCCCCAAGGGGCAAGAGCAAAAATTTCTATTGGATACCTGTGATCTTCAGTCCTTTAGGCAGCACTGCATTCAAAACCAGATATGATTCTGTAATGGAAATTATTGCATAGAACCAGAAACACCACCATTTAACTAAAATGATGAAATGAAACCAGTCATCATTCAAATCATTCAGAAATCAATGCTTGTGAACACAGTTTCCATGTCATCCACAAATGCAGGTTAATTGTCTATCATTCCAAGAAGATATGTAAACATATGTACATGATCCAGAAATGCCCCCATCTTCTCTGAGCCAAAGCTAATTTATTATGGAGCAATGCAAAGTGGAAAACTGTTCTGTGTACAGAAAGTCTTACACTTGAAATTCCTTTGGAAACCATGGACATCGCATCCTCCATACTTGGCGCTTTCTGTGTTCTACTGTAAATAAAATATGGGTTTATGTGAATGACAAATCATTGTGTTCTCATTGAATTTACATTAGAAACATTTACATTAGGAACAAAGAAAGCATCTAAACTTTTTTGTAGGTTGTTAACGTTATCTGCTCAGATTCAGCCAAATGCTTGAAAACTTAAAAGGGTGACTGGTTTGTCAATTTCCAAAAAATTACATATCTAACTATATATTCTAATTTAATAAATTTATTCTTATTAAACTATGTATTATTTGTATGATAAAATTGTTAAAGTAATTCACATTTGTTGTGTAGGAGTGAATGCCCATGCTCTTTCCAGGGAGCTGATTACTCTCCTGGAGATGGGATTCTGACATCATCTGATATGCAGTAAGAACTTTATATATATATATATATATATATATCTGTCATAAAATGAGACCCGATTTTCAAGACTCAAGAGTATTGGCAAATATAATGTGCTGAAATAATAACACAATAAAAATTCGAATCTTTTCTATCTTTATTGGGATCAACCATAAAAACCTCATAGTGTTAGTGGAAAAGTCTAAGAACCCTTTAGTTAATGACCTCAAAAAAGTTAACTGGAGTCAGGTGTTTTCATGCCTGGAGTCCTGTTTAAGAAAATTAGTTAGGAGGTGTGGACAAGTGCTATTTAGTGCAAATAATCTACAAATGGAGACACTTTAGGATTGTGTCTACTTTACTTAGAGGTAAAAGTAAAGCTTGTAAGGTATTTTTGGAACTGGCTAACATGTTCATGAGTCTATAGTAAGTAAAACATTAAACAAGCAGGTTGTCTATGTCAGTAAACCACTAAGGAAGCTTACTAAAAAGCACATTGCTGCACACCTGAAGTTTGTGAAAGAGCACACTGAAACTTCACAGCGGTATTGCCAAAGTGTTTTGTAAACTTATAAACTAAAGATTGAACTATCTGGAGAAAAACATGCAGCACTACATCTGGCGTAAAAAAGGGCACTGCATATCATCATCAAAACATCATCATAACTGTAAAGTAGTATCATGATTTTGATCTACTTTGCTGTTGGCCTGGCCAACTTGCAGTCATTGAGGGGAAGATGAATTGCCAAGTGTATAAAGAATTCTTCTGGATAATGTTAGAATGTCTGTACATCAGCTGAAACTATGTAGAAGTTGCATGATGAAACAGGACAATGACCCAAAACACTGGCGCAAGTCCACAACAGAATGACTTGAAGAGAGCCATATACATGATATGTCCAAAAAATATGACAGAGCAGTGCTGCAAGGAAGAATGGACTAACATTCCTCCTAAACAATGCGCAGGCCTAAATTGCAGCTAAAGAAAGTGCCTGGTTAAGGTTATTGCTGCCAAGGGGGGATCGGGTTCACTAACTTTTTCCACTGCCATATGGGATGTTGAATGAGTGTGTTCGAAAAAGACATAAAAGATTAGAATTTACTTTGCGTTATTATTTAGGCACATTATATTTACCAGTACTCTTGATTTACCTCCAGATCAGATTGTATAACAAATTAATGCAAAAAAAATAAAAAATAATGAAATTGCAAAGGGTTCACATACTTTTTATTGCCACTGTATGCACAGTACCAGTAATAAGTTCAGAAACACCTTGTTCTTCAGTGGTTTTGTTCTTTATTTTTGTTATTTTTAACATTTTACATTAATATTAAAGTATTATGTATGGAGTTATGAAGCAAACAACAAAAAAATTGTTGAATAACCGAGAATATGTTTTATATTTTTTAATCATCAAAGGTACCACATTTAAAGAGTCAAGAATTGCCAAAATTATCTCTTGACAAGGTACACCTGTGAAATGAATACCATTCCACCTTGTGATTCTGATGAGAAAAATTCAATGAGCTATTATTGAAGTGAAATGTAGCTATTTTTGTGTAATCTATATTATAAAACATATTCTAGGTTGTTAATTTTTGTTTATATTCTAGGTTGTTTAAATTTTTTCCAGTGGACAATGTGTGAAAAAAAAAAAAAATTTTTTTTTTTTTTTTTTTTTTTTTTCCACACATTGTCCACTGGAAAATATATATAAGCTAATTTGCCTGTCAATGTATAACAAAATTAACAATTTATGCTCATTTTGTATTTAGAATTTGTCAGGATGGAAGATTTATCTCACAAAGTATTATTACTGGTGAGTGTTTTTAATTATGGTTCAGACCATTTTGGTGCATATTTGGTGCATTGTGTGTCATTTAAATGTGTATGTATCCAGTTTAAAGGAAATATTTACATATAAATAAATTCTATATTCATATTTATCTAATATGATAATACTGTACTCTTAATTTATCATGTTTTTTTGTGCAGAGATTTAGAAGATTGAATAATATACTGATGTTTTTACTATTAAAATTTTAGCATCACTACATTTTTTTTTAATTAAATGAATACCCAAGTATAGTACTTTATTCCTGTATGTCTACATTGGTATGTATGTGTGTCCGCTCTCTTTAGATAAACTGTGCCCTCCAGGGCAAGTTTATGAGGATTGTGGGAATGGTGTTAAAGGACTGTCAGCACATAAAGGTTTGGCTTGTGTCCAAACTTGTGAGTCATACCTGCTTAACCTGACCTGCTCCAACTATGAGCCCTGTGTGCCTGGCTGCATCTGTCCACCTGAGTAAGTATGAGTTTTTATACTCCCGTCCAATATTATTTATTCAATTTAGTTATATTGCTATTTTGCTTAAAATCAAGGAACATGATAACCTAAGATGATTTTCTGGATTTACATTAGCAATCTGGCAAATAGAAACCTCCAATCTTGAAATAAGAGACATGATGGAATGAAAATTTGTGTGATTAATAGGTTGCAGTTTGTGTGACTCTGCTGTCAGATGTATCAACATTTGTCGATGGCATAAATCACACAATATTGGAAACATTTTTGGCATTTTGGTCTGTGTTGACATGATTGCATCATAAAACTGCTACTCATTTGTTTTTAAATGTTTGACTTTTAGTGTGTTCTTAGATGCTTTTCTGTTCACCAAAAATGTAAAGAATGGTTATGTAAGTTGCCATAGCTTTTCTTTTTTTAATTAAGCCTGAATTGAACCTGATCCATTCTCCTCCGACCAGAAGGTGTCTACAAGAAGATTCCTCCTTTCTTTTTGCACAGTCCTGTGTAACCTCTGTGTGTGAAACTTTCAAGGAATTAGCAGTTTATGAAATTTTAAGTTTGAGTCCTGTTCACTGGCAACAATCACACCATGATCACACTTACTGAGTTTCCCAATTCTGATGTTTAATGCAAACATTAATTGTAGTTTCTTAGTCATATCTGCATAATTTTATGTTTCAGCCACATAATAGGCTGGTTGGATAATTAGTGCCTGTCTTAAAAGAATTAAACTTTGGATTTAAATATTTATTTATTCTTTATAAACAAACTGTTCTTGTGATGTTGGACTGCTGTACAGCAAAACATTTCTGATATTCTGCATGTACAGCAAAACATACTTCTGATACCTGCCAAAATCATTTAAAAAGAAACAGAACAGGCCACACTTATTACTGTAATTTACAGGCTATTAAACGCACCCAAATATAAGCCGCACCCACTGAATTTGACAAAGATTTTTATTTTGAACATAAATACGCTGCACCTGTCTATATGCTGCAGGTGTCTACACTGAAACTAATGAACTTTACACAGGCTTTAACAAACGGCTTGTATCTAAACAGTAGCCTACCAAGTAAGTCATTGTTCACTGTCTCACTCCTTCCTTTTACAACTATTTCTCTCGGGAGTTTATCTTTTGGCATCGTCGTGCGTTAAAAAAATCACCACCGGTGAATCTGTTCTCCCGATGCTGTGCAGCTCAAAACACAGGTGAAGTGCGTTTTTTTCATGCCCGGTTGTTTTCAGCGTGACGAATGATTTGCATTTCCTGTTGACAGTCGGACTGAGAGGCAGGTCAAACATCAGAGGAACCTCATCCATATTTATGATGTGGTGCAGCCCAATTCAGTGGGCTGATTCATTTAAATCAGCGCATCTGATTTAATATAAAGAATTTCATTGGTTCACCTGAACCCGCTCAGCAATTTCGTTGGTCTAATGTTACGGGGCTCAGTTTTTTGGCTTGAAGCTTGTGAAACCCAGAAAACACATTTTCATGTCTATCCTTTATTGTTCTAACTTGCAGCACATCCTTCCCAGCTCAGTCCCTCTGCCTGGCCATTTGGTATTAATCCTTTACTCCTTTCTTAGTGTCCAACTTGACATACAGCTTCTAATATGCCTTTTCTTTGGCTTTCGCCACTTTCGCAGCTTTCCCTCTTCACCTGCTGCTGCATCTCATTGTTCTCCTGCCTACTTTTCTCATCTCTCTGCTGATCTTAATTCTGTTTTGCCAACCTCTTTCTCCTTATGCTTTCCTGCACTTCCTTATTCCACCACCACGTCTCTTTGTCTTCCTTTTTTATTTTCAGATGTCACATCAAGAGCCTTTTTAGCTGTCTCCCTTATCACTCCTGCAGTAGTTGCCCATTCTTTAAAGCCTTTTTCACCACCACCGATCTCCTGACTGACCTCTTCCCAGAACCTTACACTACAGTTTTTCTCCTTCAGTTTCCACCATCTAATTCTTCTTTTATTCCTCTCTCTTCTCCTCTTCTTCTTCTCCTCCAAAATCATACTACAGACCACCAGCCGATGCTGTCTAGCTACACTGTCTCCTGCCAACACCTTACAGTCTCCAATCTCCATTAGGTTGCATGTCCTACATAGAATATAGTTCACCTGTGTGCACCTTCCTCCACTCTTACACTCTGCACCACTCCATCTAACTCACTACAGAATTTTTTATTCTCCTCCATCTCCCCAACCCACTTGTGGAGCATAAGCACTAATGACAGTTATCATCACCCCTTCAACTTCCAGATTCATATTCATCACCATCATCAGAAACTCTCCTCACCTCCACTACACTCTTACTAAACTCTTCCTTCAGGATCACCCTTACACAATTTCTTATTCCTTTCCACACCATGAAAGAACAGTTTAAACCCACCTGCAATGTTCCTGGCTTTACTACCTTTCCACATGGTCCCCTGAACACACAGCATATCTACAGTGCCCTCCACAATTATTGGCACCCCTGTTTAAGATGTGGTCGTGGACTTCTAAAAATTCTCCTTTTTTTAAAAACAACATAGAACCCTAATGCAAAAAAAGAGAAAAATCCAACCTTTCATTTAAGTACATAACTTTGGTGGTTAAAAAAAAAATCATACATTTAGAAAAAAAAAAAACTTGAAATCATGTGTCCCACAATTATTGGCACCCCTAACAATTCCTCTGAAAAATTTAATTGCTTTTTTTTATATATATATATATTTTTCTGTAGTTTCTAAGGTTGGTCAGGGTATCTAGGGACTTTTAATTAGTAATTCATGATTTCCTGTTTCCCTGGGGTATAAATATGACGTGACACAGAGGCCTAATTCTCTTACCGATTTGTCAACATGGCAAAGACAAGAGAACACACCATTCAAGTAAGGCAGATGTGTGTCGACCTTCATAAGTCAGGCAATGGCTACAAGAAAATAGCCACTCGCCTTAACTTGCCGGTATCTACAGTCAGAGGAATCATTAAGAAGTTTAAAACAACTGGAACAGTGACAAACAAGGCTGGAAGAGGTCCCAAGTTTATCTTGCCACAACGCACAGTGAGGAGGATGGTAAGAGAAGTAAAATAAATTCCCAAGCTCACCGCCACAGAATTGCATCAAAGAGTGGCATCTTGGGGTCACAGAGTCTCCAAAACAACCATCAGACGCTCTCTACATGCCAACAAGCTGTTTGGAAGGCATGCAAGAAAAAAGCCTTTTTAACTAACACTCACAAACGTAAACATCTGGAGTTTGCTAAGCGATACTGGGACTTCAACTGGGATCGTGTGCTTTGGTCAGATAAAACTAAGATTGAGCTTTTTGGCAACAAACACTCTAAGTGGGTCTGGCGTGAAACTAAAGATGAGTATGCCGAAAAGCACCTCATGCCCACCGTAAAGTATGGTGGAGGATCTGTGATGCTGTGAGCCTGTTTCTCTTCCAAAGGCCCTGGGAACCTTGTTAGGGTGCATGGCATTATGAACTTTTTGAAGTACCAGGATATTTTAAATATAAACCTGATGGCCTCTGCCAGAAAGCTGAAGATGGGTCATCATTAGGTCTTTCAGCAGGATAATGATCCAAAACATGTGGCAAAATCCACACAAAAGTGGTTCAGCAGTCACAAACTCAAGGTCCTCCCATGGCCATCTCAGTCCCCAGACCTCAACCCAATCGAAAACCTGTGGGGCGAGCTAAAGAGAAGAGTGCATAAGAGAGGACCCAGGACACTGGATGATCTAGAAAGATTGTGCAAAGAAGAATGGTCAAAAATCCCTCTCTCTGTGTTCTCCAAGCTTGTGAAATGTTATAGGAGGAGATTAAGTGCTGTCTTGTTGGCAAAAGGAGGTTGTACAAAGTATTAACATCAGGGGTGCCAATAATTGTGGCACACATGATTTCAAGTTTGTTTGTTTTTTCTAAATGTATTTTTTTACCACCAAAGTTATGTACTTAAATAAAAGGTTGGATTTTTGTCTTTTTTTGCATTTGGGTTCTATGTTGTTTTAAAAAAAAAAAGGATAATTTTTAGAAGTCCACGACCACATCTTAAAGAGGGGGTGCCAATAATTGTGGAGGGCACTATACCTTTCTCCTTTCCATCATCATATTAGCTACCGCTCTCTCTTAAGCAGTCATAGTACCAACTCAAACCTTCACTCTCCTACACTTCTTCTTTCTCTGCTGTCTCTGTAGACGTCTTCCTCCTCTCCTTCTCGTCCTTCAGCCAACAGTAGCCCAATTTCCACCGGTACCCTGTTGGCTAACAATACTTGTGGCGGTCATTGGTAATCCGTTCCTCGACCAATCCAGTATGAATTTCTGATTCATGTTCTGCATATTTGATTGCCCTTCCTAACGCAACTCTCCCATTTATCCAGGCTTGGGAATGGCACTAAGAGTGCACTGGTTTGTGCAACCCAAATGGCTGGTTTATAATCATTTTGTAAATGAATATGTGAAAAGAAAGAAGCTTTTGGTAAATATTTTTACCTGTGTAAATTAATAAGTGTGGATCCAGCAACCCACCCACCCCTATGACAGATTAAGTTTCACTTTCCATGATGCACGACCGACATAGGAGCATCTTGGCAACATAATTTTTAATATTTAACAATGTCTGGTATATTATGTAAACATATTTTCTGTTCTAATTCAATTCTGTTAATTCATGTTTGATTGTTTTTTAGTGCATTGATGTTGTGCTGTACCTAGACTGAATAGAATGTTAAATTAGATAATTAACCAAATTTTTTTTAAGATTTTTTTATTTTTTTATTTCACAATATTTAGCTTTCTGGTATCCAACAGAGATAAGATCTATTTTGCTGTTTTAACCATACTTAGCAGTGTTGTTTACACAATGAATGCTGAAATCTTAAAAGAGGCCAAAAATCTAGAACAGTTTAGAAAGGTAGACATGCTGCTTAATATTCATCATTTCTGTAGGGAAGAATGAGCACACAGTAGGCAGGAAAGTGTGTTGGGACTGTCCACAAGGAGGGCTATGATATTTAAGATCGCTCTTGTGTCTGGGAGTGTGTGTGTGTGTGATTTACTTACTTCTGACTTATTGACCTTTAAATGGAAACCTATCCTAGTTACGCCATGGGAATGGAATCTTAAAGCTGCGTTTTGTCATGGGTATTCCTGCAAGTGTACTGCTTGGCATCTGGACTAATTTGAAGCAAAATGTCAGGTAGTTCTTTATGACAAAAACATGTTTTTGTCCAAAACCTAGCTTGATAATTCACACCTGTAAAACTCAAAAAGTATGCTAATTGACATGGAGAAACTTTGTTAAATCTAACAATTTAATGTTTTTTATGCTAATAATTAAGGTCATAAAAGTTCTATCTGATAATTCAATGATCTTGTTGATTTTAGGTTTGTAAATTTAGTTTGTTTTATTTTTATTAGTTTAATATAAATGACTAATAATTAATATCATATAATAATAAATAATTAATAACATAAATCATAATAATGAATGAAAAATGAAACCATTGCTATTAAAAAATATATTTTAGGGCTTTGCTAGTATAGCTGGGTTTTGAACTCATGTCCTTAAGATCCAAAGTGCAATACCTCAACCACTTAGCTGGTTATGGCAGATATTGTTTTTTTTTTTTATAAAGATAAAGACTGGGTAAAACGTATTATTTAGAAGCAATCACATGTACTTTGAGTGACATGTTGCCTTTAAATGCCAACTGCTTTAAATGTTTGCATTGTTGAGTCAATTGATTGAGTTGAGTCGATTGATATTAGAGTATGTGCATTATATAAATTATATAAACAGTTATATTTTGCTAACCAAAGAAGTGGAATTCTATATTGAAATGCTATAATAACCAATTTAAGATGAGATTTATATATCAAGCAAAGCAAACAAGGGGCAAAGTATTGCACATCTTTCATGAACAGGAATTGTACCAGGAATTAACTAGTATGAATGAACCTCTACTCTTGAATGTTATGAGTTTGCTGATGATTGATGTCTGGCACAAATGGCACACAAAGGACAGATGAGTTATGTTAGGTGCAACTAATGGTTAATCAACTCATGACTCATGAATTTGCAGCACAATCGTCCGATGCAAAATGTCCAATGAATTAAACAATGGCAAAAATCGGGCTGACCGATATATATATATGTGTGTGTGTGTGTGTGTGTGTGTGTGTGTGTGTGTGTGTGTGTGTGTGTGTGTGTGTGTGTGTATGTATGTATGTATGTATGTATATGTGTAAACCTGTGTGAACTTGTGTGAACAGGGATCAACAAGTAAACAAATCTAATATTAAAAGTGACAAAACTGTAACATTGCAACATTAAACAATATTTCACATTTTCAAAGTAACAGTGAGATACCACTGCAAACTGATCTAGAACATAAAACACTCCCAAGTCAAAAGTGTTAAAATATTATCACTCTCAAAACTCACATATCTAAAAATAAAAAAGACAAACAAAGAGACATAAATCTTTTTATAAAGAAATTACATAAGTAAAGTTTAATAAAAAAAATGTATATATAAAAAACATAACTGAACGGAGTAAAAAAATGCAAAAATGTGAAAGATGTAACACAGATGATTTCTCTGAAATAGTAAAAATGGATAATATTGTAATTTTTTTGTAATAAGGTTACAGCTCGGTTTTGCAAAGTTATGCAAAGTTTTGGCATATTTCTAGCGAAGTGACATGAGCATCGAGATGATAAATCATACACACATAATTTGTTTCAATATTATGCATTGAAGGTGACTGTACATCTTACAATGATTCAAGTTTCAAATATTTGCTAACAAATTCGATTAAATTAAATATCCTATACATTTTTACATTTAGGGAATATTTATATATTTGTTCGAGGGTTATATTTGCATAATAGCAATGAAAACTGTATGCCGAGACGACAAAGCTGATTATAAAACCATAAATACAGTGAGTCAACAGTACATCTTAAAATAACCAAAAATATTTTTTTTATAGAAGCTGGAAAATAGTTTTCACACAAAGCCCCAGTCAAGGCAAAACTAAGATATTTCATAAATATCTTAGTTTTTATCTTAGCCTGGCTGTAGACACCCGGAAGTGTTCTCGGGGAGTACTTGGGAGATAGCTGCCTCTGTGAAGTGGGGTTTGTATTGGAACGTCTGAGGGCTTTCCTAATCATGGTAGATATAGAGGTGGTTGGTAACCTAAGACACGCTGAAAATGGGTGAGGTTAGTGGATGAGTGGTTCAGAGAATTTTAGGAGTACTCAGCCCACAATGCCGTGTGGTAACTTTAAGAGTAGCTTGGCTGTTTCCATAGATGTAGGTATACCCCTGAGAGGTATGAATCTACAGGACTTGAATAACTGGTCCACCAGTATGGCAGTGTGTCCCTGTGAGTTGCTGTTCCTACTTAAATGAAAGCAGTCCCTGGTTCCCCACATCATAATCATTGCATTCCACTGGGGTCAACTATTCCGAGTGAAGTTTGTATTGGGAACTGTTACAGTTGAATAGTCCCATGAGCAAATTCTACATTAATGTCTATGTGACATTAGTGTCACATAGTAGCTAATTCTATAACTCAACATCAGGTATCTCATATATTATGTTGTACTGTAATGTATCATAAATGGTGTTACACAATATGTAACAGTATATATCTTTCACATGTATAAAAACATTAGATGGCTAGATAGAGATTAGAAAAAAAAATCCACATTTGTCATATATTATATATATATTATATATATATGATATGTCTCAAGCAAACAAAAGAACAAATATCATATATGTTCACATAAGTGTTATTTTATTTATATGTTCATACATCAAATTTGCCTGTGGGATGTAATAAATGGATGTAATAAATAATCAATATACGTATTTATTCTATTTGAATTCTGTGTGTTATCCAGTCTGTGTATAGCTGTACAAGTTAAGTCCATAGGTTTACCTAGGTCTAAATATTTATCGAATTTTGATTTTATTTTATATGTTGCTGTATTGTAAAAGAGTAAAGAGAGGAAGAAAATGTGTTTATGAGAGACATTGATATAGAGTAATGCTTGAAGATCCATGCTTTTGATGGGTGCTTTGAAGACTGTAAGTGATCTAGCTTGTTGGCTGGTGGAGAAAGGGAGCTGTTAGCACTTTTCTATCAGAAGTCTAGGTTCTCACAGTGCTCACAGACACTGCACCAGAACTTTCACTGTCATGTCCCATTCAGTGCCTTGAGAGCAGCAAAAATTATTTAGCTTGCAAGATTACAAGATCTTTATCTCCAGAGATTTGAGACAGCTCTCTGTCTCTCTCTCTCCCGCTGTGTGTGTGTGTGTGTGTGTGTGTGTGTGTGTGTGTGTGTGTGTGTGTGTGTGTGTGTGTGTGTGTGTGTGGTTGCAGAATGGGTGGAACTGCCACCAGATCACCAGTTGACTCAGATGATCAATTCTGAACATTTAAATGTTCTCTGCAATATGATGTGGTGTGTCTAATGTGCAATTGTATTCTTTAGGCTTTTAAAACATGGTGATGAATGTTTTGAGCCTGCTGCATGCCCATGTTCTTGGAAGGGTAAAGAATATTACCCAGGTGATAAAGTATCCTCACCTTGCCACCATTGGTGAGTCACTTACTTGCAAACAAGATTAACATACTCACTTTATTCAACTGAAACTTTCAAATTCAAATGTAGACAACAGTCCTATTTTATTATTTTATAATCCACATGAAACACTACAGACAAACCATCATTAATAAACAACCTATGTAAATTAGAGAACAAATGCCTAACTGTGCATATTATGTTTTAGCGTGTGTCAGCATGGTTCATTCCAGTGTGAATTTCGTCCGTGTCCATCGATGTGTACTGTATATGGAGACCGGCATTATCGTACATTTGATGGTTTGCAATTTGACTATATTGGAGACTGTAAAGTTTACCTGTTAAAGGTATGAGATCTGGTCAGGTTGTATAATTTCTGTATTGATTGTTTTTGTTATCCTTTCTTTAATAACTTGTCTCTATCGAGTGCATATGTGTGTTTTTTTTAGATTTCAGCTAATATAACAATGAGTGTTACAGCAGAGAATGTGGATTGCTTTGAAAATGGTGTGATCTGCAGAAAAAAACTTCTCATTTCCATTGCACAGTCCATTATTGTTTTTGATAATGAAAGTGGCAGACCTGTGAGTGTTCTCATTATTTAATTTTTTTTTTATATTTACATTTTGCAATACCATTTATTCTGTATTCAACTCATGTTAGAATGTGGTACACATGATGTTTTTTTTATAGATAAGGATGTTTAATATTGTGGAATACTGTTCGGTTTGTTAACAATTTTTATAAATAGCTACTAATTTCAAACCAGTTAACTACATAACTAGTTAGCTGGTAATTTGAGCAATTGTGTTTGCTAAAAGATGTGTAAAAAATGTTTTTATGTATATTTAAGTGCTATATCATTTTAAGTCTATAAAGCACTGAATATATTTGATGAGCTACACTACAACGATTTTCTTACATACAATAAATCATATTGAAATAATGAAAGTACTGCTACTGAGGATTCAGTTAACAATATAAATTATTCATGAAAATTCTTAGACTCTTGAGATCTTTTTTCTCTTATGTTTGCCAGCTAAATGCATGTTTTTCTTACTACAAATTTGAGGTTTGCAAGTGATTCAATTAATGTTTATGTCCATTTACCTGTGTGCAGAATCCATCCAGTGCGATTGACAGAGAAAATGTGTATATTTTAAATGCGGGCTACTTTACCATTATCCATCTCGTACAGTATGAGATTTCAGTGCTCTGGGACAGAAAAACCACCATCCATATACAAGCTGGACCTCGGTGGCAGGTCTCACATGCATATACATCACTTACACACTGGTACACATAGACACACAAACACATTTCTAAACAAAAACACAAAAACATCAACATTTGAACTATGCAAATGTTTTGTGTAAACTTCAGGGTAAACTCTCTGGTCTCTGTGGAAATTTTGATCTGAAGACAGTTAATGAAATGAAAACCCCAGATAATATGGAGTTATCAACACCGCAGGAGTTTGGCAACAGCTGGACAGCAGCAGAGGTAAGTGACCTACATACATACAGTACACACCAACATGTGTTACTTAAACTGGAAAAAAAAAATCTATCTATCTACTAATTAAATTAATTTGAAACTGTATCACAAAGAAAGCTAGAGCTGACTATGCTGCTTTGTCACATAATGAAACTAAAAAAGATGATAGCGTTACTAAGTGCTGTGGGGAGGCAGATGACAAAATATATTTCTGTGTTAACTTCACCAATGCTGAGAATTAAGTACCAGATCATGTTTTTTTTTTTTTACAAATGCTAAAAGCCTAAAAAGATTTAAAAAAGAAGAAAATTAATAAAGAAGCAAAATTAGTTAAACATGGGAAAAATAATGCAGAGCTAACAACATTAAATGCCATGCTGGTATAACAGTGTAACATTAAAACAAACATTACAAAGCTTACAAAGAACAACAAAAAAAATAAAATTGTTCATAACATATCATACTTTGCTACATCTTTTATGTGTGCTACACTGAATCTAAATTGAGTACATTTTTTTAAAAAAAAACCCATTTTAACAGCATATTAATTTTAATAGAAGGGTGTTAGTTACTAAAATCTTTCTGAATTTATGTAGTTTATGTCTCACTTATGTATGCATAAAAATCATAGTATTACAAAACGGTAATCGTTTTTATAATGGTGTAGCTTTTTTTTTTACAGCTGTTATCAACTGAATTGGGTGTTAAAGTAGACTATTTGTTTATTTATTTATTTTTAGGTTAAATTGGTGTTTACTGTGTTGTCTGTAGCATCTGTTTAAGTTGCTATTTCATTTAGAGTGGGGTGAAAAAACATATACTTATGCAGATTCCTGATTTGCAGCAATTCCTAGTGATTTGAAAAATGTAACTATAGGCAAACTAATTATGAGGCGCTCCCATGCGCACAAAGTGCAGACAGATGAGACAGATGAAGCATAAAATGAAATCCATGATTTTTTGGCCATGATGAGAAAATGTGGCATGCAAAGACACTTTCTCTGCTGAAAATAAAAAATGACTCATAAGTTCATTCAGAAACTTTTAGCCTTTGGCAGAGATAGAAAGAGTAATAATTCACACAGGTTAATTTGATGTAACAGTAAATGGAATTTACTGTACTGATTTTGTTTACTGGTTTTTCAGATTAGAAAATATATACTTATTTCACGTTTATTAAAATGTTCATTGTATAAACAACTCCTGTGTTTTCTGCAGTGACAAATCAAAATGCTTTGATTGGACAATGCATTTTTAACAAAAGTGTGTGATTGCATTTACATTTACGGCATTTAGCAGAAGCCCTTATCCAGAGCGACGTACAAAAGTGCTTTGAGTCTCTAGTAATGAATAAATCTACACTGGTACGCAAGATTACAAACTTAATATAAATATAACCCTAGCATTCTACAAACTTGTAAAGTGCTAATTTTAGTGTTTCAGGAAGAGGTAGGTCTTCAGTCGTTGCTTGAATATAGTCAGAGACTCCACTGCACGGACATCTAGGGGAAGTAGAGTAGAGCCTCTCATTCTGAGAGAAGGTGGTACCAGTCGAGCAGTGCTGGAGGATCTCAGACAGCGTAGTGCAGTGTGAGATGTGATTAGGTCACTGAGGTAAGGTGGTGCTGGTCCATTTTTGGCCTTGTAGGCAAGCATCAGATTCAAAACACTGATGCTTGTAGGCAAGCATCAGTATTTTGAATCTGATACGTGCAGCTACTGGAAGCCAGTGAAAGGAGCGCAGCAGTGGGGTGGTGTGGGAGAACTTGGGCTGATTAAACACAAGTCATGCAGCTGTGTTTTGGATCATTTGCAGTGGAAAGATAGCGTTCAGGGGAAGATGTGCCAGCAGAGAGTTGCAGTAGTCAAGTCTTGAAATCACAAGAGACTGAACAAGCACCTGGGCAGCCTGTGTGGACAGAAATGGTTGAATCCTTCGGATGTTGTAGAGAGGAAAACTACAAGAACGAGACACATTAGCAACATGTGGGAAGAAGGACAGTTTATTGTCCATAGTTACCCCAAAGTTATGAGCAGTGGCCGAAGGGGAGAGTAGAGGGTCATGAAGTGTTATTTGGAGATCTTGACCTTAAGATTAATCGACTGGGATGACCAGCAGTTATGTTTTGCTGGGGTTGAGTTTTAGTTGGTGAGCACTCATCCATGAAGATATGTCTGTCAAGCATGCCGAAATCTGAGCGGAAGCTGTGGTATCTGATGGAGGGAAAGAAAAGATTAGTTGAGTGTCATCTGCATAGCAGTGATAAGAAAACCCATGTGAGGATATGACTTCACCAATGGAGTGGGTATAGAGGGAGAAAAGTAGGGGACCAAGTAACGAGCCTTGTGGGACACCAGTGTTGAGTCTGCACGGGACAGATAAGGATCCCCTCCATGTTACCTGGTATGAACAACCTTCCAGGTAGGAAGCAAACCATTCCCATTCTGTTCCGTGGACACCAAGGCTCTTGAGGGTTGTCAAAAAAAGTGTCTTGTGGTTGACTGTGTCAAATGCTGCTGAAAGGTCCAGAAAGATAAGTACAAATGACAGTTTGGCTGACCAAGCAGCATGCAGTTTCTCAGAAACAGCCAAAAGGGCCGTCTCTGTGAAATGTGCCGCTTTGAACCCAGACTGGTTCGGATCATGGAGGTTGTTCTATGAGAGATAGACAGACAGTTGGTTAAAAACAGTGCATTCTAGAGATTTAGAAAGAAAGGAGAGAAGTGATACCGGTCTGTAGTTGTTGATGTCTAATGTTTCCAAAACAGGTTTCTTCAAGATGGGAATGAGCCTTGCTTGCTTGAAGGTAGTTGGTAAATAGCCAGATGTTAATAACCCGTTGATGATTGTGGAGATGAAGGGCAGGAGAGGGATTGGATCCAGAGGACAAGTGGTGGGACTGCAAGGTTGGATGACTTGCATCTTCTGTTAAGGTTAAGAAGCTTGACAAAGACGTAGTGGGTTGTCGGCTGTGTTGTGTAGTCATTGTTGGGGAGGAAGTGAGGGTCTGGCAGATTTTCTTAATCTTCTTATCATAGAAGGAGGCAAAGTCATTAGCAGTCAGGGAGGAAGGAGCAGGTGCAGCAGGGGGTTGAGTAGTGAAGAGAAGATGTTGTGGAGCTTACAAGGATCTTGGCAAAAGTCACCTCCAAAGAAAATTTGTTCAGGAGTGTGCGGTAAGATTCGAGGTCTACATTGAGTTGTGATTTTTTCCACTTCCTTTCTGCAGATCTGCGCTCTCGTCGATTGTTGCGCAAAACGTCTGACAGCCACGGTGTGGGACAAGAAGTCTTTTTGGGTTTTGTATTCAAGGGGCAAAGGATGTCCATGGTTGAGGAAAGAGATGAGAGGAAGGAGTCAGTAGCAATGTCCAAGGGTAGAGAGGAAAAGAAGTCAGGGTCAGGAAGAGGTGAAAGAGTACAGGAAGCTACAGAGGAGGAAAAGATGAGTGAAGGTTAGGACGAATAAGAGAGGCATATAAATTATTTTTAGGTTGAATAGGAAGAGTGATTGAAAAGGAAACCAGGTGATGATCAGAGATTAGAAGTGGAGTGGCAGTCATGTCTGTAGCTGGAGTAAGGCGGGTGAAAACCAGGTCCAGGACATTTCCTCCCTTGTGTGTTGGCTGTTAAATGTCAAGGAGAAGGTATTTAAAAAAGGCAAGAGGCAAGATGACTGAAGTTTGTCGGATGGGAGGTTAAAGTCACCAAGAACTGTCTGAGGAGTGTGTCCATCTCTTCTAGGAAGTCTCCAAGGGGACCAGGCGGGCAGTAGATTACAATGATTGATTGGAGAGGTAACTGAAACTGCATGGAATTCAAAAGAAGACATGGTTAAATGAGACAAAGGGAGAGGTGTGAAACACCATCTCCATGATAAAAGTAGACCTGTACTACTACCTCTACCGGTTTCTCTTGGTGAGTGAGAAAAAGCATAGGAAGAAGACAGAGCAGCGGGTGTAGCAGTGTTCTGTGGGGATATCCAGGTCTCAGTAAGTGCCAGAAAGTCCAAGGTGTAGTGGTAAGCCAAGCCTGCGATAAAGTCAGCTTTCCTTACAGCAGACTGGCAATTCCACAGCCCACCTGCCACCACTGTTTGAGATTGAGACAACAGGGGAGGGTAGATAAGGTTACTGGCAATGTGACAACTGTTCTGTGGATGAGAATGTCTGTGTATGTAAGAGATGACTACAGAGATGGGTTTGAGGCACATGACTGATCTCCCAATTTGAGATCAATGTGTTTTAAAAAGAAAAAAGTACAAATAAGAAATTCTAAGTAAACACTAAGCGTAACTGGCTTTAGGGGGCTACCTACTTTGTCTGTAGCAGAGCACCTTTAATATAAGTGAGTAAGCCCTACCCACAATTCACACCTCAAGTGAGACTGAAACTAATCTTGATTAATCACCTAACCAAACTAATAAGCACAGTCCAACACTCTAGAATCAACTGAGTTAAATAGATATACAAAGTTAGAATCATACTTAACCAGAAGAGAGTAGATTCAAGATGGAGCTAAAGCACACTGAAGATTGAGCTGGTTACACCTTCAATATAGGTGAGTAAGCCCTGCCCACAATTCACACCTCAAGTGAGACTGAAACTACCCTTGATTAATCACCTGACCAAACTAATAAGCACAGTCCAACACTCTAGAATCAACTGAGTTAAATAGATATACAAAGTTATCTATATCAAAGAATCCTACCTTACCAGAAGAGAGTAGATTCAATATAGAGCTAGATTGGTCATACCATTATGCTCAAATCTAATGCAACATCAGCAGATCTACTCTAAAATATCACAGCTTTCATTCATTTTATTTGCTACTTAAATCTTGACACTGGTAATAGTATTAGCCTAATTGTGCAGTGGCAATTTTCCCCCAGTCGCCACAACCCTGGTGCTAACCAACTTTAGCAATGTCACACAGTGATGCAATGCAATAGTACAATTATGTAATCTAAAGATATAAATATTATTAGCTGACCTCAGCAGTTCAGTCACCTTTTGCAAACATGGCTCACACTGCATTGTAAAGCTGTTGCCTTTCTTGCACTTGAAGTTAAAGCTGGTCACTTAAATATGGCCTGGGGTTTGTTTCATAAGAATTTATTGGCATTTTGCTTTCAACTGGGTCTGCATCACTTGTGTCCAGGGTTGCCGCTAAGGTTTCTGGGCCCCATGGCTCAATTGCACACTGGGCCCCAAGGTCCCATCCCCCAGTTATCTTATTTTTTTATACATGTAACAACAATTAATATTAACAAGAGTAACAATGATTGTGCATTAATTAAGAGACAATACCGATTAAATTGTTAAACTGAAACAACTTCAAAAAAATAAAAATAAATTATGCATACTGTATATAGTAAAGCAATTGATATCATTGTTTGGTCTCTCTCACACAAAGGCAACTGAAACACTGTCTGGATAATTATAATTAGAGTGATAATAAGATAATTGGAATGAATGTGTTTCACACAACAGCAGCTACAAAATGAAATGCGGACATTAGCTTTTACAGTGACCGGATAATTGAATCAGTTGTTTAAACATGAGAACCAAATCAGTTTTAATTGTGAATTAGTTAGGCTGGTTTGGTTAAGAAGTTTATCGAATGCATTAAAACGAAGTCATTCAAACAATTTATTAATACAACAATCGAATTATTATTACTACAACAAATTCATAAACTTGCAACGTAAATTTTGATTAATTTCAAACGGAAAGCTGTTTTAAGGCTTTAAAAAATTTAAAACTTCTCTAGTTTAGTTGCCATTTGGTGATTTTTTATCTTTTCTAAAGTTTAATGCTGTTCCATTACTATTGCTCGATTGCATGGGAAAAAAAAAATTATTGAAAATACTTTTTCAACTTTCAGTGGATAAACATCACGGTGAGTAACTTTTTTTTAAAAACTTCACTGACTTCCCTGTCATACACTCTCCTCTTTTTAATGTTTTTCCTTTCCCCGTTTTACATCCTGATTTTTTCTACACCATTCTTGTGTTATAATTATTTGCGTTGCACCTGATGTGCAACGAGTCAGAACCCTGCGTAGTAGTTTCTGGGGTTTGATTGGGTTTAATTTCGTTTTTTGGGTAAAACTTATTTTCGTGAAGATTTGATATTCTTTTGAGCTGCATTGCATTAGTCATAGTTAGTTAGCGAGTGTACATTGGATGTACACTTGAAATCAGAGAGCATTATAGGTACAAACAATTGAGCGAATGAAGTTGCAGAAATTCAGACAGCACTACAAAATAGCCGATAACATATATAGTGCAATATATGAAAGAAGAGACTCTCACTGCATCAGTAACTACACAGATACATCTTTTAAATTAAGAAACATGCAACATAAAATTAGTATTTCCCTGTCCGTCCTTTCGATCAAACTGCGATCATTGAAGCTGATAATGCTGTTTTTGGAGTTGTTTAATCATCCTGTCATGCATTGATGAATGGAGGCGAAACCCAGAGAGTGGGAGAGATATATCCATGGTACGCCCTGGAGGGGCGAGGTCCACATAGTCCAAGAGCAAACGCACGGGAGGAAAAGGGGTAATCCAGGGTGCGCTTTGGGAGGAAGCATGTATACAGTATATATACAACCATGCACAAACAATAACAGATGGTGAGAGAGTGAAAGTGAGGGGTTTATATGGGAACCGGGAATGAGTAGTAGATGTGTCCCAGGTGTGTGTGATTAGGCCGGAAGCGTTGGAAAAAGCGGAGGCATGACAGCCGCCGAAGGGGGGGTGGCAGGTGGATTTCTGACACATCCCATATTTTAATTCAGTTAAACTTTTCTAAGGCAGTGGCTGTATGTCAGTTGTAGTTTTGTTTCTTGTTGTTTCCTTCATTGATTCTGCTTGGAAACAGCAGTATTTGTTAGTGTCTGAATTAATTCATTTGTTTTTTTTTCCTTCACACTGTCAAGTGGACTATACTAGTAAACTAAGTAAAATAATAAAGGGTGATTTCAGACCCAATCTGTGTCAACTCTAAATGCTGTTAATTCAGAGTATACTGTATACTGTTTATATTTAGAAAACATCAAAATTGCATAGTTTTATAGGGGATTTTACTATTTTAATAAAAAATAAAAAAACAGCATTTCAATGTCATAATGTAGGGGGTTTATTTGTTTGTTTTGTTTTGTTTTTTATACAGCAATTATTATAATTAATATAACCATACCAGGACACATAGGTTCATTTCTATCACTAGGGATGCATAAATCCTTTAGATTTACAAAAAAGAAGATAGAAAAATGTAAAAATGTTCAGAGATATATTGCTGTACTCTGCTAGGGTACAACTGGAAAGCATTTGTGCTTTTTTAGATGAATATCTGTACCCTGATTTCTTTTCTTGTGTACATTACAGAGTAGGCAGGTTTGAAAAATGCTGTAAAATTAATAATGCTTTTAGAAATAAAAGGGATAATAGTTTATCAATTGAAAAAATAGGAAGTAAATGAACAGAAGAAAAATCCAAATAAATTACATATGACCACTTTTGCCTAAAACCCAATCTTTAGCATCATTGTTTAGGGTAAATTCCAAACATCTTAGAGAACTAACCACATTTCTTATGTGGAGGTAAGCTTTCTCTCTTCATGTAATTTTAGACAAATACAATGATGTTGAAATCAGGACTGTGTGAGCCAAAAGTATTACTTCCAGGACTCCTTGTTGTTTCTACGCTGAAGATAGTTCTCAATCACATTGGCTGTATGTTTGGGGCCAATGTCTCGCTGCAGAATAAATTTGGGGCCAATCAGTCTCTCTGATGATATTGCATGATGGATAAGTATTTGCGTATATTTCTCAGCGTTGAGGACAAGATTAATCCTGACCAAATTTCTAATTCCATTTGCAGAAATGCAGCCCAAACTAGCAGGAAACCTCCACCATGCTTTACTGTTGCCTGCAGACACAAATGTTTGTCCCACTCTCTAGCCCTTCAGCAAACAACTAGCCCTTGCTAAATATTTCAGATTTTGATTTAAGAGTCTAAGACACCTGCTGCCATTTTTCTGCACCCTATTTCCTATGTTTTTACGCAATAGTTGAGTCTCTTTGCCTTGTTTCCATGTTGGAGGTATGGCTTTTTGGTTGCAGGTCTTCAATGAAGAGCACTTCTGGCCATATTTCTCCAGACAGTATATAGATGTTCTCTATAGGGAAGTGTGTGATTTGTCTATCATAAGCATTATCAAGTTTCCTTGGCCGATCATTGCATTTACAGTCCTCAAAATTGCCCATTTGTTGGTTCTTTAAAATAGCTTGAACCAGACATTTTGAAACCCTAGTCTGCTTTAAAATATTTGGCTGGGAGAAGCTTTGCTGATGGAAAAAAAATTAACACTTATTTTTAAAAGCATTCTCACTTGACAGCATTTTTAAACAAGTGCAGAGTAACTTGGTTAGTGTTTGATGCCTGTTCAAGCCTTTGTTTTATATTTATCTTTTTCCTGGTCTTTCAAAATGGGCAAGCATAAAGATTTGAGTTCAACAAGGTCCAAATTGTGATGTCTAGACGACTGGGCAGAGCATCCCCAAAACTGCAGCTCTTGTGTAGTCTTCCCAGTCTACAGTGGTCAGTGTGACCACGTCTTTTCAACGTGGTCCAAGGAATGAACAGTGGTAAACCAGCGACAGGGTCATGACCGGCCGAGGCTCTTTGACTCACATGAGTGAAGGATGCCACGTGTGGTCCGATCCAACAGACGATCTGCTGTAGCTCAAATTGATAAAGAAGTTAAAATGTTATTGCTCAATAGGACTGTATTAGTAGCAAAAGAGGGACCAACACAATATTAGGCAGGTGGCTATAAAGTTATGACTGATCGTTGTAAAACATTATGATTTCTACAAGGAATGGCATATCTAGATAAATATCACCATACATATTCAATTTATAAAGGTGATTTTAACATAGAATAAATATAAATATAAATTGAGTTACATTGATTATTTATTATTTTGTATTGTTATTTTAAATTCATAGTAATAAATATTTAATATTTTTTGTGTTTTTGTCTGTTTCCATATTTGTGTATGTAGTGTATTAAAAGTCCTGATATAAGACATCCATGCACTTTGAATCCAATCCGTGAACCTTTTGCCAAAAGGCAGTGTGGGATTCTCCTGAGCGAACTATTCCAAGCGTGCCATCTGGTGGTGAGTTGTATAATCAACAGTATTAAGAATTGGAGAGCAGTATAATAACAGAACTAAGGTAACTGTTACTTTTGTCCATGCATAAGAGTGATTGTACTTGTGCATGAGTGTATAGTGCCTTGGCAGGTATTTTGTTTGTAGATGATGGTGTTTGTCTTAATGTTAAGACTTTGTCTTAAAGTCTTAATGTTCATGATTCCTAAATATGTTTTACTGAAATATATCAGATATGAAAGTTTTAGAGCATACAGTGGTTCAGTAAAACATTATAAAAAAGAATTCAACATAAATCATGTTCACATGTTATTTATTAAAGTGTGTATGCAAACATACACATGAATTAGACAGAAATCTCATTAAATCCTGGAACTGAATTTCCTGGCAAATGAATGTTTGTGTAACTGTGTGTGACACTTTGTAGGTGGATGTGACATGGTTTTATATGAACTGCCTGGCAGATACCTGCAGCTGCAGTCATGGTGGTGACTGTGAATGTTTCTGTACAAGTCTGGCGACATACGCTCACAGTTGCTGCCAGCAGGGAATTCCTATTGACTGGCGCTCGCCCTCCCTATGCCGTGAGTGACCATCTGCAAAAATTACAAGGATAAGCACAGTGTAGTGCTGTTTGAAGTGAAGAGGGGATAATCTTTATCATGTTCTCTTAAGTTATTCACCATGAAAAGGGGGTGGTGGTGGCTTAACAGTTTTTGGGTTACTGATGAGGTCAGGGGTTTGACAAACTGGAATATGCAAGAAGAAGAATTTTACTGTGCTTAATGTATATTTAACAATTAAAGGCTGTTGGAACTGATTATTATAAGTAAGGGTAATTATTTTGCTGTCTTTTCTTTTACAGCATATGACTGTGAATACTACAATAAAGGTATGCATATAATTTTTCCGAAATTACACAATTTCTCATGAATGTGTGGAAAGGCAGCTGAGTTAGTAGGTAGTTGGTTGCATGTGTGGGTGGTTGACAGTCTGTGTGAGTGTGTTTGTACCTGCACACTTATTATCTTTATATAGTTCTAGGTAAAGGGCCATTTAAGCTGCTGACCTATAGAGAGAAAAATTTGCTGTTGGCAGCCAATTGGACAAGTGGATTGGTCTTTCTGAAGAGGCTAGTATCCAGCACTGATGGTGTTGTGACACAATTCATGATGACTCCAGGAATCAGTAAATCTCGACCACATGGTAACACGCACATGTTCATACATACATATATACATACTGTACATACAGTCTGGTGACACATGTGAGAAATAAATTAAAGCTCTTTTATCACTGCTACTGGTTTTTGTTTTGTTTTGGATTTTTTTTTCCTTTAATGTTGTCCAAATTATATATTATACACTATATTGAAAAAAGTTTGTGGACACCTGATCATAAGTATGGTAAGTGTTTTTTGAGCATCACATTCCACATTCAGTCCCAATATGATCTTATAATTCTCTCCACTCTTCTGAAAATTTGGAGTTGGACATTTGTGTTCATCAGCCACAGGGGTGTTACAAAATTCAGGTACTGATGTAGATGAGGAGGCCTGGGGTGCAGTCAGTGTTCCAATTCATCACAAAGGTGTTCATGAGATCAGAACTCTTTAGCAGGCAACTGAAGATTCCTCTCCAATCAATGTAATCCAGATCTCCATGGAGCTCATTTTGTGCACAGGGGCATTGCAATGCTGGAACAGGTTTGGGCTTCCAAGTTTAAGTGAACACAAAATTTTATTATACCGCATCTAAAGATGTCCTGTACAATTGAGTGCCTCCAGCTTTGTGGTAACATTTCGGAGAAGAACCACATATAGCAGGAAAGGTCAGGTGACATAATACTTTCATCCACATAGTGTATTTATCTCATTTTTATTACATTTTTTATGTTTTCTTCTTTATTTAACTGTCATTATCTCAAAGTGTAGCAGATGTAATATCACATAAGGCTGGGTGAATTTAGATGTTATTTATTTTTAATGAATAAACAATATAAATAAAGTTTTTTGAATCTGTATAACACAGTATCCCACCTTTTGAATACAAAATTTTCAGCAATATTTAAACTGATTTAATGTTTTTGTACTTTTTTATTCTAGATTCATCATTGGTATCATTTGAAGCAGCAGACAGGCCAAATTATTTCCTCTTTGCAGAGCCCAGTGGCCACTTACGACTGCACAAGTGGGAAGACAGTAGGCAATTTTCTGATGCAGCAACATTTATACTGCATAGGGACACTTGGATCACTGGTTTCGATTCACTAGAGTCGCTTAAGTGGCCTGGATACTTTTTACACTACATGCTGTATAAATTGCAAATTCTGAAATACAGTCACTCAGCACAATATCGCAGAGCCACTCTCTTTAAACTGGCTGGTGAGTTAGTATCACATAAACAGTTTTTCATTAATGCACACTAGTTCGTTCTTATGCTGAATATTGTTTCTGACAGGCAGCACTACAGGCTACCCAATAAGTCCTCGGTGCCAATGGCGTTATGAATCTTGCATAAAACCGTGTTTTAGGACATGTAGCAATCCAGCAGCTATGAATTGTGTCACCAACCTAAAGTGAGAACACACAATCACCTTGTACCTTTAAATGTTTTAAAGTGGTACATTTAAAACATATATTTAACTTTATATGATGTAAGGTATGTAAGTCTGGTGTTAACCGTTGTTTTATTTACTTTGCAGAGTTGAGGGATGTCTGCCCCAGTGTCCACCTCATATGGTTTTGGATGAGATGACTCAAAGATGTGTCTATTTGGAGGACTGTAAGATATAATGTTATTTACTGCTATTTTATTGCTAACCCCCTAACTAAAAAATGGTAGTAATACCAGTATTAATTTGCCCGTAAAATTGGTATTTAGCATTTAACAAATGTATTTTAAAAAGTTGCTTTATTTGCCAGTAGTTATGAAGCTGGCTGTAGGTTTCAATTCATTGATAAGTAAAGTTTTATTCAATTATTTAATGTTTTGTGTTTGTATTCAGGTATTAAACCTCCAGTTAAACTGCCAGACTTCAGTTTAACAACTACTGCTGTCACTGAATCCACTTTGGCTACAACAACTGTCTCGACCATTGCATCAACAGACGCAACTGTCTCGACCATTGCATCAACAGACGCAACTGTCTCCACCATTGCATCAACAAAGGCAACTGTCTCGACCATTACATCAACAAACGCAAGTGTCTCGACAACTGCATCAACAGAGTCAACTGTCCCGAATATTGCATCAACAGACGCAACAGTCTCGACCGTTGCATTAACAGAGGCAACTGTCTCGACCATTGCATCAACAGACGCAACTGTCTCGACCATTGCATCAGCAAAGACAACTGTCTCTGCCAATGCATCAACAGAGGCAACTGTCTCTAACATTGCATCAACAGAGGCACACAATAATACTATTAGTTATACTAAGTCTTCCCTTCCAGAACCAAGCAGTACAGCTTCTACAAATGTTACTACACACAGTTCAACCATGTTGTCGACGCCTGGCACGACCTCTACTACACCAATGTCAGATGAATCAATGAAGACATCTTTGTTTCCTTCTAAGTTGCTGGCTTCTACGACTAAAACCATTTCTGTGCCATTTACCAAAGTGTTAACACCAAATATCACAATGAATGCAACTTTGAGAACAACAGCAACACCATCATTATCTATTAGTACAAGTACCTCTGTAGCCTCTAGTATGGATTTATCAACTTCCTTAGCCAAATTAATCACTAGGATAAGTACTCCCCGCTCTATACTAGCATTTACTACAGAAGGTACCAAGAAGACCACATTACAAACTCTCAAAGTACCCCCTGGTACAACCAGCATTGAACTTTTAAAAACTTCCACAGTTAGAAGTTCAACACCTCCTGAGATTTTACGAGCCAGTACTCAGACTGAACCATTGTCTGCTGAAACCTTTACATTAACAAAGTCACTTGCATTAGACCTAACTACATCTGTAACCTCAGCACATCCTAGTGTATCGGTCCCATTACAGACGTTTATTGTCATGCCACATACAACAACTCCAAGACATTTCACAGAGTTAATCACATCAGTCAGTGATTTCAGCACACTAAAACCAACTATAATGAGTGGTACAAAAGAACCTTCAGTGGCACACACCAAATACAAAACTTTGCCTACTTCTTTGGTTGTGGTGAAAACATCTACAACTCATCTCCCTGTGAAACCCAGAGAGACAACACAAACAGTGTCAAAGCACCCGCTGACTACCAAACCTAAATCAGACATAAACACCCCAACCCGAATCACAACTGTGCCTTCTATGGTCTCTACAGTCAGTAGAAAAACCACAGCAACTACAACCTTGCAACCAATATCTATTCTCTATACTCCTCATGAATCCTGGTTACCTGGTGTCCAACCTACTGATGAGACACACATAACCACATATTTGGGAATGAGCCAAACCTCCACTACAGGAACCAAATCCACTGATTCCATCTCACCAATTATTTCTGAAAGCACAACTAAAGTTGTAGTGCCCACTCTGACAAGCCTCCTAATTCCATCTCTAACCACACACACTACAGTTCGTCCTTCAGCTATAGCACATGTAATACCAACATTACCACCTTCACAGATTTTGCCCACGCACATGACAACCACAAAAACTCAAATGGTGAGCAATGGTACTTTACCTAAAGCTACCAAAGAAAGTTCCACAGAGGTGCATTTTGGTCCCCTTTCTTACTCATCTTCATCCTCTGCTCATGTCTTAGAAAAAATCAGCACATTGAAGACACAAACTTCTATTTCAACTTCCACATCACCAGCTGAAAAAGTAAGAAAAACAACAGTTCAAGCTTATACACCAATGGTTATGTCAGCATCCACAGTTTTACCTCCAGCACAGATGTCGAGTATAGCTGGAACATCCAAAACAGTTGAGTCTTACCCAAGAACAGAGACTGTGTTCACTTCTTACTTATACAGTGACAGCTCTGTGCCAACTCAATTTCTTCCACACACTGACAAATATGAACCTTCTACTAATAAATCAATGCAAGCATGGTTTCTTACAACATCCACATCCAGACACAGAATGACCTCATCCACAGAGAGAGTGCCAACAATAGTAACTCCAAAAATAATCTCAACTGTTTCACCAACTACAGATAAAACATCCAGGAAAACCATAACAACACACATACCTCTTCAAATAGTCACTGAAAAGTCAACAAATACAACCACAGACAAAATGTTAGCTACCACTGTTTCTTTGGAGAGAGCAAGGCCTGTTTCTCAAACAAGCTCTTCAATTCCATTCATATTTTCAACCATTTCTAGTACAAAGGCACTACTGCAAAAGACTGAAAATAGAACTGCTATGGGCCCAACTACAATATCAGTCAGTGCAAGGACATCAACCACTGCTATCATGGCATCACCGTCTACAACTCCAGCTCCTGTAAGAACAGTCTCCTTTACTACCTTCCCATCAAAACTGGTTGATGAGATGTTATCAAAACATTTAACAACAGACCAGATACCATCCCCAGATATGTCCAAAACTCTCAGCCCAGCTTTACGCATGACAACCACCACTTCCTACATAACACAGACAAAACACTGGAGAGCCCCAACAGAGGAGTTTCATTTAACACCTACATTTTTGCCCACTTCAGGAAAGGATGGTAGTCCGAGCAAAGTCTGTATTGTGAGTAAAACAACTTTTTTCAAATTGACATCGCATTAGTGTATAATTTAATATCATAATATATAATATATATTATTTATCAATACATTTAAACTATTTTGTTAATAACAAGGTCATTTCAACAAAAAATCCATCTATAATGCAAAGTGAAATAACAGCTTCATTTGTAAGTACTGTTTTATATTGCTTTAACATAACTTTTTGGTGTGTTGTCATTGTCATATGTGTCACTGTAGCCACCATACTCTGTGACGGTAGATGAGTGCACTAAGCTCATTTGTGTGAATGGTCAGCTGGTCTTTTTTAATAAGTCCCAGAGCTGCCCCTATGACTCCAGCCCCCCCAGCTGCGGTCTACTTGGCTTTGCTGTGCTGGTCAATGGAGACAAATGTTGCCCAAAGTGGAAGTGTCCATGTGAGTTTATACACAGCTATACACATAAGTAGAAAAGTACCTATATACTGATGACAGTGTTGCATGGTGTTTTGAAGGGTACATTTTTAACATAAATTTTTGTGTGTAGGTCGCTGTTCAGTGTTTCCAGACATAAATGTTATTACATTTGATGGGAACAGTGTAGCCCTTCACAAAGCAGCATCATACGTGGTGGCACAACTCATGAATGAGACTGTTACCATCCTGGTGCTGGAGTGCAACAGCTTGGACAGCACAGTGAGCTATAAAATTTTGTACAATTATTTTACAGTTATAATTAATATAAAAACATCTGAAAAGGTAAAAGTTTTCCACACATCTTCCAAACCATCAACTACCAACCTTGCAACAACTAATCTTCTCAAAATACAGATGTATTTAATTTTAAACCTAAATATTGCTCCACAGGTTCTGAAATAGAAAACAACTCATATATCAAGTCAGGAAATGAAGACCTATAAAGAAATAAAAATAAACATTAAAATAATAATATAATTAAAAAGTGTGCAAAGTTTGATTAAAAAATATTTAATTACGTTAAATTAAATTTATTTTTGAAAAAATTAAACCCTGAGAAAGGAATAAACTGGGAAAATGTATCAAAATGTATGTCACAATTCTAAATGGAGTTGCTTAGTTTACAAATTTACAAAGAAATTCATAATCTCTACATTTGTTTTATTCACAAAATATTTCAAATTAAATGTGTATCTACAGATGAATTGCACATTGCTAATTAGCTTTTTGCATTTCTCTGTGAAAAATTGTACTTCTATTTAAATATATCCTATTTTAAACAGCTTAGCACAACACTAATTGTCTGTTAATGCATACCTATGCACAATTAATTTGCTTATTTTACTTTTTATATATAATTATTAAATATTTGATTGGTTCTCTTTCACTGGTTCTCTACAGCTTGTCTGGAACTTTTCTAACTTGTGTCTGGCAGCTCTAAACATTACGCATGATTCCAACCATGTGCTCATTAATCGCTTGCAGAGACGGGTGAGTGCTGGTTGATTGGTTGACTTACAAGTATTCATTAATCATTAAATATTGAATTTTCTGACCAGTTCAATGAATTATTTAGCATTGATATTCAATTAGCATTGAAATTAAACACAATATTATAAAACTACTTGATTTCTTTCATCTTTCCATGTTGGTTTAAAATGCTTTACTAAAAAAATCTTGCAAATTACAAAAGTCCAGTGTGCATCTGCAGACTATGATTTATCTAACTGATTTTTCCACTACAGGTGATTTCAGTATATAAGTAACTGTGTTAGGTTGAGTAACTGACTATGGCGTAAATAAATTTGCACTGTTAATAAATGTTTACTCCAACATAGTCTCACACCAGACTTACGCTATAAATTATGCCCAACTGAATTGTAATATGATTGATTATATATATAAATATTAGATTTCTAGATACTTTAAACTGTATGTTGAGTACTGATTCATTAATCTTGCTCTCTTACCATGATACTGAACAAGACAAAACTTGAAACTGTATAAAGAAATTAATAAGAGAATTGTTTTTATAGGTATATTTGAACTCAAGGTATGCAATGCCACGTTTAAAAAAGTATGGTTTTGAGGTTCTGGATACAGGAAACATGTATTTGATCTGGACTCCAGCTGGTTTGAAGATCCAATGGTTCCACAGCACAGGCATGATGGTGATTGAAACAGAGATTTATAGCAATAAGGTCTCCACCATGGGATTGTGTGGTATGCAGCAATATCATTACAAATATATATGAATGTTATTATTACTTTAAATTATATTGCAATATACTGTAATTTGTACGTATGTTTGTCCTTCCTATTCTGGTTTTCTCTGACATTATACACTAAAGTGCGTCTAGAAAAATGTGTATGTCTTGTTTACTGTATAATCTTCAGATGCTGAGCAGGATAAAGCAGTTACAGAAAAGGAATGAATCTCTCTCTCTCTCTCTCTCTCTCTCTCTCTCTCTCTCTCTCTCTCTCTCTGTTTCATACAGGATGTTGTGATGGTAACTCACTAAATGATTTGATCTTACCTAATGGTACTGTAGTGGCTGATGGTGAAGACCCTGCTGTATTTATTGATAGCTGGCAGATTCCAAACACCACAAGTTTTGTTGGCCAGAAACGGAGGAGGGAGGTTAATTGCTCTACCAGCGACTGTTCTGAATGCCTCAACATGCTCAACAACCTCACGTTCAGTGCCTGTCATACTTATGTATGCAAAATGCACAACTTTAAACCTTTGAACCTCTATAACCACTTAAAGTGAAATTTCTTGTTTTAATATGTCTCTGCGTTTCTGTGTGTTTGTGTGTATGTGTGTAAAGGTTCCACCAGCTACATTTTGTGAAATATGGGTACGAGATGCAGAGTATGTAAATAACCCTTGTGTGGCTCTTGCTGTATATGTTGCCTCCTGCTACAAATTTAACATTTGTATTGAGTGGAGAAGTCCGGACTACTGCCGTAAGTTTAAACTTAGAAAGACAAAATGAAAGGAAACCCAAACGTGACTGAAAGAAAGAAACCAAAATAATTACTTTTGGTAGTTTTGAAAGAGTTATGCTGAAGTTTCTAAAACCATTTAACCAAACTGCTAATAACGTCTGTGAAAACATTTACAAAATGCAGTATGATAAAAATGTTATGAATACTGTGGAATGCTAGTGGGTTCCTCGTTCAATGTGTAGGCTGGCCATAATATTTTGCTTTGTTTTGCTTTGTTTAGGCATTAAATCTAAAATAATATTTAGTGGTATAATTTAAATGTAAAACTATTGCATTTATAAATTCTGCAATTTGTCTCATCTGTTCTTTGTAGCATTTATGTGTCCTGGGACATTGCAATACCAGGCATGTCTGTCAGCTTGCACAGCTCCTTCGTGTCCTAATAAGGACTTTGAGTTTGACACTGTTGAGTGTTCAGGCATATCTGAGGGATGTGTGTGTCCAGAGGGGACGTTACTTCACCTACCATACTCTGCACTCTGCATCTCACCTGTCAAGTGTGGTATGTTTTTTTTTATTATTTATTTGTATAGCAGTTTCAACAATGGACATTTTCCCAAGCAGTTTTCTCCCTTTTTTCTATTTCTCTCTGCATTTTAAAAAATTAATTAGGCTTAATGTTTTAACAACAAAGAAAGGGTCAATTTTTGGATTTACCTTTCTTCTACTTTTAGTTGTGCAACAAATAAACAAATAGCCACAACAAAGTATACATACATAAACCTCTGTGACATTCTGTAATTACCTTCCTCTAATGACAGGATGTGTTTAATACTGGGAATGTTTTTATTTCTGCAGCCTGTACTGATAGTTCCGGAGTCCCCCGTGCCTTGGGCGAGGTATGGAGGGCATCAGTGGATGGATGTTGTATGTATCAATGTGAGACTGATGGCATTGTGCCTGTAGAGTTTGAGTGCAGTGAAATTCCCCAGCCAGTCTGCACACGAGCAGGGGAGATTAGCATTAGCTTGGCAGATGACAACAGCTGCTGCCCCCAAAGAGTCTGTGGTCAGTTACATGCATTTTTTATAATATTTTAAATACAGTTTCTAAAGACTAAATAATAAAATGTATCTAGACCAATAAAAAAAACACAGGGACTAAACAGTAAAATTGTGTTCAGCCCTTTTTGTAAGAAAAGCTCTTTAAATTATACAAAGGCAGATGTTTATGATTTTAAATTCTTAGAAAAAGATTTTTAATTTTAAAGAAGAATTTATTCTTTTTTTTTTTTTTTGTGCCCTGATTTAGAAAATAAAATTGCTTGTAAAACAATAATTGATTTAAAACATAATTATTGATTTAAATGACGTCTGAATATGTTTTTGGTTTACAGTTTTTCTCAGCTGCTTTAGAGCATTTCTCGAATAAATCTTATTTGCAAACCAGTAAGTGCATTTCTCGAAAAAGCACAACATAATGGATTACTTTTAAAAGCCTGTACCATTCTCAGAATCCTTAAATCATCTCTCTAAAGTAAGTATTTGTGTCAATAAACATCTTATTCTAATCACAATGACAAGTCCTTTTGTCATTGTCCACAAACAAGATGTTTAATCATATTCAGACAGGATTTACACATTTACTGTACTGGAATTTTGTTAGTTCGTTTTCTGGTTGTTTATGCAAGTTTAGAAATTGTAATTCTTTGTTTTGCTCTGCCTGTTCACGTGATTCACCTTTGACCTTTTAAAGAGAACTAGTTGCTCTGAGATTGGTTTATCTGATGACATACACTTTTCTTCATTAGTAAAATTCAAGATTCATCTGCACAATATATAAATGTATAAATAGAAATGTGAAGAAGATAAGCTTGACAGATGATGACAACTGGTTTAATAAATGTTACATACAATGACTTGTGCAATGAACTGATGAATGAACTGTTTTGGGGGTTAAAACTATTTAGTTGAGAACCAGTATAATGCAGGTTAATCAACATGACATAAACAATGGATTATGTAGGTAACAGGAGACAATTGTACACAATCAGTTAGATGAATGTACCAAAGCATTTGCAGTTTGTTCTCAAATCAATGCTACATTTATTTTATGATGCACATAACTAACTGTCTGCATGATTGGTTTAACAAGTAGTTTTGAGAATTTTTATATAATTTTATTTTATCTGAGAAATGCTCCAAATGAACTGAGAAAAATTATGAGTGTTTCTCAGATCAGGAAATAAATGTTCTACTTGTTTACCCTCCACATCATGTAGTCACTAGTGCACATTATAAACGCATTTGCTGTTGCTTTGATTAAATTACGAATGCTTTGGTGCATTCATTAAATTGTTTGTCTACAAATGTAAGGTTTTTTTTGTCTACAGTTGTTTGTCATGTTGATCAAAATATATTATACTAGTTTCACCTAAATAGTCTAATAGACTCCCAAAACATCTCAGCACCAGTTCCCTGCATAAGTCTTTGAATGCAAAATTGTTCAACCAGTTGGGATAATCTGTGAAGCTTAAATTATAATATTTTTTGTTTTGTAAATGTGTCTGTAATTGATGAATTTGCAGATAAATAGTGTCACTAATAAAGGCAAGTGTATGGCATCAGATCAACCGATAATCAAATATTTTTCTCAAATAGGTGAATCTCGTAAACCGTCATTTGTCGAGCAGATAAAAGTCAGAGCAAAACACATAATTACAGTTTCTGAAAATGGATAAAAAAAACTGGAAATTAACAAAATTTTAGAACAGTACAATAGAAGTGTAAATCCTGTTTGGTCTCTCGCAATCAATGTAATCAAATATGCAATAAAAAAAAATTGTACTGTTGAAATTCATAGAAGAAATTGAGTTCAATTCATTTTAATTTGTATAGCACTTTTAACAATGGACATTCTCTCAAAGCAGCTTTACACAGAAAATTCAGCCCTGAGTCACTGGCATCTAAACTGTAGTTTATATAAGGAAATAAGATGAAACTGACAACATGACAATATGACTAAACATTGTGCCAATCTTGTTTGTGAACAATGAAAAAATGTATTCTAATTGCAATGAGTTAATTAACAAAAAAATAGGATTCCTAAAAAGGATTTTTGGAAAAGTACAGGCTTTTGCAAGTAATCCAATGTGTTGTGCTGGTTGAACAAATTGTTAAGAGAATGCAATTTCTGGTTTACAAATATTAAGGATGTTTCGAGAAATGCTCCAAAGCAGCTGAGAAAAACTGTTAAATATGGACACTTAAATGCAATCTGATTCATTTCACCTGCAGGGTTTTTGTGGATGCATTATGTAATGCAAAAGGTTTTAGGTTACTTAAAAACTGATATAGTAACAAAAAAGACAATGCAAATCTCTTGAATATAAGACATTTTAAAGGGATAGAAATTTACATCTTAGTCAGTTCATTTTGAGAGGAATTGTCTTTCATTTTTTTACTGTGTAGTAACTAATATATAAGCTGTAATATCATCATGATGAGTTTTGACATAAGCCTATTGTAAATTCTGTATAAAAGATTAATGAAATATTTCTGATTATGCCACTATGTACAATTCAGATGAAGAGTTATCATATTTTTAAAGCATGTAACCAGAATGTCTTCAAACTGTTACCCAAAATAAATAAGTAGAACTTACTTGTGGTCTTTGATTTTTCAGTGTGTAATCAGAGTGCATGTGAAACCAATCTGATGGACTGTAAATTTGGACAGAAGATGGTATCATATTTTAGACAAGACTCATGCTGTCCAGCATACACCTGTGGTGAGATTAGCATAATACAAATGGTTGTGTGTGTGTGTGTGTGTGTGTGTGTGTGCATGCAAATACAGTAACAGTACTTTCTCTGTAGAGTGTGATCCTGACCAGTGTGTGCTAGATTTTCCTGTGTGTCGAGAGGATCAGACACTAATTGCAACTCGCACAGAAGGAAGCTGCTGTCTGGCACACATTTGCAGTGAGTCATTGTTCTGGATATGTTACTTTTTAAACCAGAGGCAGAGAACATATGACAATTGGAAGGCACGTCATCATTCTCCAAAAAATGTTGGTTTATTCTTTGATTTGTGTGTTTACCACAGTGTGTAATATATGTTCAGAGGTGGTTCCAGAGTGTGTAGATGGAGAACTACTTACTGTGGATTCAAACAGTACAGATCGTTGCTGCCCAATATATCACTGCTGTAAGTAATTTCTCCCACCTTACACTTTGTTAGACACTGACACAGAACACAGTATATCAAAATAGATGTGCTTAGTTATTAGTATGTGTGTGCACAGTGTGTGAGCCTTCCAGATGTTCAGTCACCACATGTCCAGAGGGAATGGTTGCTGTCTCTACTAGGGTTCTAGGGCAATGCTGTCCATCACAGGAATGCAGTAAGTAATGTATTTATTCTAATCATATACAGTGTGTGTGTGTGTGTGTGTGTGTGTGTGTGTGTGTGTGTGTGTGTGTGTGTGTGTGTGTGTGTGTGCGCGTTAAAGACTGTCACAGACAAAGAGATTTTTCACAGTTGGCACAATTGGCTCAAGCTCTCTCACAGACAAGGTCTTTCTCATAAACATTTAAAAATCAGTCTTGAAACTGTTTTTACATTAAAATCTGTCTCACATTCTGTCCAAAGTTAAATGTTTGATAGTGTGTTAAAATTGTTTAATTATGTGTTAAAGAGCATGACTGTGTGTGGAAAATATATGATGGAGTGTTATATTATATCTATCTATATCTATTATCTCTACCTTTATATTATGTGTAGAGAGTATGGCAGTTTGAGAGTATGATAGTACATGTGAGAGAGTATGTGTGTGTGTTAATAGTGTGTGTGAAGAAGTATGATATTATGTTTGATAGCATGACTGAGAAAGCATGAGAGTGTGAGATAATTTGACAGTGTTTATGGTTGTGTGTGTGTGTGTGTGTGTGTGTGTGTGTGTGTGTGTGTGTGTGTGTGTGTGTGTGTGTGTGTGTGTGTGCATGTATTTGTAACAGGCACACAACTATAAGTATGTGATAACCTAATAGTCAATCTTTTTTATTTCAGAATGTGCATGTGAGAGAATCTCTCAGCCTAATTGTGCCCTGGTAAGACAATGTATCCCACTTATTTTGTGGGTTTACTTGCTGTTTTATTGGCTTAATTGTTCTTATATTCTCATTGCTTTTTTTGTAAATCTTAAGTGACAGACTATTCTTTTTCCTGCCAAATATACTACTTAAAAGAAGCTAAAACAAATATGTTGGGTGCAATATAATTTCTCACTTTGTTATCCATCTATACTTGGTAAAAAAAAAAAAAGGTTTTCTCAAAGTTTATCTCTCAAGGGTTTCAGGCTTAGTGAGTGTAAAGGCCAATGGATATATATTAACATAATTTTCAAGCTTGTCAATTAATTCTGTATGTGCCTCATGTCCTGTCCTGTACAGTATATGTAGACACTGTCTTTACTGAATAGACTGCATAGATTCGGGTAGAAATAATTTTTTATAGAAACCCTTTCACATAATTGACTGATTAAAAAGCGCATAGTCTGCATAGTTCAGCATGCACTGTAAAAAAAATCCTGTAGAATTTAAGGTGTTTATAAACAAAATATTTATCCCCTGGTGGTTTAGTGGTTAGGATGCGGCGCTCTCACCGCTGAGGCCCGGTTTGATCCCCGGTCAGGGAACCAACCACAGCCATTAGGGTTGCACAAGCCTTAGTGCCGGTCCCAAGCTCAGATAAATAGGGAGGGTTGCGTTAGGAAGGGCATCCAGCGTAAAACATGTGCCAAATCAAACATGCGGATGAGCCGCTGTGGCGACCCCTAATGGGAGAAGCCAAAAGAAAGTTTTATAAACAAAATATTTATATTATTTAAGTAATGTGAGCATATTAATACTATGTATGTATTTTAGTCCACGACAAAAAACGTTTGGAATTATGCAACAACTTTAAAAGTATCTATTAAATTGGTACTTCGAGTCACATCTCTTGCAGATAACAGCAGCACGCATTCATGTGCAAATTAAACTAGTGAAGGGATTCTCACTGCATCAGTAACTACAGTACACAGTTACTGTCTTTATATAAAGCAACATGCAGCATAACAAAAATAAAAAAATGTGACTTCAACACAGCTCTACTCTCCTACACAATGGTAACCCACAAAAAATGCAACAGAAATTTGACTGGTAGGTTTTACAGTGTTTTGCTCTTTTTTTCTTGATTTTACAATATAATACTGGCAGCAGATTTGCCAGCAACCTACTGTTATTTATTTTTTTTTTTAATTTACAGAATATTACTGTTAAAATAAATTTTACAGTGTTTATTTTTTTTTTTTACATATTTAAACCCTCATTTAAAAGAGTACTTGTGTCCACACAACATTGTTGAAGTAACACTGAAGCAGTGATAAAGTTAATGAGATAATGAAGTGACTAATTAAATGAGGATTGAGTGTTAGTGATAAACACCTGTGAACAAGCAGAATCTCTGAAGGTGAGAGAAACAAGAGCGAGTAGCACAACTTACAGCCAGCCAAAGATGAATTTAACTGAAAATAAAACACATAAAATATCGTATGATCAGAATTACCAGTTTCACCTATTATTTACGGGTGTGACCTTATTTCTGTCATATGTATCATAGCCTCTTCTTCTTCTTCTTTTTGGCTGCTCCCATTAGAGGTCACCACAACGGATCATCCGTCTCCATACTACTCTGTCCTCTACATCTGTCTCTTTCAAACCAACTACCTGCAAGTCTTTCCTCACCACATCCATAAACCTCCTCCTTTGTCTCCTCCTCTTTTCCTTCTTCCTGGTTGCTCCATCCTCAGCATTCTCCTACAGATGTACTTCATGTAAATGTCTAATGTCCTCTGCAAATGTCCAAACCATCTTAATCAAGCCTCTCTCACTTTGTCCCTATAACGTCCTACATGTGCTGTCCATCTAAAAAAATGGTTTCTAATCCTGTCCATCCTGTCCATCATTTTAATCCAGCTCCACTGCCTGTCTTTTACTCAATGCCACTGTCTCTAATATGTACAACATCGCAAATCTCGCCACAGTTCTATGAACTTTCACTTTCACTCTTGCAGATACTCTTCTATCACAACTCACTCCTGCCACTCTTTTTCCACCCTGCCTGCACTCTTTTCTTCACTTCTCTAACACACTTTCCATTACTTTGCACTGTTGACCCCAGGTACCTGAACTCCTCCACCTTCTTCACCTCTTCTCCCTGCAACCACACTGTCTTACTCCTACTGTCTTTCATTCCCCTTCTCTCCAGTGCATACCTCCACCTCTCCAGGCTCTTTTCAATCTGCTTCCTACTCTCACCACAAATCACAATATCATCCACAAACATCATAGCCAACGGAGACTCCTGTCTGACCTCGTCTGTCAACCTATTTATCTGCAGTGCTCTTCCTCGGCATAAAACCATGCTATTGTTCAAAATACTCCCTCCATTTTCTCAACACACTCTCCTCACTAGTCAACACATGTCCATCTCCATCCTTTATTGCTTTAACCTGCAGCACATCCTTCCATGCTCGGTCCATCTGCCTCGCCAATCGGTAAAAAATGTCTGTCATATGTGTATAAAAGCGCTAATTAAACTTTAAGGTGTTGTATTTTCATTTAAAGTACCATAATTAATTAGAAATCAAATATACAATTACGATACGAATTAGACGATGATTATAGCACCATCATTTGTTAACCAAAACCACTAAATTACAAATTCTCTTGATTTTTCTTGTCATAACAAATGTGATTAACAAACACAGTTACAACATGCAGAGAAAAACTACTGTTAAAGAGTCAAGGGTCAAGAGCCCAATTAAAGCAACCACTGATCTCAAAAATAGTGAAGTCAAACAAAACTTAAAAAAAATATATATAAACTCCTATTAAGATTTAAAAGAATCAAGTGTAGAATTTTGACGGAAATAAAGACAAACTATAATAGATGAAGCTGGTAATTCTGTTTTAGGAGTTGTTCTATCATCCTGTTTTAATTCAGTTAATTTAATCTAAGGTTTTAACTGTATGTAGTTTTGTTTCTTGTTCATTCCTTCAGTTGATTCTGCTTGTTGACAGCAGTGTTTATCAGTGTCTGAATACACTCATTTGTTTTCTTTCACACTGTCAAGTCCTTATAGGGAATAGTTTTACAAATCAATAATGCAAACAGTATTACGTTTACTTGTATTTACATAAACAGTATTTAACTGTTAAATAAACAGTTTTTCATGTTTGATAATTTACAGCTTTTTATCTTCACTAATTCTTATTTTTTTTCACTGTTAAAACTATGAATGAATTTTAGTGTAATCTGATGTTAAAACATGGAACTCTTGTTCTCCATCTCTACCTCTTTGTTTGACAGGGTGAGAATTTGCAAATAGACAGATCATTTATGGTAGACTCAGAGAATCCCTGCGGCTGCAAACGCCATCACTGTGGTGAGAACAAATGACTGGAGCTAAAACTGTCACAACAGAGATATAAATATAATAATTTATAAATAAATATAACCTTAACTATAGATGATTATATCCTTTCATACGTCTGTATTCAGTGAAAAGTGCAGTGTGTGTGGATGGAAAAAGGGGAGTAATGAGACCTGGACAAACTTTGATGGAGCACAGTGCCTTGGGAGTCTGTTATACTACACGATGCACACAAACATTTGACTCTGTCACAGGATTCTACCTCATAAAAGCAACCAGTATTAACTGTACTGCACAATGTCAGCCAGTAAGTACTCATGCACACTCAGGCACACAAGCACAGAAAAACTCATTTGCATATATATATATACAGTGGAACCCGGTTATCTCGCCCTCGGTTTCCTCAACAACCCTATTAAGTCGACGTTTTTGAAGTGGAACCGCCAAATTCTCGCTTTTTCTAAGCATTTTTTTTCGGTTATCTCGACTTTTTTATGTCGCAGAACCCTAATATCTCGAGCACAAGGGGGGAAAAATTAGAAATTTTAACGTCAGTTATGTCGATCGGCGTTGTGCAGCCGCAGAAGAACTTGCGAAAGTGGCGGAAAAATCAAACCTTACAGATACTTACAGATACTACAGGTGTTTGTATTGTATACTGGTGAATCTCTGCTGTTAGTAAGTGCACATATGCATTTTTTTGTTAAATGTTATGCGATGAACGCGAGCGCGGCGCTCCCGGCTTTAACTCCTTACCGAGTCTCAAACTTACCGAGCGAGCAGGGTAAGGAGCACAGCTCTCTCGGTAACGAGCAACGCGCGCGCCCGGTAAGGATCACGGCTCTCTCGGAGCGCGGGCGCGAGCAGGGTAAGGAGCACAGCTCTCTCGGTAACGAGCGAAGCGCGCGCGCCCGGTAAGGATCACGGCTCTCTCGGAGCGCACGCGCGAGCAGGGTAAGGAGCACGGCTCTCTCGGTAAGGGGCAACGCGCGCGCGCTCGGTAAGTTTGAGACTTTTCTGTCCCTCGTTTTTGGTTTCGGGGTCGGTTTTGGATCTTACTTTTTTTTTTTCGGCTGCGCGCCGTGCCGCCGGTCGCGGTAATTATTTTTTTCTCTCTCTCTCTCTCTCTCT
>MU527382.1:2431268-2583549 GCA_024362625.1 Silurus asotus
TATATATATATAAAGGACCAGAAACATAATAAAAAATACCTACAAATCTAAAATTCAATGCAGCTCCTGTTATCATACTGTTTCCAAATATTAATACCATTTATTTACATATACATATTTATAAATTTGATGTGTTCTTTATCTCAGAATCAGGTTTATGTACCTCCTAAAGACCAGAGTGCCTGTTGTGGAGTGTGTAAGAATGTGTCTTGTATGTACCATAATGACAACGGATCTCTAGTTTTGCAAAAGGTAAAAACAATGATTTTGATGTTAGTTTTTTTTTTTTACCACTGTTGCTTAGATTATTCTACATATTTTAACAATGATCAAACTAATATATTTTAATAGGCCAAATATTTATTGTACTCTTTTATTTTTTTATGTGTATTTTATAAAGTAAATAATGCAGTAACTGTATGAAAGAAAATCACTATTATTTTGAATCAAGTAAATAGTAGAAGTCCATACAGTTATCATTGTTGATATTATATAAGTAGAAGTAATAATCGTTGTTGATGTCTGCAATGCAAATCTAACTGGATGAACTGGAGTATTTTTGTTATTTTTATATACAGGTCTGGCATTCTGCTCTAAATCATTTAGATAAAGTAGTACAATAAGATTCCATTACATTTCAGCAGTATTATGCAGTCTGTGATTAGAGAGCAGTTCTGTAAAACACACATTTTTTATTTGATTTTTTTTTTTCTGGAATAGATCAAAAGGCATGTATTTGTTATAAAAAAAATCTCCACAAGTAATCATAAAGTACTGTATTTACTGTGAAATTCTTCTATATGGTATATTGTGAAAAGCAGAGGTGGGAAGTAACGAAGTACAGATACTTCGTTACTGTACTTAAGTAGATTTCTCTGGTACTTCTATTTACTTTTTTAGGCAACTTTTTACTTTCACTCATTACATTTTTACACAAAAATCTGTACTTTCTACTTCTTACTGTCAGGGGGCACCCTGCTTCTTCTCCCGTGCGCGCCTCGCCCGCACGGAGCTCATCGCCATCGTACTGATTTTGTAACCTGTCTCTCATTACACACATCTATATAGACACTTCTCTTACTCCACTCAAGCGTCTGTTATTGTTTCAGTGTGGACTCTGTGTGTAACTCTGCGAAACAGTCATAAACTCTGCTGGTGCTTTCGGCTTCCGCCTCTATCACTGTCGCCTAACACTTACATTTTCAAACCAGGCTCATTACTATTTTGTTACAATATTTTTTCTTCTCACTGAACATCGTTTACAGTCTATTAACCCATTTCGTGTAATTGCACGACTTTTTTTTATCTACCATTGGTGTTTTCATTTCCTGGCTCTCACACTACACATGTAGGCTAGTTTACAAAGTTAACGATGCGCAAGTCAAAATGGGTGAGACAGAGGGAGTCAGCGATAAAAACATGACTGAGAACAGAGACATTCCTTCTCACCTGGTCATTATTATCTTTTCTCTGCTTGTGTTCTATATAGTGTTTTTTCAGCCTGGATGCCTACATAATAAATTTGTTTTGTAATAATTAGGGCTGTCAAAATGACTGCACTAATAAGGCGCTGGGCCAATTCATTTAAATGGCACTAATTTATTTTTTCCTCTGCACACCAAAACAATTTTGAATTCTCTTTTTATTGTCTTTTTTTAATTGTACAGAGAAGAGCAAAAGATTATTCAAATCTGGAAAGGGTCTAATTTTATTTGTATACACTCATAATAACAACAAAATGCTGTTTTTTTGTAAAATAAAGAAAACAGTCAGGGGTGCTCTCTGCCATCTCTGTCTGTCATCTCTCTTCACAGACACATAAATAAAACAACTTGAATCTCAGTGAATACTTGCCTCACAGACATATAAAACATAATGTAATTAATATATGAATAGCAACCGATTTACATTGAAAACAAATATTCTCCTATTATGTAATTGTCAGGGATCCACCAGCCACACCCTCACCTATCATTCCCAGCAGCTCTCCCACTTACTAATCAGCTACACCTGGCCCTCATCAGTTCCCATGTTCCCATGCCCTGCCCCCCCCCCTCCATATTTGTCCATGCCCATGTTGATAAGAGTATTACAAAAAATTGATAATATTTAAGGTACATTTAGAACAGATAAAAATGTGCAATTAAGTTGTAATTAATCATGAGTTCACACATGACAATCATGCTATAAAACACGATAAAATAGTTTGATCAGTTGACAGACCCAATATTATTATGACAGGAGGTTGAATTACTATTGTGACACTAAAACAGGTAGTATTATTGGCTACTTTTTTACTTAAGAACATGTCAGGGCCCAATTATATTTACTTTAACTTGAGTAAAAAAGTATAGGACTTTTACCAGAGTATTTTAAAACGGTATCTGTATGTCTACTTAAGTGAAGGATGTGTGTCCTTTTACCACCTCTGGTGAAAAGTTCTCATATCTGTTCCAGCCTGGGAAGAGCTGGGTGTATGACTGCATGCATTACGAATGTACAGACACACAGTCTGGACCAGTACTGGTGTCCTATTCTTATAGCTGCCCTCCATTTAATGAAACCGAGTGCATAAAGGTAAACAAACAGTCATATACTTTTTGCTAAAATTATATTATTGTTTGTATTCTGTTTATCATATGATGGTGCAAATCATTTATATCTTTTTATTTAACAATATTTTTTTTATGTTCACACTCCTGAGGTATGCCGTGCCCTTCATTTAAAATTTGCACTCTTTGAGGCTGTGAAACAATATCTTATATTATTATCTCGAATTTTCTTTATTGTTTAACAGTGCTAAGCTATCTTGTGTTTGCAAATGTTGATTATCCATGTGAGTAGAGAATTTTGTGTCTAGTTTTTTATCAAATGTTCAAGTTAAAGACACTAAATAAAAAATTTCACAGCCATATTTGCTAATTTTTAACAAGGGTGCCAATGTTAGTGGTGGGCATTGTATGCCCCAATGTAAATTTAAACAATCATGTAAAAAAAACATTTTCAGTTATAGTGACCTACCTTATATGTACAATCTTTATTTTTCTAAAGTTATTTCCTTGTTCTAGATTGGAGGCACAGTTATGACATACATGGATGGATGCTGCAAAACATGTGAGTTTTATAATTGTGTTATGGTTTATATTTTAAGTTAGTTAAGACAATTTCCATTATTTCAAATTCTCCTGGGTTTACATGTATTTTACTTTAAAAGAAACATACACCATTAGCTTATCTGCAAGAGAAATATCATAGTTAGTATTATTTCTGTAAAGCTTCTGTGGAACAAATCTTTGTTATAAATGCTATACATAAAAAAAAATTGAATAGAATTGAATCTAATGATCTGCATAGACACAATATGTTAACAATTTATAATAATTTTGCTATATTATTTATAGCAAAATTTATTATTTTTAGTTCACTATTTTCAAAAATTATGTTTGTCAACTGTAGTGGTAAAATTTTATTTTAAGGATCAGAAATTAGCCAGTAATTAATGACTTATAACTGCTTTTTTTAATGGCTAGTTATTGATTTCTACTTTCTGCTAAAATCAGAATCAAAAAGAGCTTTATTGCCAAGTGTGTTTGCACTTACAAGGAATTTGTTTTGGTGACAAAAGTTTCCAGTTGCACATTTTTTAAAAGTAAAATGGAAATAAAAAAAAGCAAACCAGTTAGTTATCGGAGTGCACAGGACAGACTTGATGATGGCACAGTAAAACTGTTTGAGCAGCCCCTGTGGCAGGTTGAACTTCCTTATCTGGAAAAGGAAGTATGTCCTCTGTAGGAGGATGTATGTGATGGAGTCGATCTGATTGTCCCACTTCCGGCTCTGAGAGATGATGGTGCCCAAAACCTGAATGACTCCACTGCTGCCAAAGTGCCACATGATGGTGAGCAGGGGGTGTTTCTCCTAGAAGAGCGGTAGGGAGATGTTTCCTCATCTGTTAGAAAGCTGGTGATCTACTAACAGGTATATATTGGAACAGAGTGCTGGGTTAGTTTGGTCTGGAGGAATGTTGGGATGATGCTGTTGACGGCCGAACTTAAGTCCACAAACAGGATTTGTCCAGATGTTGCAGGATGAAGTGCAGTTCCATGTTTACCGCATTATTCACAAACCTGTTTGCTTAGTAAGCAAACTGCAAGGAGGTCCAGCAACGGTCCAGTGATGTCCTCCAGATAAGCCAACACCAGTCTCTAAAATGACACAGATGTTAGGGCAATGGGTCTGTAGTTGGTCAGTCTGGTAATTTTCGGTTTCTTCATGATGGGGATGATGGTGGAATGTTCAAAGCAGGTAGGCACTTCACACAGTTTCAGTGATCTGTTAAAGATCTGTAAAAAGATAGACACCAGCTAGTCTGCACAGGTTCTTAGACAGTCTGGTGAAACTCCATCTGGTCCTGGTACTTTCCTTCTTTTTTGTTTCCTAGAAACCTGACGCACATCATCTTCACTGATCTAAAGTACATTATAACAGAACATATTGTTGTCCTGGTGGGAATGCATACACACAGAAACTGATATAAGATGTTACAGAGTCTGTGAGCTCATCCAGATCAGAGACAGCAGCTTCAAAAACACTCCAATCAGTGTACTCAAAATAGGCTTGTAATGCCTGCACTGTTTTATTGGTCCATCTTTTTACAGTCCTTACTACAGGATTTAAGGTTTTGCCTGTATGTAAGGAGAAGATAGACCAGACAGTGGTCAGAGAGTCCTAAAGCAGCTCTGTGGATTCAGCGATATGCATCCTTTATTGTGGTTTAGCAGTGATCCAAAATGTTTTTTTTTTTGTTGTTGTTGTTTGTTTGACCATGTTAGCTAGAAATAAAAGGTACTAGTAGACTTTATAGGGGAAAATACAAACTTTATAAGTTGACTGTACACTGTTTGAATATGTAGCTAATAATTATAAATTAAATATAAAACATATAACATAACATAAAACATAAAATATTTGTTCATTTCCAATAAGAAAAGAGACATTAAATACTGCACTGAAGAATTCGGTCTTTATTGTTTTTTTAGTTCAACGAGAAATGATATCTTGTATAATCATAGTTAATATGCAAACAATTTATTTATGTTTTTAAATGTAGCAATTTTAAACATGAATTCAAGGTAAAAGTACTCCTTTATGTCAATTTTACCGCCTTGTCACTAAACAATAAAGCCATTTTAACAAGATCAAAAATATAAAAATGAAAACAAGAAAAAAATAAACAAATAATTACAAACATCTAGTAATATAGTGTCTTTCATCTAAAACATTGATTTAAAAAAGTAACGTTTACTGCACAGTCTTTTTTTATTTCTTGAACAAAATCCAGCCGCATACTTCAATACTTGATCAAAATTGGCAACAAAAGCCTTCAAGCCTTCAGATCTTCAATGGATCTTTTAATTTCAGGATTAACAGTACTAGCAAAACTTTTTGTGAAAGCTAAAAATGTTTGCACAGTGAAATTAGACACCTGGGTGTTATAGGTCTTGGGATCTGCAGTCTGAAGCTCTGCTATTGGTGCTGCTGCAATAGTGCCTCTGTCAACACTGTGATGATGGAATGCCTCTGACATGGTGCGAACTTTCCTGAATGTTTTGAGAATCTTTTGGTAGTGACTGACCTCTAGCCCTTTAACTTTGCATAAATAAGATATAAATATATATTATCAGATAATTGATAAAAGAATAACATGAAGAAAAACAGTACACACAAAAATAATGTCAGATAAAACCAAAAGGCAATTAAATAATTTATTTAAATAATTTCGGGGGCAAAAAATAAAAGAAAGAAAATCTAATTCAGCAAGAAAATATTGTCCTTTATAGAAAAGATTTTGACTTGTTTATTACTTGTTATTTTGTACACTTTTTTCTACTGTAAATGTGACACAGTGTACACCTTTGCAAAACATGTTAAGCATGTATCTGGGTACAGTTTTTTATAGTTCCCATGTCACAATGTGATTGGAAATCTAAGCAACATTGTTCTCTTCTTAAATTAATCTGCAGTATAATAATGACCAGTCACTGATTTGTGGTCATTTCCATAACATAGGGCATTTGTTTTTCACCACTAACCTGTTTTGCACACATCCTTTTTCTTAGGCCTCTATTGGTTATTCTCTTATTTTTCTATTTTTATTTTACACTTGTTTCTGTCATAAGGATGACCGTATTAGCTACAAATAAAAAGTATTAGCAGTATAGGGCAAAATATACACTTTATAAGTTCCCAGTACACTGTGTGGATGTGTATCTTATATATAAATATTTTTTATAACCTGTTGAGGCAATGTTAATTGTTAAACGCACTATTAAAATAAAATTTAACTAAATTAAATTGCTTGTACTGTGCTATGTGTGCAATATTTACAGTAGTAGTAGTAAATATTGCACACACAGCATTGAAAATCATAATATTTTACTAACATCTTGTCCTTCGGCTTTTTCAATAATCTTTTTTTGCATAAAATCACATTATTGTTCTAGCTTTTCAATCATTTTTCTTGCCACTTTATTTTCTTTTCAAGAAATTCAATCCTAATTTTCTTGGAATTTATTTTTTAGAAACAAAATATCCAAAAGCAATATTAGTAGGCTAACAATTAATACTAAACAAAAATATAAGTAGTTAATTGTATTTGTGCCATGGACAACATATAAGTATCAGAACCCTGAAAGCTACAGCTTGTTAAAGAAAGTTATTTTTCCTCCAGATCATTAGGTGTTGTATCTTTAGAGATTTCCAGAATGGACTCCTGGTGCTTTCATTGTTGCTTTATCTTGCGTTTTGGCTGTACAAAGGTCACATTAATTATTATATTATTATAATAATTATTTTTTTGATGTTTAACTTGCTAAAAGCAAAGTAAAAAAAATTTAAAAAAATAAAGAAATGAAATTTGTCTTAATCTCATTTTAATTGCCAATAGGTTGGCAAGTTACTGTAACACTTCTACAACTGTCAAACAATAATTTCTGCTAAATTTAATCTATTAACTTAAGTGTAAAATATTTGTTATCTCTTATATCAGTCTACTGTCTCCTTATTCATGTATATTTTTAAATCAATACAAGTATTCAATAATTAGCAAATAACTTTTTAATTAACAAAACATTGAGAGCTTTTGAGGAGTCTGCAACATTGTGAAGATTTTTGGGGAACCACACGTAAAGCATGCTGACAGACCACTTAAAATTAATCAAGCGCACTTACTGGCATGGTACCAAACATAAAAATAGCCACATGGATTTTGCATGACATTAGAAAGCAGTATCCTGCATGAAACATCGGTTTTGTGATCATTTGTGTTAAAAACAAATTTGTACATATTCTTTTTGGAAACTGACCTAGATTATTCAAGTCAAATCAAGTGACTTGACAAGATGTCTGCATCTGCAGTTTGTTTCCTCATTGAACCATAAAACAATAAAGACTGAATTCACACTTTATAAGTTTATAAGACTGAACACTTTAATGTGGGATTTAATGTCTCTTTTCTCATTTAAAAACAATACATTTTTACTTTAAAACCGGGAACACATTTTATATTTATTTCATAAACTTTTACACACTAAACTGGGAACTTATAATGTGTGTATTTTGCCTATACAAGCTACTAGTACCTTTTATTCCTAGATTAAAAGGTCATCGTTACGACAGAAACAAGTGTAAAGGGGTTAGAAGACAAAAATATATATTTATAATGGCCAATAAAGACCTTATAAATAGTTTGTAATAGCATAGAAGTCAATAACTAGTCATTAAGAAAAGCGGGTATTAGTCATTAATTACTGACATTAAGTTCTGATCCATAAAATAAAGTGTTACCATTGTAATTTAACCTTGAGTAACTTTACTGTTGTGTTGTTTGAGCTATAAAGAGTTTTATGGTTAGATGGGGCTCTATTTTTGTGGCAACATAAGCATATTGTTTTGGCTACAATTATGTACTTTTGCACTCTCTTGCATTTGTCACAAAATAGTACACTAAATCCAGGCCTAACCAATTAAAAGGTACACCATCAAATATTAAGCCCCAAGATGACCCATCTAAATCCTGTCCCACAGTTTTTTATTTATGTGAAAAAAATATATAAAATCCACAACACCAAAAGTGTAATGTGTTTATGTAACATCTCATTGTTAGAGGGAATGAGGACAGAACTAAAATAAGCGTAAAATTGTTTTCTCCAATTCTTGCATCACTTTTTGTTTTTAATCCGCTAACACAAAAACACACCCAGTTTTGTGCTGTTCAGTTCCTTTCACATTGAGCTTTACTATCTTTTTAATTGTTATGTATCTATAGAATACAGAACAATCAGTAACTAGTTTCTCTTAAGTTTGTGATCCTTTCGCTCACCTTTCCCAGTTCCATCCTCCATTTCTAAACTGGCACTCTGCCACATACCACCACCACCCATCAATCATACCAGACAACTCATTGGCATCCTTTATGCAGTGGAGCCACTAGGTCAGGTGTGGTTTGAACAAAGGTTAAAGGGTTAGGATCACCTATTTAATAGCTAGACACCTTTTCTTGAGTTTGAAAAAAGGTGTGAGAATGTGGGCTCTTCGCCCCCTTGATGCATCTGTTTTTAAAACAAAATAGAGACAGAAATCAGGAGAATGTAAAAGTGGTACACCACAGATTGCAGCCTGTACCTAAATGAAATCCTGTTGGTACACCCACCAGATCAGATCATCCTCTTTTTTGTGTGATCCTACAGAAATGTTTTACTTCCTTTTTGATCATGGGTCTTAGTCAGGCTGCAATTGGTGCTGTCTTATAAATTTAGGGACACCTAAGCTCATTAACCAAGGGGAAGATAAGATGCCATACATCCATAATAATATAATCTAAATAGGCAGCGGCTGGATATGTAGAGAGTCACTGAAATGTCACTAAGGTCCTGAATAACTCAAAAAAAAATTCACATTAAAATTTACAATAGGTGTAACCGAAAGAGAGAGGAGAGGGCTTTTTTAATTAGATATTGGGGTCAAGAGGATCTACCAATATCCTTTTGTCAAGTACATATTTCAATTCAAAGTGAACACCTTACTGTATATGAGGCATCATATATGAGTAAAATGTAGACACTGAATTGAATTAAACACACAAACACACAACTGGATCAAACTGTTTGCCTTAGTTGAATTAGACCACTGGACTGAACTACTGGGGGACTCCTTTATTACCCCCTAATTAAACATGGTCTTGAGCTCTTCCCAAACCAAAAAATCCATTAGCATGTGATGTTGGCAAGGAGAGGGGAAAACACACTAAATGTAGTTTATATTTAAACATTTCTGAGGCAGAGCATGTCATCATTGACCAGCTATTAGCAAGTGCATGGATGATGTCATTGTCCTTAACAGCATCATCTCACATTCCAATCAGAAACCATGGAGGACTCTAGAGGTGCATGCACTTCTGAAGACCCAAAACTATGGTTTCAGGGCAGGTGACAGAACAGCCCTGATACAGCTTTTTTTAAAGAGCCAAACTGTACCAAGCCATCAAAGAGTTCAAGCTTACACATGGCTGGAGAATCCACAGCCATGTGAAGGACAGCAGTTGCACACTGGCATGTGGCATGGCATCCAAGCTAAGACCAGTGTCAACCTGTGGACAGCTGTGAGACCAGAAATCATTCCGGGCAGTGTAGGTGCAGACCAGCTGGTTTTCCATCATCTTCAGCATCTATCTGAGCAGTGACATCATTCCAATGTGCTTAAAGGCCACCACCATATATATTCTAACATCATTCCAATGTGCTTAAAGGCCACCACCATATATATTCTTTGTTGTATATTATTGTAACCATTATGTAAGGATCCAGGTGCTGTTCCCAGCACCACCACACTGAGCAATGGGGTCCATGCGTGTGTGTTTAGTCGCCTGCTGGTCACCCTGCCGACTCATAACTGTGTAGCAATTCACAGCTTGGCTCACATCATCAAGTTTGCCGATAACAGAACCGTGGTGGGTGTCAGCATTAACAAGAATGACGAGTCAGCATACAGTATATAGAGAAAGTTCAGCAGATGAAAACCTGTCTCGAAATATATGTAGAAAAAAAATAAAGAGTTTGACTTAATGAGGACATGGCACACTCCCTGCTGAACATTAAAAATATTCTTTGGTTCCAAATTACTTGGTGTTTGCCTGGTGGAGAACCTCAGCTGGAATGCCACTGTGATAATTGTCTCACTGTCTGGTGTAACAGTAGGGGCATTTTCATACCAAACTCCTTGGGGTGTCTGTGTGGTTCTCTACGAGATTAGTGTGACCAGGTAGGGGTGAAGACACATTGGAAAATTCAACTCTGGTCCCTTTCTCTTTGTAATGGCTATTGCCAAAGATACAGGATTTCAATTGTTTAGGTGGTAAATCTGAAATACCCCACCTTTGTCTATTTCCCTTATGTCATAGCCAACAGTCCTCTGTGCCTCAAATAGCCCCTGCCACTTGGTGAGTGATTTAGAGCTCAAAGTGTTTAATAATATAATGCTATTCCAAAGAAAATCCCATAGCTGTGTGCCCCTGATATATATTTACGGGCCATTCTTGAGTCTAATGCAAATTCCCCTGTGTTATACAACCCAGAATGTGAATTTTTGTTCTCAGGCCATGAAAATGAATTTCATTCTTGCTTTAAAAATGTCTCTCCTCCCAGTTTGCGTGACACCAAGATGCAACAAGGTTTAAGCGTGTATAACATTTAAATAAAATAGTGAAACCCCATGGAGGTTTGTAGGACCTCCTGAACTGTAAATAAGATGGGAAACTTATGAAGATCATTGTGGAGAAACTTACAAATCATATCTTTTGTGATTGAATTACAACCATAGATACAGTTTGCAGAGAGTGCATTTGAAAACAATGCAGAACAGTGCTTTTGCAACACTACAAGCTGAGAGGCATCACTTTCTTGTGTTGCGTTGTGTAGTCCACCAAAACTAACATAAAGCACCAACCTAATGAAGTTTGATTATGTCATTCTTTTGCTTGATTTGTGTGCCCTGTATCACTCAAACCATAAAACAAGTCTTTAAAAATGTAAATGTATTAATGGTGCAGAATTAGACTCAACTGACTAACCATCATTTACTTTCACTTGTTCAAAAGTATGCTTCTGTGTCTCTTGAAATGACTGCTTTATAAAGAAATCCCTAAGGGGAATTCCTGCTAAGGAGGGAGGTGCTGAACTGTTCCAATGTCCTACATTGAACCATGCATTAATGGTTTTTTGTCTACTTAAAGATTGAATCTACAAATGCATTTAATGTATACCATTGGTAATGTACTGTATACCATTAATCACTAGTATACAGAACATTCCGACCAAATCAGGGCTGACATTGGGGCATTGGGGTTCTGCACCATCTGCCCCAGATTACACTATTAAGTGATCCATGATAGGCTCATCTGCCCCAGATTACACTATTAAGTGATCCATGCTAGTTTAGGAGGAGGTAGCTTAGTGGTTAAGACATTGGTCATTGGATTTAAAGGTTATGAGTTCAAATCCCAGTCACACCAAGCTGCCAAACCCTTGGCCCTTGGCCTTGACCCATAGCTGCTCAGTTGTATAAATGAGGTAATTGTAAGTTGCTCTGGATAAGGGTGCCTGGCAAATGCAGTAAATGTAAATCCACTACAAACTGAAATGAGGATTTGATTTAGCAACACCAAATGGTGGTACTGGATCCATACTACCACCCCCTGCAGAAATCATTCTTTTAGAAATCCATACAAACCCATTAACACAATAGCATTGTTTTACTATAACAACCAGTAATTTTTTTCTCTGAACCCTTTTGCAACCTTTGTAAGAGCTCATTTAAATGTATATATAAGCAACTCCTAATATAATAACACTAAAAACAATGCACTCTTCATGTTTCATGGCTTTTGTGAATGAAATATTACCATGAAAATAGAGCCCATTATGTTTAATAAGGGAACAAAAAAACATTTAACACAGATTCTTATGCATGTAGATTACTGTTTAATAATGGATCATTCCTGTGTGATATGATTATAACTGTTATATGATTGTATCAATCTCTTCAGGCACCGGACTTTCTATCTTCCCCTTCCCTGTTAAAACACTGAAACCCACCATTAGTACTAACTGTGACCGAGGTACCCAAAACATATATTAATTATTAAGGCTCACCATCACCATTGTTGATTTCCAACAATGTACTTCCCCATTAACATACAGGAAAATACATTTTATAAAAAAAAGAGCCAATTGGTAAAATAAAGCACATCCCATTCTTTATGAAATTAGTCTAATCATAATACCCTCTTGATAATAATCTTTCCCCATTTTGCTCTGTTGGGCAGTGCATTGTTGATTGCCAACAATGTACTGTTGGTAGTGGCCAGTTGGCAAATATTGTCTAATTATTTGCATGATTTTTAAAGCCTGAGCTAATTATGTGTTGTGTTTATATTTGTGTAGTCTGTAGCTCTAGAGTGTGTCAATCTTTTGGGTGATATGGCACAGTGAGGAGAATTTTCTATTAATTCATTTGTTTAAAAAAATAATTCTCTTGATTCGTTGACCAAATAGCATTTATGCCACATTACCCAAACCATTGCAGCACTTTATACCTTCAGACTGTAGTTATTCGTTTTACTTTTTCTAGTATGAATGTTTTATTTGTTAGTTTGTGGGCTAGTGGGCCATTTATTGTATTTGGTTTTACATTTTATTGTAGAATGAATATTGTAGTACTTTTATGAAAATAGTTTAGTGTTAAATATTGTGCAGCCAAGTGGGGAAAGAATAATGTTTATATAAATGGTTAGCTTGTGTATGATTCTTTAAATCTGGTACCTCACTAAGAAATGTGGGTGGATGCAGTGGATCTTTCACTATATGCAGTGCATCTTTTAACAAATATGCGTTAAAATTATTTGCCTAATATTGGTAAGTCCCCATTATGCTGTTAAAACAGCTTTGATCATCAAAGTATGTTGCAAGTTAGTGACTCTATGGATCAAACTTATTTGCCCAGCACATCCCTCAGATGCTTGCTTGAACTGAGATCTGGGGAATTTGGAGCCAAATCAAAACTTCTTTTTCATGTTCCTTAAAACTGCTGGACATTTGTTGCAGTGTAGCAAGGAGAATTGTCCTGATAAAATTTTTTTCCTACAATTAAGTAACACCATTGGCATGAAGGGGGGTATTAGTTTGCAACAATGTTTAGGTAGATGGAATTTGTCAAAGTAATGTCCACACAAATGCCAGGGTCTCCCAGCAAAACATTGCCCAGAGCATCACATTTCTTTTGCTGGCAGTGTACTTAGTATGTATATATAAATATTTACACAGTATTTAAACAGCTCAGCAGATGGTTAAATGGATAAATGCTGTTTTTTTTACTGTTAAAAACAACAAATAACAAAAATAAAAAATTGTCAAACACAATGTCTGTGTTGATAGCTTAAGCATTACAACCTGCCAGATGCCCACCCCAAGCCATATGAACAGGTTTTCAAAAAAAGCAACTTTTTAGAGTGTTCCAACTATCAATTAGTAAGTACCTACTGCAAGTGATCCAAGGGAGGACAACTGGTCCATTTTGCATATCACCAATAATGATTGAGGATGCAATCATGATGTAAATTAAGTGTAGGCTTTTAGGTTTAAGTCACAGGTTTAACAAAAATATAGCATTTATATTTTCGGAATCAAAGCCATTTTTACTTAGTTTCTCTATTTTACAGACTCATAATGTAACTGGAACAATTACTGATTAACTGTTTAATTGAATTGTCTAATGTTTCCTGCTTCTTTCTTATTTTATGTCAAATAAAGATAAACAAGTTAATTTCAAATGCTAAATTTGCATTTGGTATTGTAGCTGTTAATGGTAACTTTCAGTATGCAGTCCACCAATGTGTTGATTGCAAATGATAAAGGCTAAATTAAATTAGAATAGAAAAATAAGTCAAGAACACTGTTGAGGTAAATGCATGTGTCATAGAAATGTCTATTTAAATTTAAATAGAGGGTTTGCCACAAGATGCACACCACTACGAAAAATAAACTATTATTATTATTAGGTGTCCTTATAAGCTACTGTGCAGTATGATCAGGGTGCAAATAGGTACTCCAGTAAAACTAGCTATGACAGCATAACTTATATAGCTTTGGATAGCTAAGGAAAAGTGGAGCCAAATGGGAAAACAGAGTGTTCAATGGAATAAGAAATTGCCCATCACACCACCATCAACAAACTTGAGTAAATGTGAGAGTGGAGATACAACAGCATCCAAACATCAGTAAATTAATTAATTCAGCAAAACACTCTATAACACGATCTCTCCATATCTGCTCCATTAGCTAAGAGAAATGTATTCACAAAAGGCTTGACTAAACAAATGTGTTTCAAACTTAAACCTGAACCCTGAGACTGTGTCCGAGTCTTAAACACTAATTGGAATTGGAAGGCTGTTCCTTAATTTTGGGGCTTTGTGAAAGTGAACAGATACTTTAATAAATGGCTATAATTTCAAAATTGCTAAAGCAATGTTGTTAAACCTCTTGAATTAAAACGAAAGTCTAGACTTCTAAATTACATCTTGATTGCTTTTTTCAAACCCGTGGACAAAATATAAAAAATATAAAAATGTGTTTGTGAGTGCACAAACCCATTTTGTGATGTGTGTGTGTGTGTTTGTGTGTGTGTGTATCCATGTACACACAAATCTTTATAAACTTTTTTTATATAGTATCTATAATGTGCAAGTGTGTCACATTTTTGCACACATCCTCTTCTTCCTTATCTCTCAGTGAGGTCCTAAGGATACAGTAACTCCATTGTTAGGAAAAAATATAAAATTCTGCCTGCTTTTATACATTCTAGGCAAGGAGGATGGAAAATCATGTCAGAAAGTAACTGTACGCATGACAATAAGAAAAAATGACTGCCGCAGCAACAGACCAGTGAGTAAACCTTAGATATTGTTCCCCTGCATGCCTGTTTCATGCTTTCAGTTGATAGACAAGTTTCTCAAAAACCACTCATTAACAATAAGTTGCAATAAGTAATTTGTATAAAGTTAAACAATGCTTCAGTCTTATACCATATTTTGTTCTTAAACTCTACAGGTAAACATAGTGTCATGTGATGGCAAGTGCCCTTCAGCAAGCATTTATAACTACAACATCAACACTTACGCACGGTTTTGTAAATGCTGCAGGGAGATGGGCCTTCAGCGGCGCTCTGTCCAGCTCTACTGCAGTGGTAACTCCACATGGGTAAACTACTCAATCCAGGAACCTACAGACTGCTCTTGTCAGTGGTCTTAAAATAACAACCACAAACACACACACACACCTCAAAAGAGAAATGTCAACTTCACAATTCTGTATCTTAATTTTCTCTAGAACAACAAATGGCATTCAAACAGTGGAGAAAAAAAAGTATACTTTTGTAACTTGAACAGAAAGTGTTCACTGAACTTGAATACATTTTATATAGAATTGTTGTGTCATCACTCATATCAAACTGGCAGATATTCAGAAATATTTACCTATCTGAATATGTTTTTTCTTGTACAGTTCTCCTTTCAAAGTGAAGGAAGTAAGTTTTTCAGTAAACCACATATATGTATTAGAGGCATTAATAGAAGATATTACTTCTTTATGTACTGTCTATAAAGTGATCAATGAATATATTAATCTGTTGCTTTTGAATAACCAAAACTGTGCAGTGTTTTGTAATCTTTAATTATTTATTACATTTTTAGTACAACTTTAAAATCCAAGAGAAAAATTAGAACACAGAATCCAGGAACTGAACTGATAATTGCTTTGTTGAGTATTCAAGACTCATTTTAAATTCTAAAAGAATCTTCTTTCCTAAGCATGAAATTTTCTGAATATAGTGTGTGTGTCATAATGCATTATTTTTGCAGTATATTTTTATTTTAAGAAAAATTATCAACATAAAAATATATTCTAGACCCATTCTATTGGTCATTATTTTCCGCAATAAGATAAGTTGGAGCCAAGAGAGTGCATGCTGTCATTCTTGCAGACCTGCTGTCTCTGTGTAGAGGGAAAAATATCGCCAGTTTTGTATCGTTCACATGAATCTTAAGATTTCACAGCAGAATATTGCCAGTTCATCACATTGCCTCCTTCGGCTTGCCTTTAGTGCATCCTGGTGCAAATCTCTTCCTTAGATAAGCAATGCACATGCACTACAACCTGGGCATTCTGACTTGTCTGCAGGTATGCAGCCCCTATGCACAGCAATCTGTGATGCACTTCGTGTTCTAATACCTTTATATTATAGTTAGCATAAATTTTTTTAACAATGTGTGCCACATTAGCGCTTCTGTTAAATCAGACCTTAAATCCCTACGTGGCATCACTAACAAATTGGGTGCCCATGACCCTGTTTACTTGTTTACTGGTTGTCCTTTCTTTACACAGAAGGCAGGGCTTCAAATTTAATATAGTATGTGTAATGTGTAAAGTGTAATGAAAAGATTGGTTAAGCAAGTGCCAATCTACAATCAACTATGATCATCATACACTAGTAACTGTAATAATTCATATGAGACAGAGCCTTTAAGATGTTTACCCTCACAAGTGTGAGAATTCGAGTTATTAAACAAAATGAGACCACAACAAAAAAGACTGAAGTTTGAAGATGTAAAATTTTATTTATACACCTACATTATTATTACCTTATAGGTTTACAGACCAAATAACCTAGACTATATTTTTTTATTGAGAATCAATACAATATTTCTGAAAACAATATGAACATTCAGAGAAAAGTAGGCAAGTGCTTCAAATGGTACAACCTTCACCAACGGTTTACTTCCTGCGGCGGGCAGCAGCACCCTTCTTGGAGCTGTGATAAGTGAATACAGAGAAAAAGGCCTTATGTTCTAAATCAACAATCATAATGAACCTCTGCCCATCATAGCCATTGATTCCTGTTTTTAGCTAACAGCATTTAAAGCTAGTGTAGTCTGCTGCTGTTGTAGCTTATTGCTTCAAGGGTTGAGGCATATTGCACTGCTGATCCATGGTTCCTAAGATTGGTTATTTACTTCACCATAGACTTCCTGTCAGCTCACAACTGTGAAGCTAATGTCCTTTGACCTTTCTCATCAGCAAGGAATCCCCCACAGACCTGCTGCTCACTGCTTACTATTCGGTTTCAAATGTACTGTGGACAGTTGTGAATAGAAAATCCCAGGTAACAGTAAACCCAACCATCTTATCCATGGTCAAAGTATTTAATAAAATATTTTTGCCATAAATAATAACTGAAGCTTTTAAAGTTTATCTGTTTGATTTTATACACTGCATTGCTGCCAAACAGTTAAATGTTATAATTGATTTTTTTAAGTGTGACTATTAAAACTGGAAAGGTGGTGTTAGATACTTTGAAGCAGGTTACTTTAATTGCCATTGTAACTATGAACAATGTGTAACAATGTGTAAGTAACAAAGTGCTTGTGGTAAAACTGGAGCTACTTACTGCTTCTGCAGCTCATCAATACGGTTGCGAAGTGAGATGACCTGTAAACAACATATAAGCATATTCTGAAACAAGCACACTTATATTTACCATAAGATCTGACAGGACATAACAAGTCTGAATCTGTTACCACTGCCTTTAATTACCATTAATCAGTAGTATTTAAATTGTTGTTGTTTAGCCTTGTCAATTTTAGATCCAATCTAAATTTACTTTTTTATTTTTAAAATGATGTATACTACATCACTCTATATGTTTCTTTGTTCACTTTGACACACTTTTCTTTACATTCTATTTCCATTAGTCAAGTCAAGTAGGGTTTAATGTCATTGCAACCATATACATTGCAGTACACAGTGAAACAAAACAACATTTCTCTGGGACCAAGGTGCTACATAAAACATAAATTAACAAAAGGAACACAAAACTACACCAAATTCTAAACTAACAACACAAAGTTCACAAGTGCAACATTAGCGCAAAGAAAAAAAAACAAAAGACAACAGACGAGACATGAGACAAGACACGTTAGTCATATTACAGGATAACGTACATACTAGCCTGTAATCAACTGCATTTCACACCTAATAAAACAGTATACCCTCCTTCAATGTTACTTTTTTATTTATCAGCCATCGAGTTTTAGTAAATTAGCTATGTGATTTATAGAGGAGTATGTGAGAGACCAGTAAGGAGACAGACTTGGCAGCTCATGAACTTGACCAGGAAGATCCCACAAGAGCTGCAGTTATGGACATGCTCTGACCCAGTCATCTACCCATCACAGTTTGGACCTTGTCAAACTCACTCAAATCCTTACACTTGCCCAAGTTTTTCCTGCTCCAAACACATCAAATTTGCGGACAAAATTTTGGTGCTGATTTGAAACTTGCATTATTAACGCATTAAATTTGACAGAGCTAATATATATAAAACCAATTTTATTATATTTTCACTTAGAATATACCAATACTAGCAAAAATAACTTAAAATAAACAGTGTTAGGGTACATCATTAATTCATACACAGACACTATCCTATCCTATCCTATCCTCTCCTACTATACTCTACAGTATCTGATTGTTTGGGACACACACAGTAAGCCAAAGACTCTTCGAGGATGACCTGGTGTCAAGCAGGGCAGCAAAGAAGCCACTTCTCTCCAGGTTAAACATTACGGACAGACTGATATTCTGCAAAAAGTACAGAGACTGAGGAATGGGGTAAAGTCATTTTTTTCTGATGAATCCTCTTTCTGATTGTTTGGAGCATCCGAAAAAAAAGCTTTCCTGGAGAAGAAATGACCATTCATATGTGGGGTTGCTTTTCAGCTAAGGAAGTGGGCTCACTCACAATTTTGTCTATGAACACAGACATTAATAAAGAATGGACCAAAAGCATCCTTCGTGAGCAGTGCCAGTGCCAGTGACCAGTGTTGATGAACAGTGCCTTTTTCAGCAGGATGGAGCAACTTGCCATAAGGCAAAAATCATAACTAAGTGGTTCTGAGTCAATATTGACTCTTTGTATAAACGTATTGCAATTGCCAATAAAGGCATTTGACACTTATGAAATAAGTGAAATATAAAGGTAATCACATTTCTTCATAAACAACTAATCTTGTTCATTTTAATAATTAAACACTTGTATTGTATACTTTATCAATCTGTTAATGGCTGCTAATCCCACTTAATTTTCTGAGCATTTAAATAGGAAGAATTTGCATTCATTTTCCCCCTTTTTTTTTTGGATATTGGTTAATTACTTGGGGAAAATAAGTACAAGCTAAAAACTCTTTTTTTTACACCTGGGATTATAATGCCAAGTTTATTACATTGATGATTGTTATTTAGTCCCTGATAAATAAAAACAGAATTAAATGTGTAATTAATTTTTCTCATAACTGTACTCTTACACAAATGTGTTGCCATTGTCGTTGGCAATCAACAGTTTAAGATTTAAACTAAAGTTTAAAATCAATTTCAATTGCCAACTACAAGCTTTTTATAACTGTATTCAAGTGTTACCTCTATAAATCTCTTTATCTTATTTTACACAGCAATTAAAATCTTGTGGTTTTATGCACATTGTCTTAGGGTAAAAAAAACTTACAATATATTGTCTCTATTGTAAGTGTATTTTTAAGAACAGTCTGTAATGTATGGTCACATGCAAAAAGAGAATTATTATTTTGGTCAAGAAGTGCCAGATCTTTCAATGCTGTGAGTTTAAATTTTAGGACACTATCTTGTTTCAATTTCACTGCTGAACTGGGAGAGTTTGAACATGCAAAATCTCAACAGATCACTGGTGACCACCAATAGGTGGGCTAGATACATATTAAACATATAAAAATGCTGATGAACACAAAATGTCATTATAGAGGGTGGTCCACAGAAAAGTAGCCCGCCTCTGTTGCCAGGCAGATGGTCATTCGGCAGACAGAGAGCATGGCACCGGTATTGAAGGCAGGCTACTTTTCCGTGGCCCACCCTGCATATATCTCACCTCATACTTCTGCCTCTTGAGCTTCTCAATGTGGTCATATTTTTCAGACTCAAGATTATACATCCAGTCCCACAGCTCCTTGGCCTTATCCCTTCACACACACACACACACACACACACACACACACACACACACATTTCTTATGTTTTAAATTTCATTGTGGATGTATATACAGTCTACTATAAAGATTTTTTTTTTAAAGATTAGTGAATATTCCTTTTACTTATTAAAACTTTGCCATTTGTCTTTACAGTGGCAGCCTGTAAGGGCCACCCACACCTTCTCTGCTGGCCTAAACACTATCAGAATCACTGACTTACATTTTAATACTTTTTTGACTATTAATGTTAATATTAGTGTTAAATTTCTCCCAATAGTCTTGTGGATGTATATACAGTCTACTATAAAGATTTTTTTTTAAAGATTAGTGAATATTCCTCTTACTTATTAAAACTTTGCCATTTGTCTTTACAGTGGCAGCCTGTAAGGGCCACCCACACCTTCTCTGCTGGCCTAAACACTATCAGAATCACTGACTTACATTTTAATACTTTTTTGACTATTAATGTTAATATTAGTGTTAAATTTCTCCCAATAGTCCGTTCTCTTATATCCATTGGGTTTCTGTTTGGTTGCGCTGCTGCTGCAGCTCCAGCGAGTATAATTTTACGGTGGAGATTCTATATTTACATTTACAGCTGTTTTAAGTTTCAATTAATAAATCATATTTATGTCTTTTTTTCTGTTAAAGCTCAGTTCCAGGTGTATGCCAAGCCTTTGTATTTCATAGTATTTTATATAACCTTTTTGGATACATTTTCGATCTTGCCATCTTGACCTCCCCAGTCTAACCTGCCTTTTGTCCTGGCTCCTTTCTCACATATTTATATTACATTATATTTCACACCATAAGTATTTGTTCATACCTCAGCTTGTCTTCATTGAGATGATCAATGTTTAGAGGCTTGCGTCTCTCAGCCAAGACCTTTCTTTTTTTCTCTCTCTCTGTCTGTTTCTTTCCCTTCTTTTGGTCAGCCTGTATCAGAAATTGCAAATTAATATATATATATATATGTGGAAACAGTTCGGAAAAGAACCATATATAGCAGAAAAGGTCTTTTATATTTAGGTCAAATACTTTTGGCAATATAGTATATACATTTAAGGTACAGCACAGTGAAATACTTTTCTTCGCATATCCCAGCTTGTTCGGAAGCTGGGGTCAGAGCTGTGGCCAACCTTGCTCAAGGGCCCAAGAATGGCAGCTTGGCCATGATTGGTTGGCTTGAATGCTACTACCTTCCGATCAGTAACCGAGTGCCTTAATGACTAAACTACCACTCATCCTATTTAAATTAAACACAAAAAAATTATAACTGCACCAAGCTTCACATTTTGTGATATACATCAGGTATGTAATTTCTAAAGGTTATAGTCAAATATGCACCTTCTGTAGGTAGCTGCTGTAGTTGGAGCCCATTGTTGTCAGGACAGATTTCTTCTTCGCATCCTCCTCTGCTCTCTTTTTTGCATCTGCCTCCTCTTTTCTCAGCCTTTCCTCCTGTCACAGATGTGGTAGTATGTACATTTAAGAGACACATAATACAAAGACACACACACACACACACACACACACACACACACACACACACACACACACATATATATTGATCACCTATCAATACATGTACACAAAGTGATTTCTCCAAAATTGTTAATTCACCAAATAAATAAAGATATTTAAATATTTGTCAAATTATTTTTATTTTGATATTTGTGCTTATTTCTATTAGATCTGTTTGATACCCTATTGCAGGCACTTTTTGTTTACGTTTTCAGTCTTGCCTCGCCCAGTCTAAACTGTTTGTAACTGCTGAACAGACATTATCCTACGATAACATCTGTCTATGTTATCCTTTCTTAAGGATACCGCTGAAGTACTTACATTACTTGAGGAATTGCAACCAATTTTACTTCTCCACATTACTGACACTATATAGGAATCTACAAAATGTACCTGTGTAACATACCTCACGTCTTGCTTGACGCTCTTTGTCTTTTTCAGCACGGGTCCTTTGATGGTCTGCTCGCTCAGCTCTACGATTCTCCTACACACACACACACAAACATGTACATTTACACATACAAATATCAAATAAACTATTACAATTTATTCACAAGATTTGGCCTACAGTTTTATGGCAAACTTGGTCACTGTGCTTGAATTTTAGTATAATTCGCCCTGCTTATTTGTAAATATATTTGGTCATGTCCTGAGATGGACTAGCACCCCAGTGAACATGTGTTCTAGCAGTAGGATGCATCTGACCCTGACCATGACGTAAAAGGTCACTGAATATCAATGGAAAATAAAGACACTCACAATTCTTTCCTTCAGAGCAATAAGTTCCTCCTCCTCCTTTTTTCTGCATTCAAAGTGTGCATCAATGAGCGCCTGCAGCTCAACGAGATCCTTATTCTGACGCTTTTTCTGGATGTCCTGTTACACACATTCATTAAGTAAAATTAATTGTATAGAAAAGCTCCATGCACATCTCTGGCAAATATACATTACAACTGTTTCAGATTAGCTGTAAATATTTCACTAAGGCATAGCAGGTATGAGAGAATTGGACAATTGGAAGGTATATTTAGACAGTTTTAAATACACCGATAGTGGCTTACATCAAAGTGTACTTTTTCTCCATCTGGAATTTTTGGTGCACTGGGTCTGAACAGACAGAGATGAATATGTACAGAATAAATGTCTCACACGCACATGCATGCACACGCGCGCGCACACACACACACACACACACAAAGGGCACTAAGAGTGACTGCTTAAAACAATTTTTACATATGTATTATAGTATATATTAAAATAGAATAGATTTGTCTAATAATATACTGAATTAATTAATCAGCAGAGAGCAAAATAATATGAAAGATTACATTTAGAGATCAGTTAAGGAAATATTTACTTACCTGTATTTTGGCTTCTCTTCTATTTATAAGAAAATGAAATGGGAAGAGGTTCAAGTAAAACTATTAGGGAAATTTATTTTCATAAATTATCTAATAAGCTGTAAAAATACATCATTTTGCTAAATCATTATGTCAGCAGCACAGGTATCTGTGACAATACAAAACAATAATCTAATTTTAATCACAATATGAATATGTGGTCATATTGTACCATACTAAAGAAACCAAAAGATTAGGGTAATAAGACAATACAGGGTAATAAATCAACACATTTTATTTGTTATCTAAATAAATATTAAATATAAATGACAATAAATTAACTATTAACCAAGTTCCACATTGACAGCCAACCACCACAAAACATGTGCCTTAAATTATAATTTTTAACATTATTATGTTATTACTTTGAATTAAAAGTTATGAATATGATCAGCATTGCAAAAAAAAAAAAACACATTTATTCTCTATTTAGCTTGCATTCAAATATATTATATGTTGATATTAAACATTATTAAAGATATTTCTGTGGTTTTTTTTGGGACTAACACATTCTTAAAAATATTTGGAGTTACTAATTGTTAAACCATCAGATCTAAAAGTAAAGCTCTCAACAATAAAATAGTAAATGTTTAAAGTACAGAATAAGAGTATGTGCTCCTATATTACAATATTGTGGCAGATTTCATGCAAAAGAGCAAGGCTGTGGTCAAAGAAATGGGTTTGCTGCACAGATAATGTAAATGTGGGTCCTGCATATTCCTTCACCCTTTGTGCTCCCTCAGTGCATTGGTTTGTTTTAGTTAACAATACAAAACTGGAGAATTGCCAACCTAACTGACCGTTCTCCTGTGTCATACTAACAAAGCGTGTTCTGAAAGAGCAGTAGAAAAATTGCCAACATACCTTCCTCTTCATAGGCCTCTGCATGCAGCAAGCGTAGACAGCAAAAGCAGAACAAATAATATTAGCTAGACTTTGTGCATTTTTACCCCGAGCATATATGTACTTTTAAAAACAAATAATTTTGATCACATAAACTGCTGTACTGATGTATAAAGTAGGTGTAGAATTATAAAGCTGGCTCTATCGATGAAGACAATTATTATTATTATTATTATTATTATTATTATTATTATTATTGCTTAGAAATTGCTTTAAAATTGGTTTATGATTTGTCTGAAATTTGTTTTGAATCAGAATAATAATTCTGATAAAAGAACATTTATAATACTGATGATATGACGAATGATACCACAGACTACAGGTGTGGACTACAGTGTATAGTATAATATTACTATATTACTCTATTATAAAACTAAGACCACAGCAGTTTAGTTTGATGACATTATACCAGAATTATGTTCAATTAAACTATTAAACTATATTCAATTATTTTTCTTGTTAATAGAAACTTTATGCTAACCCCATCAGGAGTAGCAACATTAATCCATTTCCCTGCGTTATGCAGTGGTAGCAGTGTTAGCAGGGCTTAAGCAGCATAAACCAAAAAAAACCAAACAAACAAACAAATAAATAAACAAATAAATATTATTAAAATTGTAAAATCTTAAAAAGATTAAAAATATAAAATCTTAACTAAGAACATCATGTTGCCTTCGTAAACTAAAGTCTGACATTATTTATTTAATTCAATTATATTTAAACTAAATTAGTTAAGAAATAGATCATATTTTTGCATATTTATTGTAGTGCCTAATGCCTAGTGCCTGATATGCACTGCAAAGCATATAATTGTCAACTCCTTCACAAAAATGAAATAAATGAACTAAACAGGCCCACAGAGCACAGCACAGTCCCATACTTTAGATTAGTTTAGACCACATGTGTCAAAATCAAAGCCCATGGGCCACATCTGGCCCGATGTACAATTACATCTGGCCTGCAAGATTATTTTTTAAATAGAGCTATTATTATTGTTATTAATGACCTGCCAATATGAAATGCTGATAACACAAAATACAGATCCCACAATGCAGCGTTTCAGCTGCCTTACCAAACGCTAGGCGACCTGGGAACATTCCAGTGTGAATCAAGTTGAGCTTTTGTTGATGTATTTAACCCTATTGTACAGTTATTGTAAAGCCCCTCACAATGATAAAGAGAAAAGTGGATTCTGAAAACAAAGCCTTTCAAAACCGATGGGATTCGGAGTAGATGTTTACTGACACTGCCGGTGAACTCGTGTGTCTTATTTGTGAAGCGAATGTGGCTGTAATTAACGAATTGAATCTAAGACACCACTATGAGACAAAATGAAAAACCTGAATGCAGAGCAGAAGATACAGAAAGTAAAAGAGTTAAAGAAGATTCTGACATTTCAGCAGACGTTTTTACCCAGAGAGAAATCACAAAGTGAAGCTGGTGTGAAAACAGAGAAGAAATCAGTCACATCAGCTGGTTATTTACTGAGGGAAAGTTTCTGAAGAGCTGCATGATGAAGGTGTGAGACGTCTTGTGTTTGACAGGAGATATTTTTATGGAGAGCAAAAATTTAAGTTATTTAAAGTTTAAGTTTATTTTTTATAAAATGGCATAAGAGCAAAGAAATCTGATTGTTTTGATTTGTTGTTATTTTTGTTAAGGGTTTGTTGCAGCATGTTCATATTTCTAACTTAAATAATTTTGACAGGTGATATTTTTATGGAGAGCAAAATATTTTAAGTTATTTAAAGTTTAAGTTGATTTATTCTTGAATAATATTCCTGTCTGTTTTTATTTATATTTATGTTTAAAAAAATTTAGTTTTATTGTGTTTATTATGTTTATTATGTTTATCCTGTTCGGCCCGCGACCTAAAGTGTGCTTTGAGTTTTGGCCCCTGTGCAATTTTGAGTTTAACACCCCTGGTTTAGACAATCAGCAACATGCAGCATCAGTTATTAAAACCTTTTCTTGTAAATATACTTATGAATTAGTCAAAGCTACCAATCTAAATAACTTTTAAAAGTTTATAAATACTCTAATAAGCACACTAATAAATGGCAAGGCCATTTTCAATTGCATTGTACTTTGAGTAAGCACTGATGAAGAGGTAGCATTTGGCCTGCAGACAGAAACTTGACTTTGGGACTAGGTTGACCTGCATTGTAAAAAAAAAAACTGTAGTTCTGGAGGTGATAATAGTTAGGGAAGGATGAATGAATATCAATGCCACATACCTTCCTCATGCACCTCTTGTTCTGGCTCTTCCTCAGGCTCGGCCTCTGGCTCAGGCTCAGCCTCAGCCTCTGGGGCTACCTCTACATCTAATACCTCTTCTAATGCCACATGCAGCAAAGCAAGTGGGTGGTTACCCGTTAATGGATTGAAATATAAAGAGACAGCAGAGTTAGTAATGATAGATGAGGCAGCATTTGTGAAAGGAGGAGAAAAAGCTAAATAAATAGGTTCGAGAACATAAGGGGTAAGAGAACTGACAATCATGAGATTATTTAGGATAAAATATGTCATATTAAATGCTAACATGAACATAACATGATGCAATAGAGCTTAATTAGAGTTATGGTATGTGAATAAGTTAAATGGGGGTATATAAAAAAAATACATTTTTATCTGTTTTTTCTTTTGATTGCTTTGGGTAGAATCATCTGATTAAAAAGATAAATTATCTAGTTTGTTCAAGTATCAATTATTAAGTGTTAAGAACTGTATTTAGTCAAATAAATTATAATCATTTTACATTGATTTATTTGAGTATTTGGCAGAACATTACCACCAGAAGTAAAATCACTCTTAAGTCTGACACAAATGCTGTGTCCTTAGAAGTCATATAATAATATTGATCTTGTTAAACAGCTGAAGAAAATGAGCTAATTTTAGATTAGGCTAAGAGCCAATTAATTGTTAAAATTTTGGAGCTTAGGAGAGGCTAGATGAATGTGCTAATTATAGTTCATTTCAGAGCCTATATGAGGCCCAGTTCAGTGTTAATTTCAGTTTTCCCTTATATAGCTACATACAAAAAAAGGGAGTCTAGTTTGAAACATTAATCTAAACACTTTATGTAAAAACAAAAAAAACAAAGAAAGGTTTTAACCATTTTTAACACACAATGGGGAAACAGTGAAGTTTGAATTCAGATTTAGAATCAGGCATCTTTAAAATATTAAAGTTAGATTGTTATTAAACAACAATCTACTCTCTGGTTATTCTTTATGCATGAAATTAATGCAGATAACAGGAAGGAAGACTTCAGCCAATGTGTGACCTTTAGAGCAGCACTGCTGCATAAGTGAACAAAAAGTTTTTTTATGAGTTATTATCAGTTGGAAAGTTGAGAGTGTTGATATAAATAGTACTACTGTAACATTGCTATTACAACTACTTATAAAAACTTTATTTCGGCTTCTCCCATTAGGGGTCGCCACAGCGGATCATTCGCATGTTTGATTTGGCACATGTTTTTACGCTGGATGCCCTTCCTAACGCAACCCTCCCCATTTATCCGGGCTTGGACTGGCACTAAGGCTTGTGCAACCCTAATAACCAAACATAAAAAAATAGAAAAGAAGAAGAAGAAGAAGAAGAATAAATTAAACTCACCCTCAACACCACTGAAAAAAAATTGATAACATTAAGCATCAGGAAAGCATATATTTTTTTCAATGTTTGAATGATGCAATATTAAACAAAAAGCAAAAAATACTTACACATCCTCTGTGTCAGACATACTGTTCAAACCTGAAGTGAAAGAGACATTCTTCCTTAGCACATATAAAATTCACTATAAGATTAGAATTGACATCACTATCAAAAGTTCTGCTCATCACAATAAAATAAGCAGTTTTTATTCTATATATTGACTCTTGATGAGACAATGCATCTGCATCTGCTTCCCACAGATAAACACTGTTGCTCCCATTTCACAATGCAATTGAAGTTTAGTATTACAATGAATCGGTCATCTTAAGGGTTACCATTCTTTATAACACTGCTCACGGAGAGGTCAATTGTTCATAAAAAGCACTCTTGCATGTGAGGACTTTACTGCCCTTCTTGGTTGTGTTCTGACATATGGAACATTAGTGCAGCTGTTGAAATTTTGGGGGATTATCAGAAGCTCATGTATCCTGCTCTCAACAGCTCCATAATACACTCTGTGGACATATGAGGACATAGCCTTCAACAAGCATTCATCAAATTAAACAGATGATATTACCGACCATATCACTAAGCTTCTTAAAGTAGCACAATGACTTTCATGGTTTATATGTGATTAATAAAAGCTGATCAAGGTTTTTCAAAATTCCGAAGTCTTCCAGTATTATTTATAATAATAAAAATAAAATAATAATTATTATTATAATAATACTTTATTATTATTATAATAATACTTTATTATTATAGACTATATTAAATATGATTGACAATAAGTGATTCACTAATTGTGTACTGTATTACTATTACTATTTTCTTAACCCTAACACCTAGCCCTTGCTAAGTTATTACTCTCACTGCTAACATTGCGTTTACTGCCAGTACAATAGAGTGCAAAGCTATAGTGATTGTCTTATAATCCACACAGAAAATATCGTTTGGCCATAAGGCAAAGGTGGGAATTAATGAAGTACAAATACTTCGTTACTGTACTTAAGTAGTTTTTTTGTTATCAGTACTTTACGTCACTATATTTTTTCACTTTCACTAATTACATTTTTTACACAAATATCTGTACTTTCTTGTTAATTTAGTTTTAATATATTTGGTAAAATGATCAATATTTTTTCTTCTAATTTTTTCTTTAGCCCATCAACCAATTTCTTATTGATATATGGCTTTTCAATCTACCACTGGTGTATCATTTTCTGGCACTCACACACGACAGATGTCGGCTAGTCTACAATGCTAACAATGCAGAAGACAACAAGAAGTATGGGTTTAACGTAGATGTGACAGTCAGTGTCAGAGTCAGCGATGTAAACATGACTGAGAACAGAGACATTCCTGATCATGTAATCATCTTTTCTCTGCTTGTGTTCTATATGGTGGTTGTTCAGCCTGGATACATTCATTAGGTAACACAATTTGAAATTCTTTTGTATAAATATATATGATGTGAGGTCTATTTTCCAGCATGAAACTAAAACAGGTAGTAGTAATGGCTACATTTTACTTAAGTACATTTTAATTTAATTCAATTCATTTTTATTTGTATAGAACTTTTAACAACGGACATTGTCTTAAAGCAGCTTTACACAGATAATGTGTAATTTTACTTAATGTCCAAGCCCTATTTCTTTTCTTTAACTAGAGTAAAAAGTATAGTTTTACCAGTCATTTTAAACAGGAGTATCTGTACTTCTACCTGAGTGATGTGTTAAAGTTTGACATCTCTCCCATTAAGGGAATTTGAGACTGTTAAAAATAAAATTATACACTAGATCACCAGAGATCTGTTAGCATAATAAAACTATTGGTTTCCTTCTAGTTATCATTACTACTGCTTGTTAATGTTTTGTAGAACATTGACCCCTAGAGAATGAGAATATCTTATATGGTACTCTAAAACAATCAGAAGATAAAAACTCAAATAAAATAATATAATTAATACCATTATTTTTCTTTGCTAAATCAATAAGTACTGAATGATTTCCCATTGACTTGTATCTAATTCTAACCAAAGGTTTGAAGTTCACCCCAACATGTTTGGATACTTACCTCAGGAAAACAACAAGAGGAGAGTGTCAAGGAGCCTGGCTGTGTGGTTCTGCACACGTCTTCACTTATTTCACCCTGTGTTATACGAATACTTAATCTTCTAAGGACCCGTATTGGCTGAGAAGGTCAGACAGGGAGTTGGGCCAGATTTGCATCTTCAGAACCACCCCAACACACTGTGCTACAAACACCCAGGCTCAATAAGGATATCAAAAGAATATGCTGGATGGAAGGAGTCAGGTTTAAACAGCTGAAATGTCTTAGCTGAATAGCTATATTTGTCATAATACAAGGCGAGCAGACATAAGGCCAAGCTGATGGTGTGAGAAAGCCTGGACCTTTTACACATCAAATAGGCATGCAGAAAATGCCCCTTAGAGTTCTAAGAGCTTACGAAACTCTCTCCAAGTCTGCTGCAAGTAAAAGCCATAGCCCATATATAAACGTGTTCATAGGATAAGGTCTCTGATTCAGACAAATTTCAAAACTGATACTGTATATTTCAGACATAATGGGTATCACCACATGCCAATGAAATCAAACATTCATTTCACTAATCATAATGATAAGCAAAGACAATCCATTAATCTTTTAATTTAGGGAGTAAAACATACACATACACATTCCAACTGTAATATTGCTTAATGTTGTTTTCACCTGGAAGTATTTCTTGTATTTGCATCAATATATTGTTATATAGTGTTGGGTCCCTGGTGGTCTAGTGGTTAGGATGCGGCGCTCTCACCACTGCGGCCTGGGTTCGATCCCCGGTCAGGGAACCAACCCCAGCCACTCTCAGTGCCGGGTTCCAAGCCCGGATAAATGGGGAGGGTTGCGTTAGAAAGGGCATCCAGCGTAAAAACCTGTGCCAAATCAAACATGCGGCTAATTCGCTGTGGCGACCCCTAATGGGAGAAGCCGAAAGAACGCTTTTTTATATTGTTATATAGGGTTGTGTATTCCAGGTGAGCTGCATTCCACTGTTTACCATCACTGAGCAATAATGTGTCGGGTGCCACTCTCTTCTCTCCTCTCACAGGAGCGGAGAATCTCTGATGTCCTTTTGCGTGCACTGCACTACATTTGTGATCTGTTACATTTTGTTCGGTTTCTTTTTTCACATTCTCACGGGCAGCAATTAGATAACATTTGCCCTCACCCTGTAAAGAATGTTAAGCTTGGTTCGCATCTTCCTCCCGTACAACAGTTCATAAGGTTTTTTTTATGTCTCGCTGTTTCATAAACTCGGCAAAGACAGCAGAAGTTATTGTACGATACACTCTGGATTGCCTTGGAATGATAGTCAGTGAGTGTTATTATATATCGGTCAGCAAGGGGTTTCGAATGGTCCGACTATATCCAGACCCAGTTTTTTCCATGGGCCCTCAGGAAACTGAACTGGTTGCAGGGGTGCTAGATGCGTTACAGCCGATTTGTCATTGGACTGGCAAGAAATGCATGCAGAGATTGTTGACTGAACCTGAGAGTCCATCTGTGGTCACCAGTAAAGGTCCTGTAATCTCTGTTTTGTACGCACTACTCCCTGGTGAGCCTCATGTGCCAAAAAAATCACGGTGTGTCGTAAGGCTACAGGAACAGCCTCGTTCCACTGTAAACAAATGCATCTTTTAATGAAAGTTCATCTCTCGCTCTGAAATATGAAATCAAGTACTGACGGACTGCCTTGGTGGAGGGTGGCCAGCCATGCCTGATTAGCTTTAGCAGTTTTTCCAGTTCAGGACAAGCAGTACAAGCAGTTTCAAAATCAGTCACTGAAAGAGAGCATAATGTTAAGGAAACTAACACAACAATTTTAGGCTCAACATCATCAGAGGAATCAGCAGGTGCAAAACAGAGCAGACGTGCTGCCCAACGAGCGATTTGCATTCCGGCTCTTTCCATTCCTTTTGTAGTAAGTAAGGTGGTGAGTGCCTAATAGTCTGTGTGAAGTGTTAAGCAATGGCCCCACAAGTATGTTCGCCATTTTTCAGTAGCCTACACACATGCTAGGGCCTCCTTCTCTACGATAGAATATATTTTTTCAGTGTCTGTGAGTGTGCAGGAAGCAAAAGCCACTGGTTTTTCTGTTCCGCTGGATTGTATTCGTGCAAACACTGCCCCCAACCTGTATTCACTTGCATCCGTTGAAATTACTGAATAAAGTGTGGGGTCATCAATGGCAAGGGCCTGACTGGACACAAGCATCTGTTTATGCAATGTAGTTTCTTTGGTGCATCGGCAGAGTTTTTTAAATACAGTATGGTGATGTCATGCACATGGATAGTTGCTTTCTGTAATGTCAGGTCTGGCACGAGTAACAATCTCTGTCTAATATCATTGCTTTGTAAATGTTCCAGCAACTGGTCGCAAATCATGTCATAGACTTTATCACAAAAGTTACATTTGCAAAAACGTTGTCGGTGCTGAGACATTCACGGACATTATTAATCAGTCAATAAAGTCAGTACTCAAGCTTAGTATCCCCATTGCCAATTTGTTAGATCTCTAAGTAAGAGCAAGACACCAAGTATTATTATTATTATTCAACAGCACCTTCACAGATTTGCGCCTTGCTTCAAATGCTTCTTTTTCTTCTTTCTCCTATCCAGCGTCTCTAGTGGTAGTGCAAGGAATTGCATAAGACACAACAATGACAAAACAAGCCAAAAAGTTGAGCAAGCTAGACCAGACCTAAAACTAAAATAAAAATTTTGACATCCAAGCTCTATTTTATGTTTTTCCTAACATTGTCTGTCACCTGGAGAACCTTGGGCTAGTAAGATTGCTGCTGGCTTGGGTAAGTGGATCAGCTAGATTATAAAGAACTGACATAAATTTTAAAGTTATGAGCTCAGTTACCACACATATACAGTCTGGAGCCGGTAACTCTATATTTTCTCACATCAGCACCATGTTCACCCTCTTTAAAGTCTTGGAGGCCTCACCTTCCAGTTTATTGCCAATTAAACCACTTGCAGCCAGCCAAATTTGTCATTGGATCACTGACAGTGGAATTGGATTCAACATTTTCAAAAAATCAGAACTTTAAGAATCTTTTATTTCAACTGATGAATTATTTTGGTATTAAATTTAAAAATTCACGAAGAATTAAGAATTCTTAAGAATTCATTACGTTTTTTGTATCATTTCTATCTGATGGAGTAGAGAATCTGTATTTTCGCTTGCTATGCTAGAAATCTTTTGATGACTTCTCCAAAAATGTCTATCCAATTTGGTCTCATCCAAGATGCACTCCCTATATCAAATGATAGGTACCAAAGTAAAGGCTATTAGATTCTTCCTTCAATATATTTGAAGCCATTCAATCTGAGCCTTTCAGACTTCCACTTATGCTGTGTTACACGCCCGCTAACACTCTCAGAGTAAAGATTTTACCACCCACTCAATATTTTAGCTTTTCAAATGTTGAATATCTTACAACAATATACCACACACAGATGATGCAGGAGTAACTCTGCCAACAAAACTGGGATTTGTCTATAAGCAAACACCACAACTGAGTGGTGGACATCATCAGCTTTACATATAGCTAAGCTGGCCACATTATGAGAAGCATATAGCTAAGCTGGCCACATTATGAGAAGCATTTGATAATGTTAAAGATTTCAGAGGTCTGCTAAAATCAAAGGACTGCTAAGCACCACAAAGCACCTTTTTCCAGATTCTAAAAGAGCAACTTTACCCTTCTCAGTAATGTGAGTGCAGCAAACATATCTGTGCACCCGTATTATATCAGTGTGATGTTATTCAAGTGTTCAAATACTAACCCCTGTGTTGAAACCAGTTAAAGCCAATATGTGGATAAGCTTTAAAAGCGTTTTTGTTTTTCTAGTTGCTGTGTTGTAGACAATATATCACAGTTTTAATGACCATCCATATTTATTTTCCACACACTGGAATGCTGATAGTGTTTATATAAACCACTCAATGATTATCAGTGTTTTGTCAGCCGTTTTACTCTCCAAATATCATTGAACTGCATTAGCAATGTGCTTGAGATCATTATCATACAGTTATCCTGCTTTCCAGGTTGAATTAAATAATGAAATAAAATCTGTCAGTACTTTTCAGCATCCATGATCCTATCAGTTCGGACAATATTGCCAATACCACTGGTAAAAATGCAGCCACAAACCAAGAAGGACCCTCTACCACGATTCAAATGAAGCCCGCAAACATAAATTTTTCCTTTTCTCCCCAACATTTCTTTTCATATTTTGTCTACAATTGGACTTCAGATCGGATGATGCTCCCTAATATGCTTTAAAAACTTTTTTTTTTACTCTTCGAAGTAATCTTTGTCAGCTTTAGCTTATCTTTGCCTGTTTAACCTCTGGAAAAAAAGTTTTTGGCTGCTGAAACAAAGGATAATGCTAGAACAAATAAGCTGTTTAATTTCTTTCAATCTCTATATGCATTCCTTCTGCTGAACCTTCTCTCATTATATGATCCTGCTTGAATTATCCTGATGGTCCTGTTCATGATTTATCCTCTGTTTCTGATTTTACACATAACTTGTTTTTTTGTTGTTTTTAATGGTCAATATGTCACAGAAAATGTTAAATCTTGGACACTGCAAATACACTTAAAATAACTACAGAATAGCAGCAAACCATTATTATATACATACATTTATTAAATCCCTTTAAAGTGCAAAATTTTTAACATCAGTGTAGTCAGTTTTTTGTAAGACATTACTCCAATTGACCAGACATTATTTAATGGGTAAAATGTGAAACAAAACACACAGGAATTATTTTGTTAACTTTACAAACCAAACACAGGTTTTTGGAGCCTGATATAAATCTACCTATCTATCACATCAAGTATTATTAAAAGAGGGTAAAAGCTAAAATGCTGTAAAATTAAATTATAGTTTGATATATATGTACATATATATATACACAGTGGAACCTGGTTTTGTCGATGTCCTAGGGGCTCGCCCAAAAGCATCGAGGTAACCAATGATCGAGATAAACAAAAATTTAAATGGCGGCAATATATTAACATGCTTGAAATTTCTTTATGTACATGATGTGCGTTAATAAAAATGCACATGCACGTGTTTTTAAAGGGTTTTTTTTAACACAACAGCGTTGCCGCGATTTGTTTGATGAAGGCATGCTATAAAAATACATGCAGGGGGACTTCCGTGAACATTAGTCTTTTTTTCTTCAGCAATCTTAATTTTTTTCTGCAACATACTCATAATCAAGTCTATCTGTGACATATCTTCAAGAAAAATGCCAAAAGTGGAAAAGCAAGCACGAAATACGGCAAAAACGTCGACCGAATCGGGAAACGAGCAAGCAGCTAACGCTATGGCTATGGCTGAACCGGAGACTGAGCTCACACCTGCCTCTTTGAGTAAGTTAATATCATTCACTATTCGTTTGGAAATTTCAACACTGCGATCTGAATTTCTGTCTGAGATTCGTTCTGCCATGTCCACACTACAAGCAACCCTCTTATCGCAGGCTCAGAAGATTGGGGACATTGAAACGGCACTTAATAACTCAGACGCTCGATTGACAGTGGTGGAGACCATGTGCGATGCGTTGAAAGCAGAGAACGACAGTTCAAAACTCAAGCTCGACAATTTGGAGAATCGCTCACGGAGTCAAAACCTAAGGATATATGGAATATCCGAAGGATTGGAAGGCCACAGTCCGGTTGCTTTCATGACTTTCTTTTTTTCTGACTTGTTTGGGAGTAGCGCCTTCACGAGGCCTTTAGAAATTGACCGCGCGCACCGCGTTTCGTATTTTCCCGGACATGTCGGCTGAGGTGGTGAGGCGCCATGCTGAGTTTAAGGACGTGAAAGCTTCTCTTCGCAGCATGGGCGTCACCTATGGAATGCTACATCCCGCTAAACTCCGTGTCGACTTTCAGGGACAGCGACATGTTTTCCACACTCCGCGGGGAGCGATGGATTTTTTCACTGCTTCCATCAAGACTTCAGCGAACAGGGCCTGACGAGCAGAATTTACCCGAAGCTTATAAAGTAAAGTAAAAGAAAAAATTAGGAGAGTAAAATTTACTATTCTATCTGTATTTGTTATATAAAGCCACGTTAATTTAGTCATGTGTAACACACTGCTGATAATAACTTGTACATATTGTAATTCAGTTCACGGAGAACTGCTGAAAGGGCAGCCAATAATTGAAGGAACCTGTTAGTTGTTCTCTTTTGTATCTGACTGTTTCCAGTTAGGTTTGTAGTAGTTATGGGTGTTAGACCCTATGTCCACTCTGGATGTTTGGAGGGGATAGGGCTTGTTTATGCTTTTGTTTTTGTTTGTTTGTTTTGTGCACCTTCGATCATCTTGTTTTTGATTGTTCTTCTCTTTAATGCTCTCTCTTTAAAACCCCCTGACCAATTTATTGACTCTATTAAACCCTTGTTGACTAAAAATGCCTGATATGCACCAAGCTACTTCGGGCAGGGTTAAGATGATTAGTTGGAATTTCAAAGGCTTAAATAATAAGGTAAAGAGTGTAAAAGTATTTTCTCATTTAAACAACCTAAAAGCCAACATAGGTTTTTTTACAGGAAACTCATTTAAAGATATCTCGCCACAAAAGCTTTCTCAGGTCCTGGGTAGGACAGGTCTTTCATTCGGGATATAATTGTAAAGCTAGAGGTACCGCCATCCTAATCAATAACAATACCCCGTTTAGCCCCTCGAAAGTTATTTCAGATCCCAATGGTAGGTATGTGATTGTCTCAGGCTCCCTTTATAATTGCCAAGTTACTTTGGCAAGCATATATGCGCCTAACTCAGATAATCAAGACTTTTTTATTAAGCTTTTCTCTACACTTCCAGACTTAAATTTTTATCAACTAATTATGGGAGGTGATCTTCGAAAATAATTAACTCCCTCTTGGAGTTGTACGGAGTAACGGAAGTGTGGCGTCTTCTGAACCCCCTTTCTAGAGTCTTTTCCTATTTCTCTCCAGCTCACCACACATATACACGTATCGATTATTTTTTCATTGACAGTAAATTCATCCCTTTAGTAAAGTCTTCCTCTTATGAAAGTATAATTATCTCCGATCATGCTCCAGTAACTCTCGAATTGGCCCTCCCTGGCTGCTATAGGTCCTTATATGCTTGGAAAATGAATGTATTACTTTTGTCAGATAACCACTTTGTCAATTTCTCTCTGAAAAGATCTCTACATTTCTTGAAATTAATTCAACAGAGGGAATCTCTACATCTTTAATTTGGGAAACACTTAAAGCTTATTTACGTGGATAAATTATTTCTCACTCTGCTCATATTAAGAAACTCCGTAGTAAGAGGCTTCCCGAACTCTCTGAGCAAATTGGCATGTTAGATCAGGATTATGCGAGCCACCCGAATCCTTCGTTATATAATGAAAGGGTCTTTTTGCAATCTGAATTTAACCTTGTTTCCACCGCTTAAGCTGAACAGCTTTTGCTTAAATCGCGACACCATTTCTTTTTGAGTTTGGCGATAAACCAGGTAAAGCACTGGCATTACAACTTAGACTTAAAACTGCAAAAACAATTATTACCCAAATCCAAGCCTGAGAAGGTAGTGTTTCAATTCAATTCAATTCATTTTTATTTGTATAGCGCTTTTAACAATGAACATTGTCTCAAAGCAGCTTTACACAGATAATGTGGTGATTAAAGGTAAATATGTTCTTTGTAAGTAGAACAGTAGAGTGTTTTAACTGATCCTCAAGAAATTGATAACGAATTCAAATCTTTTTATTCCTTGTTATATCAGTCAGAATCTTTTAAGGATCCTAACGCTATCAATAGTTTTTATGATAATCTTAACACCCCCCAAATTGATAGCGAATCAAAAGCCAAATTGGACGAACCTATTAGCTTAACAGAAATTATGCAATCTATATCACAAATGCAGAGTGGAAAATCTCCGGGCCCAGACGGATTCCCAACAGTTTTTTGAAAAGCTTTCCCCTCTGCTTTCCCCACTGTTCCTCTTGGTCTTTGAAGAGTCTCTGAACGACGGCTACCTGCCCCCCTCTCTACGTCAGGCATCAATTTCTCTCCTATTAAAGCCGATAAGAATCCGCTGGAGTGTGGATCGTACCGCCCAATTTTACTCCTCAATGTAAATGTGAAAATTTTGGCAAAAGTTCTCTCTCTTAGATTAGAAACTGTTATCCAAGACATCATTCACCCAGACCAGACCGGCTTTATTAAAAATAGGCAGGGTTTTTTTAATATCAGACGGTTAATGAATATAATTTACACTTCATCTGACTCTTCTTTGCCTGAGGCCTTGGTTCCTCTCGATGCAGAGAAGGCATTCGATCGAGTTGAGTGGGACTATTTATTTTTTACATCAGAAAAATTTGGATTTGGTGATATTCCTCTCCCTTGGCGTCTGTGAGAACGAAGAGTGTTAGCTCAGATTATTTTACTCTTTACCGTGGCACCAGACAGGGTTGCCCACTATCCCCTCTTCCGTTTGCTTAGGCTATAGAACCTCTCGCGATCTCCCTTCGTAATAACCACAATATCACTGGTATTATTAGAGCAGGAAATGAACAAAAGATTTCTCTTTATGCGGATGACATAGTGGTGTATGTTTCAGATCCAGAATCGTCTTTTCCCTACGTCTTAGATATTTTGAATCAGTTTAGTGGTGTCTCTGGCTATAAATTGAACTTACACAAGATTGAGCTTTTCCCAATTAATTCTCCTGCAAGATCTATTCCAGTATCAACATTACTATTTAAATTAGCCTCGGACAACTTCAGATACTTGGGAGTAACAATAACACGGATATATGGTGACCTGTTTCAGCATAATTTTTTTGCATTGTTGGAGAAAACCAAGCAAGATCTTGCCAAATGGACGACTCTTCCCCTCTCTCTGGCAGGTAGAATCAATAGTATAAAAATTAATGTTCTTCCCAAGTTTCTTTTCCTGTTTCAAATTATTCCACTTTTTCTACCAAAAACGTTTTTTTAAGACCTTAGATCAAGCAGTATCTAATTATGTTTGAAATGGAGGCCCAATAAGGATCCAAAAATCGTTTGTTCAACAGCCCAAAAAACTAGGTGGGTTTGCGCTCCCTTACTTTTTAATATATTACTGGGCAGCAAATATCCATAGTATTCTCTACTGGAGCCAGTCACATTATGGCCTGTGCCAATGGGTTCCGGCATGGGTTGAGATAGAATGTAGTTCCTGTACTCATGCGCCTCTGCATGCTTTATTATGCTCTTCATTAGCATTGAAGACATCTAATTACTCCTCTAATCCTTAAGTTCTACAAAGCCTTAAAATCTGGAAACAATTTAGAAAACATTTCGGTTTCCAGGCAGCATCAGGTCTGTCTCCTATATACAAAAACCCCTCCTTTCTACCCTCTATTTCAGACGGATCCTTTGCGCTGTGGTTTAGAAGGGGCATTGTAAACATTAATGATCTTTTTCAGGAGAATACATTTGTCACATTTTCCTACCTGTCAGAAAAATTCAACCTCCCTAAAACTTATTTTTTCCGATATCTCCAAGTTCGTGATTTTGTAAGGAACACATCCTCTCATTTCCCGCACCCTCCTCCTAAACAAGAGATTGATCGAGTTTTAGAAACAAAACTTTGTAAGGGTACTGTCTCTAATATTTATAAAACTATTTTTTCATTTGTTGTCCAGTCAGGCTCTTCATCCCTTTCGAAAATAAAGAGTGACTGGGAATCGGACCTTAATTATAGTTTCACAGATGAGGAATGGTCCAAGGCCCTTAATTTTAGATATCGAACCGTGTCCCCTAATAGCACTATTTGGACTCAAGCCCACAAATCCCCTCTTGTCATCCTTACAATCAAACATGCTTGCCTTTTGTTTTATAGTAGCAAAGAGACTTATATTACTGAATTGGAAGAATCCTCACCCACCCAGTTATTCTCATTGGATACATGACCTGTCGCAATTTATGCAAATAGAAAAGATTAGATTTACATTACTTGGTATCACGGAAAAGTTTTACACCACCTGGCAACCATTCTTATTGTATTTAAGAGAAAGAGGAACGGGAAAAAAATAATATCCTGTTCTCTTTGTTTAGCCTTTTTGAGCTCTTCCCCTTGCCCCTGACTTCTTGGTAGCTGTAGAAAGGAAAAAGGAGACCATATATCGTTGAGAGTGCTAATGTACGTGGGTGCAAATCTTTTATTTTTTTTATTGGTTTTTTTTTTAATTTTATTTCTATTTTGTATATCTGTTTTTTTTTTTTTTGTTTTTTATTTATTTTTGTTTTTTTGCTTAATTTTTTCTTTCTTTCTCCAGTTCATGATGCTCACATTCATGATTATGATTGTATATAGGACTTAGAGGGTGAGAGACCAATTTTTATTGTTGGACTAGATTAACCACTGTTCCATTGTCTCTCTCGCCTAAGTGTCTTTCTGTTTGAAGTGCATCAATAAAAAAATATTTGGACTAAAAATACATACAGTACATGTTTATCTGTCAGGAATCCACCTACCACGCCCCCTTCAGCCACCTTCACCGTGTCAGGTGTTTTCCTCGGCCGCTTTCTCTGAAGCTTCCGGCTTCACTCGCGTACATATGGGGCTCGTTTATCATCATCACCAGCTCCTATTTAAACTTCCACACTCTCACCGTCCGTTGTTGTTGGTATATGTTGGTTCACGGCGGTCATTGTTATCGCTCATCTGTATCCCGGTACGTGTCATCCCACCAGCACTCTCTCAACGGCTGCTCTTTTCTTCCCAAAGCGCACCGCAGATTCCCCCCGATCCTGCCGGTGTTCATTCTATAGTATCGCCTCCCGTTCATCGCATAACATTTAACAACAAAAGGTATATGTGCACTAACTAACAGCAGAGATTCACCAGTATACAATACAAACACCTGTAGCAGCTGTAAGTCTTGATTTTTCCGCCACTTCCGCAGGTTCTTCTGCGGCTGCACCGAGATAACCAACGTTAAATGGCAATTTCCCCCCCCCCACTAGTGCTAGAAATATCAGGGTTTATATATATATATATATAGTCTTCGTCCTACACATAACACACATCATATATCATAAGCTTGTGCTCCATTACATCTGATCACATGCACTTTATTAACATGTGTTTGTTAATATTATGAACAGCAGCTACGCTAACTCTTTTCCACTGCTTCTCTTTCTCTACCCATCCCAAGGCATCCTGAGGTTGAGCCAGCGCCAGTCACGTCCCACCTCATGAAGATTATTGACCTTTAATGTAAATGCAGACCCCCGCAAACATCCTGAACCATCAACAGACGTACCAGCGCTATTTGGATTCTACCCAATGTGGAGTTTGGACATGGGGGGGAAACTGGCATTAAGACGCTGATGTTGGATCTATGATCATCGCAAATGTTGAGCTATTTTATGAGTTGCTTAGTAGCTCCTTGTTCCATAATCTTAAATATAAGATTGTAGAAAGGACATTACTTACAATCTCATATTCCGGTGATCATGTTAGTTCTCACTCTCCAGTGTTCTGCATTGTTTAAAGATTTATGATCACACCCTTGAAATCACACAAATGAGGATGTGTTCCCCTTTTAAGTCTGGTTCCTCTCAAGGTTTCTTCCTCATAACATCTAAGGGAGTTTTTCTTAGTCACCATGGCTGTTTATCAGGGATAAACACAAACCGTTCACCTCAACTGTTAAATTCTGTAAAGCTACATTTTGAGACAATGTCCTTTGTGAAAAGTGCTATAGAAATAAACTTGACTTTACTTCGTCTTGCAACAGAAAACACTAATTAGCATAACAGAGTTGTAGTTAGAGAGAATAAAACTCACAGACAGATGTAAACTTAAACTGCATGTGCACATAAAACGCATTGCATAGGTCTTCATGGTCCTTATAAATGTATACCTTTTTGGTATTAAAACCTGGAACACGGATTTAAAAAAAATAACCCACAATTACAAAGTGGGGAAAAAGTTTTATTGAAGCTATCTAGGGATTTCCTCAATGGTCAGGGTAGTGTACTGTAGTAGATGGTCTTGACACTCATTTACATGCACTTGCCCATAAGTGGGATGGAAAATGTTCTGCAAAGGAGGCTGACGCGAACACCAATCTGCAACGGTTCACATACACACACATAGCAGTGCACACAAGGGGAAACCCCTGGCTGATTACTGCTCCCTGAATTTATAGCTAGTGCTTTTATTTTTGGTATGGCTGAGGGATCGGTCACAGTTTCCTGTAGCACACTTGCTACACTCCAACTAGAGCATTTGAAGTTGGATCCTACAAACAACCCCTACACAGGTAAACATTAACTATACATTTCTGCTACAGTAATTTTGTAGTAAAATCCACTGAAAACACACTGTTGTCAATGTCTGGCACTGCCTACAATAAATCTACTGTCCAGTCTAAAAAAACAATATGAATTATTATTAATTGTTTAGATTAATCTGTACATGAGGAGTCTTTTTCTTAAAATGTTTTATACTATATGTAATGCACAGTGTGAGTGTGTTTATAGAGAGAGATTTCTAGAGAGAGTTCTGGCTTGTTCTTGAAATATATTTTTTTTTATTAAGCCTCTGACAATCCTATAAATATACATTTATAAAGTTGTAAAATAAAACACAATAATATCTAAATAACTAAGCATTGATAACCATTCATAAAACTTATGTGAGTAATTTATCTTTCGTTTTACAATGAAGTATGTTATGAATCTAACCTGTTGTAAAGTTTTAATATCAGACTCCCCCTTTTGAAGTTCTTATGTTTAAGATCATTACAGTGCTGCTAAAGACCTGTTATACCCACCAGCATTATTCTTTCCTAATTATTTATCAGAATAGTGGGCATTTCATTCGGAAAAACATGTACATGATATATTGTATTCAGATCTGACGGCTTGGGATAAGCATTAAAAAATACTAAACTCACTTTTATTTGCAAGGAACCAGTTTTAGACTAGCCAGTGCTTTGTGCGTGGTTAGCAACAGCATTCAGCTTGTGGCATTCAAATGATGTTTGAGTGCTATTAAGGGCTCTGGTGTCTGCTAAAAAGCACAACATTACACCACCACCAAAAACTGTTGATACATAAAAGCTTAAATTATATTTAACTCTGTTTAGTGCTCCAAAGATGTACTGATTATTTTCTTTGCTTTCTGTGTTTTATGCTTAAATGGAAACTCAGCTTTCTTTCTAAAACATAAACAAGCTAACTATATTTCAAAACAATGCCTATTTCAAGTTAAAAAAATTGCTATTTAGGCTACAGTTAGCAATTCCTTTGAGGCATAGTTTATAAGATTTACTTTTTATTTGTTTGTTTTTGGGTTACATACACTCTAGAAAAATTTAGAAAGAAATTCCCTCATCATGCTGTCAGTTCTGTTAAATAATTAGAAATATTCAAAAATCTGAATTTCACATCACAATTAACTTGTTTCCTCTTGAATTCCTTTCCTTATTTTCCTCTCCCCAAACATCTTTTTCTAAATATTTTAGTTGTATTGTGACATTTGATGAATAATAAGCTGAAAACAGATGGGTTTTTGTTTGGTTGGTTGGTACAGGTGGATGCAAGTGCAGGTAAAATAGTATTTAATATTGCAAAGCAGAATAATCTTTAACAGTAACAGAACCAGGTCAGACAATCATTGAACAGAGGAAACAGGATTAAACAAAAGTGTAAACACAAATTAATATTGGGTTATAACTAGACAGCAAAACAGAACAATAAGGTTAGTTTCTATCAAAAGAATTGAGGACATACTTTGCAGTTGGTAAAATGAATGTGTGTGAGTCTATGAAGTTAGATGACTGAGAGCACTGTAAACTGTGGGAGCTGTAGTTCATAGTGGCCATGTTTGATGGCTGCAGTGTTTACTGGGAAATGAAGCTGTTATTCAGCTGTAAATTAAAAAACCCAACACATGTCAGATTGAGTGATTAGTTTGGAGGGGCATAGAGGCAGTGTAGCAAAAAACATTATATAGGCATTGTATTATATTTACAGTCAAATGTATATATGGCAATTTCTTGTCAAAAACCACTAATGCTAAACATTAAACAGTATAATATTTTGTTATGAAGGTTTTTGGTGACGTCAAGTCAAGTCAAGTCAAGTGGCTTTTATTGTCATTTTTACTATACACAGTGGTACACAGTACACAGTAAAAACGAAACAACGTTCCTCCAGAACCCTGGTACTACACTAAACAACAAAACAACATAAAGTGCATCGAGTGCAGCCTGGTGCAAACAGTGCAAACAAAAGAACAGTACAGACAGACAGAGTGCAGACAGACAACACAAGACAAGACAAAAGACAAAAACCAGATATAGCGCCGACTAGTAAACCTACTGTACTTATGTATACAGTACTGTGTGAGGTGAAATGTAAAAACTATACCCAGGAAAAAGTACAACAGAACAGAGCAATGTAGTGCAAAAAACAGCAGCAAGGAGGTGCAAAGACAGCATGTAAACATTTCTATTGTGGAATTAAAGGTGCGTTTTATATTCTTAGAAAAATGAATGTTGAAGAAAGAATATCAGGCAAAATATTTGTAGGTTATGGGTAAATAAAATGTTTGTACACACTACATACATAATTTAGTGTGTTTATTTGTGCTTATCACAGAAATTGGAAAACTGATGGAAGTAAGTTATGATGGGCAGCCTCTCCTCCTCGCCCCATACCCTCCCCCACTTTTGCCGAAGCCAGGGAAAGACAATGCCCTCCTGCAGAAGCTGTTAAAGAAAAATGTCAAGAAAAAAAACAGCTCCTTCTGTCAGACACCTATCCCGTTTCGCTCAAGCCTATCACCTGTAAGTGAGGCCAGTCCAGATGAGGAGCACAGTGATCTCAATACATCTACAAAAACTACAGAAGTGCCTGTGCACATTCAGATTCTTAACTCCACTACTGCTCAAGAAACAATGCCTCTCTGGCGGGCTGTTGATTCACACAATACTTCAGTCAGTTCCTACTCATACCCCTGTAGCAACCCATACCTCAATTCCTCTTGCAGTCCTCACAACAGCTCAACATCAATTCTGTCCTTGCAAACATATATGCATCCTGATACACCATTTAAACCCCAAATAGCACCATTTTATACATGTTCCTCTTTTCTGTTTGATGATGCTACTGAGCCAAACACAGACTCAGATTCTGCTCCACAGTCTGAGATACCCCTAAGCCTAACATTACCTACTGTTTTACACACTCTTAACAATACACAAAAAGAACAAGAATTCCCAGTGCCATATACTATTGCTCAGACCTTAAAACCTCCTCTACCTACCTATCTGGGCTCAGAAATGTCAACCTTGGCTCCAGTTATGCCTCCTGTTGCATATATAGACACAACTAATGTTCTTCCCCTGGTCCATGAAACAACAAGCCAGTGTACTAGACAGGAACGCAAAAGTACTTCAAGTACAAAGGACACTCACAAGTGTTTTGCAAATAATCATGTTAAGGAATCAATTCTGAAGGGATCCTGTATACCTCAAGATACTACTGCCAACATTTTAAAAACAAAGAATCCATCAAATATTACACAAAATGAGGTTTATGTTTCTTTTGATGTAACATCACAGCCACCACTAGAAAAGAACAGAAACCGAAGATCCAGTTCAACATGGGCATCGAAATATACTACTCCAGGATCCAACTCCAGCATCTATAGTAGTCCAGGATCCATAGTAAACTTGGGTGGTAAAGTATATGCAACAGTAAACAGTTCTAGAGATACAAAACCCACTAATGAAACCAGAGAAAAAACAAATGATGCTACTACTCTTTTATCTACCTCACTTCTTGATCTTACTTCATCTGAGGAATCGCCCAACACTCAGGAAAGAAACCCTTTCAAGAATCACAAACCTTCATCCTCTGTGGCAATTAATGCAGGAAGTTCATTTCAGAAAACAATTAATAATAATAATCCAGAAGCAAGTGTAGAGGTTAAAATTATGCATTCAAAAGTACGTCGACTGCATTATTTGGATTCTGAAATAAAGAATAATTTTTTAAAAGCACATTCTAAGAAATACTTAATTAAAAAGCTATCAGCTCTTACAACTACAACACGTGCAACAAATCTGTGTTTGGTGCCTGACTCTACATTGATGCAAAAGTATCAAATGTTTCAAACTGAGACATTAACCTCTGCTCCTTGTGTATACAGTGTCCCAAACACTTCTGGCTGTTGTTTGCAGCAAGTTTCTACAAACTCTTTTGATAAACAAATACATAATGTTGTGCAAAGCAAGTCTAACATGTCTAAAATAAATTCAACAGTCAAAGGATGTATTGCATACGCTGGAATTCAAAGCAACTGTAGATTAGAATCTCCTCTTAAAACACCTGATTTTAAACATACGCTTTCAAGATCGCCAGCTGACATATCATATGATACATCTTTCAAACAAACTTTTTCCAATGATCTTAACTCTGGCATTTTAATAACACATATTCCACAAACTTCAGGACTACAAATACAAATGTCAGATTCACCTGAAATGGAACTGGATACAGTTTCTACAAATATTCCAAGCAATCAAGCAAAGAAATATTTTCCTGACTTTTTGAATATACAAACTGTCAAAGCCCCTAACACAGATTGGCAAAAGGCTGAATCTATGATAGTTGTTAATCAGCTATCAGCATGTCATAAAAAACAAGCTGCAACCCTTAGAAACTTCTCCAGTGTTGACAATATAGACAGGTCTTCTGCTTTAACCTACAGTGAATTAAAGCCAAAATATAATTTTTCAAAGGCACAAGCACATATGCCAAACTCAAATATATCTGGAATATCAACAACAGACATATTAATGCAAAATATTCCACCTCAAACAGCAGGAATAGATAATATACCTAAATGTACATATCCAACAGAAAATGTTTATCCTGTGCTAACAGGATTTACACAGGTTTCTTCACAATCCAAACAAGACTGCTTTGTGCCTTTAAAGACAAAAACAGCTAAACATTTTTCCAGTGCAGGCTCTCTGACTGGAAACCACTCCAGATTCAAATCATTTATTAATAAGACATCAGTAAAACCCGACTTGCCACCTACTAGTAATAAAGAATCTTCGGTTCTAGTTAAACACAAACACAATGCAAATATTCAGAATCCTGTTAAATGTGACCTAGAAGTCGAAGAAAAAAAAGATTCTAAACCCAATACAAAATCAAATGAAGCTAGTACTGCAGTCCAGAGTGCTGTCAAAAAACTGAATGACAAAAGCTTCATTTTAAATCCCTTAAAACAGTTATCCAGTACAGGTTTTTTAAAGTCAAGCTGTACAGAAAAAGTTGTCAGAAACCTGTTGCTAAACAAACCAGAATTTCTCACATCCTCGACAACTCCTGACATGGACATTTCTGATCAGTCAAATTATACCACAGAATCAGATGCACAAATGATTGACTCTCGATGTAGGTGTAATAACAATGCTAAAGTCACTTCCATTGCAATAGATTTTTCTAAGCCTCAAACGTCAGACAATGGAAGAAATCCAGCCAAAAAACTCAGTAAAAGTACAAATGATTTGTTGGACAATCAGAATAATGTTACAGAGGAGATTGACTTTAAACAGGCGGAAGATGTTTTAAAAAATATCACAAACAAATCAGAGGTAATCCCTAAAGTGGAACGCACAGTAAAGCTGCCTTGGAGTCCAAAGAAAAAGATCAGCGGCTGGTCCAGCCTGAAGAAACACATGATAGTGGAACCTGAACCACCAAAGTTTCCAGAGCCAGAAAAAGACAATGACAAACATATCCTTGCAGCAGACGGAGACTCAAATAGAAATGAAAGGTTTGCTGAGGTTAAAGAGGAATCTGGCATTCATGAATTGAGCAAAAAGGAGGAGTCCCCTAAAGCACTTAAAATGTGGGATGCTCTTCTCTTTCAGATGTTCTCCACTAAGGAGAAAATCATGAATCAAATCAATGGCAAAGAATCTAAAACTGAGTCTAAGATATTAAAGAACAACTTGCTGGACATCCCATCATTTGTTCATCGACTGCCAGTTTTACTTTATAGCCCTCGTTTTAATGCCCGGAGACTAAAAGAAGCAACTGCAAGGCCTGTTACAAAAATTACTACAGTATTTCAGAGAACACTGTTACACCGTAAAGCTGAAGGTGAAGAGCCAAAAGACTTTAACAGAACAGCCAAAGGATTTCTTATAAAATAAACGAAGAAAGTGTATACATTTTTATCTAGAAATAATTCTAAACACACAGTATGAGGCAGTTTGTAAGGCTCTCTCTATAAGATGGACCGCACTAGAGTGAAGCTTTACAAACTTATGTTGGACTAAGACAGCTACAGTGAAAGGTCGGAGTTGTGTCAAGTCCCTCTGGGTGTTCCATGAGTAACAGATATGTTCCTGCACTTTATTGCAGGTGACTGACAGTCACAGCTGATCAGGCTGTGGCAGATAGTTTAGTGTAGTAAGAGACAAGGATAGAGAATGGTAGCCATATACAGTACATGAGATACAATACATGTTGTTTAAAATAAAAACTTTGACAGCAAGTAGGAAAAAAAATGCAATTTGCTTCTTCGGTATTTGTCTTTAGTCAAATTTAAATAAAAGTCAGCTTCATTGTCATTTTATGAACATTATATGGCAATGGATAAAATGACGAGGACTAAAAAACAACCAAACATGCAGACAAAAACATTCAGAATAAATATATGGTATACAAAATCAAACAACATATATATATATATAGTAAGCTACTACAGTGAATACTCATGAATATGCTATAGAAGTTTTATTATTAAGAATAAGACAATTGCATGTAACAATAATCTATGCTGTCTAACATTTATTTTATTATTATTTTTTTTTTATAGGCATAGGCATAGACTGCCTATTGTATACTTTCATTATAGTATAAGCCTATGTATTATTTGACTTAAATCACTGCTTAATACCACCACTTAATACGTCACAATTATAGAAACTATCATTACTTTACACAAATGCAATATAAAAACGTGTGGCACTACAGAGAGAGAGAGAGAGAGAGAGAGAGAGAGAGGCATTTTGCATATGGAGGGTGAATACCATTTTACTAAAGCGAGAAACCCAGTTAAGACAACTCCAAACCTCTACACCACAACCGAACCTGTGCCACCTACATCATCTGTAGCAGTTCAGAATTAATATTTGTCTAATAACATGACAAAAACATAAAATAATTTATTAAACTTCAACCTACTCAGATGCATATTCAGAATTTGCACCACTCCTTAGAAGCTGTAAGCCAGTGGTGTGTTTAGGTCAGCAAAAGAAGGGCCCTGATGGCTTACCACTGCATTTTACAGATTGTTTAAAAAAAATCTTGTCTTCAGTTTAAATTGTTTAGATATATTAGTTGAATCTCTCAGTATTATTAAAATAGGAAGTGTCATAATTTTGTGACTGTGACTGTATATTGCAGTATGTCTATTATTTATTATATATGTAGTAAGTACATGATAAAAATGTGCTTCAGCTTGCTTTTTAAATAGAAGGATCTTGAAAAACCAAGTGTATTACAAAGTGTATCAATTTACTCACACATAAAAAACATTATAAATATAAAATATACAAATGTACCAACTTATAATATTAAATATACTAAGAAATCAACTTCTAATAAGTATCTATCTTCTAATCTTAATAATATAACATCAATGAGTCAATTTACCAAAAATACACCTGAATTGTGTAAGAAAGAAAGAAATTGGCAAACATATTTTACATCCTGTGTATAGCAGTGCAAGTACATTATGTTGCAATACATGGCAGGATTATACACAGTCAGGAAGTAGTGATATATAGAATTTACCGCAGATTCACAGGTGGTCTTCAAACACTGTGGAAAAATAACTTTTTGCTTAATTTTCCCTTTAACAAAGTGAAGAAAATTTTGTGTTACCTCAATATTTTTATTCAGCTTCTTCAAGCGTTTATAAGATAACATTCAAGATAAAATTTGTATTTCTTTATTTTGTCACTTTAATGACCAATTGCAATCATGACATAAATATTCTTCTTTTTTGGTTCAAACTAAATGTTGCGGTTCATTAAATTTCACCAATCAGAGCCAAGCTTTTCAAATCAACAGGTAATTGTCCAATCGCATGCTGGCACATAAAGTCTAAAGTACCTTTTATAGACCCTTTTAGTGCCGACGGCATGATGACGTCACGGCGCCAGCTGGAGGCAGCCAATACAAACCAGCACAGGGAAAAAATTCAAACCAGCACAAAGTCGATATGATATCGCATACCTGCTGCCACTGCTAGACAACAAAAACGAGGACAGCTGTGCTTAAACACAAGGTAACGAGCGGACTGAACTGAAACGATCATCAAAAGAGCACAATTCATATCAGATTACAGTAAAGAAACTTTTGTTGATATGGTTTGCTTATGTGTCTAAAAAATTATCATGCATGCGCACCTTATCAGAAATTGGACAACAACTGAATTGATTTATAATTTAACGCTAACGTTTTAGCGTGTAATTTAGTTAACTGCAAGCTAACGACCAGACACTAAACATAAAGAAAACTGTTTCTGTGTCGTCTCCCTTTCTGCAGTTATCATAAGTGTAAAACTGAACAACTGTAGAAACAGAAAGGTAACAGTAAACAGACCCATGTTATGTGTCAGGTCTGTGTACAAGTGTGTCCATTTACTATCGTTTGCCATGTTAGTAGGCAACCTGAAGGGCAGCTCGTGATGTACACAGTGAGGTATATTTCTTTTCTCCACATTAGCCCCGCCCACAAAACCACCACAAAGTTTAATAACAGAAAAAGGCAATATTTAGTGGCATTGCATTCAGTGACGCAGATTTATTATTTTTATTGTAAATTGTAAATTAATTTGTATTATGTTCTCTAACAATTTGAATGCCTCCCTTCCCATGTCAAGTCGTTATGTAACCTCTTAGCTTTCATTAAATATAATAAAAAATATAAAAAATAAATACTTTTTTCTTAATATAATGTTTGTGTTTATAAGAACAAATAAATGCATGCAGGTTGTATTGATGTGAGGGCAAATAAATGATGGCAGAATCTTAATTTTTGGGTGGAATATAAATGTAATTGGTGTTTATGTTCATTCAGCCCAGTCTGACAACTATAATGCCTTTTTTTATTGATAAATATTTGTAATTGCAGATGTGTTCAAAGACTTAATTTAAAAAGGGGATGATTTTAAGAGAGGAGAAGACATCTTGAAGACCTGTACACAGCAAGAAAAAAAACTATTGAGACTATAAATGTTTGTATTATCTTACATTCAGGATAGTTGTACTGTTACACAGCAATATTTTGCTTGCCTTTTTCCTCCTTCCTTTTTGACTTACCTGGGGTGGAATAAAATGTTAATTTTGTAAATATACATGGTGTTTTTAGGTCACAAGTACCTCAAAATCTCAACCACAACTGCAAAAAAAAAAATGCAACTAATGTTGCAATGGGAGACCAACTTAAAAGAGACCTCCAGATGTTGCAGAGAAAAAAAAACAGCTCCTGTTACCTCCACTCCATTGTCGAATGACTGGAATGACAATGAAATTGACTTGTTTCAGAACAGAGAAGAATCAGAACAGAGAAGATCAAGAAAAAGAGCAGCAAGCAAAATTTTTATTTCATATCAAATAATGTGAAAGATATATTTCTCTCTGATTTAGTTCTTATGAAAAAAGGCAAGCTAACTTTGGATTCTTCCTTCTCAATTTTAGAAATTTGAAAATCTGACCTAATAGAGCAAAGATAGCTGCCAATTTGTCTAAGAAGGAGATTTCTAAAGCAGCAAAATGTTCCATTTCAATTGTCTAATTTCTGACTATTTTTCTGAGTATTTTGTTAAAGTAAATACAGCAACAATAACAGCCTCAAGTCTTTTTGAGTATGATGCTACAAGCTTGGTACACCTATTTTTATGCAGTTTTTTTTATCCTTTCAAGCTCCATCAGTTTGGATGGGGAGTGTCAATGCACAGCAATTTTCAGATCTCTCCAGATATTCATTCGGGTTCAAGTCTTGGTTCTGGCTGGGCTACTCGAGGACATTCAAAGAGCTTCTAGTAACCACTCCTTTGTTAGCTTGGCTCTGTGCTTAGGGTTGTTGTTCTGTTGGAAGAAAAAAAACAGAGAGCACAGGTTTTCATCAAGGATGTTTTAACACCTTCAATCATCTTTCCCTCGATCCTGACCAGTCTCCCAGTTCAACATTCCCACAGCATGATGCTGCCACCACCATGCTTCACTGTAAGAATGGAATTTTCCCAGTGATGAGCGGTGCCTGATTTCCTTCAGACATGATGCTTACCATTCAGGCCAAAAAGTTCAATCTTTGTTTATCATGTTCTGAGTGTCCTTCGGGTATGTATGTATGTATGTATGCAACAAAAACAATTCAATGCAGCTCACTGGTAAGTGGCGCTATGGTGAGCTATTTTTTAGAAAAGGCGTTGGTGACCCCTGCTCTATATTGTCTCACATTGTCTTTTATAGTCTGTTTTTGTCTTGTCTTGTCTGTTTTGTCTCGTATAGTTAAATTCAATTCATTTTTATATGTATAGCGCTTTTAACAATGGACATTGTCTCAAAGCAGCTTTACACAGAAAATGTGGTGATTAAAAGTGAATATGTTCTTTATAAGTAAGTTTGTCCCTGACAGGAAAAACTCCCCGATATAGCATAAGGAAGAAACCTTGAGAGGAACCAGACTCAAAAGAGGGAACCCATCCTCATCTGGGTTGCACCGAATGTCCATTTATAGCAGATATACGATGTTGCGGATTACAGTGATGATGATCAGAAGTGAAAAGTAGTCCTGAGTCAATGTAGCAGACTTTTGACATTAACTACAGTCCAATTTATCCTCAAATGCTCCCGTTCTCACTCCAAAATTTAATGGAACCACCCAAGGCGTTGATGAGAAACCGTCTCAAGCTGCACAGAGTGGCCTCCAGTCAAAGAGAACACTATCCAGAGGCAGGCCTGGACAAAGTGGGAAGATAGACAAAGGGGGGAGTGGCAGGAACAGTGGTCACTGGAACCTCAGGAACATGTTAAACTCGACAGAGAGAAAGAGAGAGAGAGAGAGAGAGAGAGAGAGAGAGAGAGAGAGAGAGAGAGAGAGAGTGACAGAAGGAGAAGGATATGGATTATTATGTGTCTTTATTGTTGTTTAAAAGTTAATGTCACTGTGCAGTTTGGACTCGGGCAAGACTCGCTATGGCAGCATAGCTAAAAGGGAGAACCAGAAGGTAACACAGACATGAGGGATCTCTGGGATAAGAGACGACCCACCACACCATTGTTAACAAACCTGAGTGAACGTGTGAAAGTAAGGGGATGACAGCATTCAAATATCCCACTTCACCAAACACTCTATATCCATGTTCCCTTCAGATCTGCTTCTTTACCTAAGAAAAAAAATCTACTAATAAAAGGCTTGACTAAATAAACACGGTTTCAACCTCAACTTGAACACCGAGACTGTGCCTGAGTCCCAAACACTGGTTGGAAGGCTGTTCCATAACTGTGGGGCTTTATAAGAAAAATATCTGCCCCCTGCTGTAGTCTTCATTATTTGATACCTTTCTAGCTGCCTCCATAATCACTCCTGCAGTAGTTGCCCAATCATCCAGCACCTCTTCACCAGCCCCTGTCTGACCTCTTCCCTGAATCTCGCACTACAGTCTTTATTTATTTATTTATTTATTTATTTGACAGGGACAGTGTACATTAATTAACATTACTGTAAATGCACCAGAATTAGCCAAAAGGCTATTTTTCATCCGTTGTCCCTGGACAGATCTTAAAATTGTCAACCTAAAAACAAAGAATTACAAGAAACAATACTAATATATAAAACAGATATAATTCTTTAAATCCTATTGTTAAATACATTATACAAGTTTACTATAAAACAGCAAGTTGGGTTAAGGGAAGAACACTTATTCTTATTAATGCTGACAGATCTGATGTACTAAGAACCAGTTTTTGAAATGCTTTATGAAGTGTATGTGGTGAGTTCTCTGATGTTCTGAGGTACAGAGTTCCACTCCTTTGCAGCTGTAACTGAAAAGGCACTCTGACTAAATACACTTTTCCTCAGAGGAACAACACAGTCTCCTCGGACTGACCCTCGTGTTACTCTCTGTGTGGTATTTTTAATATTTACAAACTGACTAAGTGGTGGAGATGACAGCCCATGAATGATTTTATATAACAGACAAAGGTTTGAATATTTAATGACATTTTCCCAACTTAAAAACTTATGCTTTTGTAAAATGGCACAGTGATGATATCGTAATGTTTTTTTATCCACAATTTTAATTGTCTGTTTGTGAAGTGACTCCAAAGATTTTAATGTTGTTTTATTTGCCTGTGACCAGGTTGTAAGACAGTAAGTCATGTGAGGCATGACCATGCTATACATGAACATTTTAGCTGCCTGAAGTGACAGGTTGGATCTTATAAACCGAAAATTTGAAATATTAAATTTGACTCGATTACAGACCTTTTTTATCTGTGATTTAAAAGTTAGTCTAGAGTCAACTATGATACCTAAGTATTTGAATTCTGACACACTTTTTATTTTTTTCCCTGACACATATATGCCTGATTATTTGCAATGTTTGATTTAGAAAAAAACATTGAAACCGTTTTATTTACATTAAGTTTTAAGCAGGATTGATTTAGCCATTCAGAAACTTGGACCATCGACTGTGTAAGTTTTTCAGCTACTTGTTTTGCGTTTCTACCATGGGTATAAATGACTGTGTCATCTGCATACATCTGAATATAGACATCTGCACAAACTGAAGGGAGATCGTTTATATAAAGTGAAAATAATAGTGGCCCCAAAATAGAACCTTGAGGAACCCCTGTGGACATGACGAGGGGTGGTGAATGGTAATCACTGATCCTAACTGACTGTAAGCGATTCGATAGATATGATTCTATCCATTTTATTGCATCAAAGGAGAAATTGAATTTGCTTAATTTGGTTAATAATATTTTATGGTTTACAGTGTCAAAAGCTTTTTTTAAATCGAGAAACACAGCTCCAACCACACCACCTTTATCCAGTAAATGCAAAAGCACTACTTCCTCCTTCAGTTTTCAGCATCTTATTCTTCTTTCAGTCCTCACTCTCCTCTCATCATTCTTCACCTCTAAAATAATCCTACAGACTACCATCCAATGCTGTCTACCTATACTGTTCCCTGCCAACACCGCTAAAATTTCCTTCAGGGTGCAACCCCTACATAGAACATAGTCCACCTGTGTGCACCTTCCTCTACTCTTATATGTCACCCTATGCTCCTCCTTCATAAAATACGTATTCACCACTGCTATTTCCATCCTTTTATCAAAATCTACCCTACCACATTCCTCTCCTTTAGGCCTTACCTACTATCACCTTCTCATCACCTGTGTTCCCTTTACCTACTTCCTAGGTACACTCTTCACCACTCCATCTCACTCACTCCAAAATTTTTCCTTCTCCTAAATCTCACAACCCACTTGTGGAGCATAAGCACTGATGACATTTATCATCACGCCTTTAACTTCCAGCTTTACGTTCATCACCCTATCAGAAACTCTGTACTCTTCCTTCAGAATCACCAATTCACCACTTTTTTCCATCCACAACATAAAAGAACAGTTTAAACCCACCTGCAATGTTCCTGGCCTTACTCCCTTTCCACTTGATCCTCTGAACACACAACATATCTAACTTTCTCCTTTCCTTCATATCAGCTGCCTCTCCCCCTTTACCAGCCATAGTACCAACATTTAAAGTACCAACTCTAACCTCCACTCTCCTCCACTTCCTTTTTCTGTTGTCTTTGTAGACATCCTCCTCCTCTCCTTTTCCTCCTTCGGCCAGCAGTAGCACAATTTCCACCGGAACCCTGTTGGCTAATGATACCTGTGGCGGTCGTGTGCAACTCTACTGGCTGGGTTGGATTATCCAGAACATGTACACAAATTAATAAGGTTTAGTATGCAATGGTTTTATCAATATGGGAATAAACCTAGTCACCTCTTAGCATAACAACTCAACTGCAAATGAACTAAAAGGTCCATCAAGGGTATTAAAACCACTAAAGGATTATTTTCATATAATCCAGCTAAGATTTACTCTAGTTTTAAAGACTTTTATGAGAAGCTATACAACTCCTCTTGCACATCCCAATACAGTGCCATGCTTTTGAATAAGATGCCCCTACCTTCAATTTCAGCGGAGGACCAGGCCTTAATACCTTCTTAATACCCCTCTCACAAAAGAAGACATTTTTGCAGCTATTAAATCTATGCCTAGTGGGAGGGGACGATGGTTTCCCTCAGGAATTTTCTAAAAAAAAAAAAAAAAAGATTTGCACATTCTGTCTACTAATTTCATGGCAGTAGTAGAAATTTGGGAAGACAGTTTTACTCCAGATTCATGAAAGACTGCTTCTATTAGCTTGATCCTAAAAAGGTGAAGAATTCGTTAAACTGTGCCTTATATTGCCCAATCAATTGTTTCGGTGATTAAGGTATTTCAAGGGAAAGTTTTCGGTGGCAGAATTTTCGGTGCATCCCTGTAATTTATGACTGGCCTCACGTGGGCCGGACAGGGACGTACAAAGGACGGATATGGCCCACGGGCCGTAGTTTGCCCAGGTCTGTCCTAGAGTCTGGAAGAAGAGAGGAGTGGCACAGAATTCAAGTTGCTTGAGGTCCAGTGTAAAGTTTACACAGTCTGTGGTGGTATGGGGAGTCATGTCATCTGCTGGTGTTGGTCCACTGTGTTTATCAAGTCCAAGGTCAGCACAGCTGTCTACCATGAAATTTAAGAGCATTTAATGCTTCCCTCTGCTGACCAGCTTTATAGAGATGCTGATTTCATGTTTCCAGCAGGATTTGGCACCTGCCCACACTGCCAAAAGCACCAAAAGTTGGTTAAATTACCATGGTGCTGGTGTGCTTGACTGGCCAGCAAACTCACCAGACCTGAACCCCATAAAGAATCTATGGGGTATTGTCAAGAGGAAAATAAGAAACAAGAGACCAAAAAATGCAAATAAGCTAAAGGCTGTCAAAGAAACCTGGGCTTCCATACAACCTAAGCATTGCCACAGACTGATCACCTCCATGCCACGCTGAATTGAGGTAATTAAAGCAAAAAGAGCCCCTACCAAGTATTTCTTCTTCTTTTTCTTTCGGCTGCTCCCATTAGGGGTCTCCACAGCTCAGCACAGATCATCCGTCTCCATAGTACTCTGTCCTCTACAAACCAACAACCTGCATGTTTTCCTGTCAGCGAGCCACCAGTCATGCCTCCCTCCAATGTTCAAAACTCTCGCTCAGCCTCTCCCTCCTACTAATTTTCCTGTCCCCTTAATTAGGTGTCTCTTCCCCTTCTCTCACTGTCCGATCTACAGTTTACGACCATAGATCATCCAGACTACCTACTGTTCTTACGACCGCCTGAGTTTCACATGCTCCTAGCTACACTTCAGGTGAAGCATGACTCAGTTGAATTTATCATTTACTGCAGTTTTGTTCCGGTTCCTGATGTCTGGTCTATTCGTGACATCCTCACTCTCCTCCTCTTTTTCTTCACCTCCAAAACCATCCTACACCTTTCAAGATGTAGAGTAATATGTTTAAATGTGTAAAGTAGTGAACTGCATTAAATTTTGTTTGTTAGTTGTATAATTACAATACAATAACAATTTCTCTCTGGAGTTTATCTTTTGGCATCGTCGTGTGTTTAAAAATCACTATCAGTGAATCTTTTCTCCCGTGCAGCTCAGAACACAGGTGAAGTGCGTTTTTTCATGCCCAGTTGTTTTCAGCGTGACGAATAATTCGCATTTCCTGTTGACAGACAGAGTGAGAGGCAGGTCAAACTTTAAAGGAACATCATCCATAATCATGATGTTTTACCGATTCAGTGGGAGCGCATTTGTTTTTATATAACCATAACCCTAACCCAAGAGTTTCATTGGTTTACCTGAACCCGTTCGGCAATTTCGTTGGTCTAGTGTTACAGGGGTCAATTTTTTAACTTGAAGCTTGTGAAACTGGGAAAACCCCCAAAAAAATCCATATGCTTCGTTGTTTAAGCCGTGGGGTTCAAAGAGTGGAAAAAAAATAGCGGCTTATAGTCTGGAAAATACGGTATATATTCATCTGTATATAACCCAACCATTATGGATGCACAAGCCAGTGCACTCTTAGTGCCGGTCCCAAGCCCGGGTAGATGGGGAGGGTTGCATTAGGAAGGGCATCCAGCGTAAAACGTGCCAAATAAAATATGTGGATCACAAATGAGAATTTCATATCGGATCGGTCAAGGCCCGGGTTAACAACGACGGTGGAAATTGGGATACTGTTGGCCGGAGGAAAAGGAGAGAAGGAAGATGTCAACAGAGACGGCAGGGAAAGAAGAAGTGTAGGAGAGTAGAGTTTAGGGTTGGTACTTTAAATGTTGGTACTATGACGGGTAAAGGGAGAGAGGTAGCTGATATGATGGAGAGGAGAAAGGTAGATATGTTGTGTGTTCAGGAGACCAAGTGGAAAGGGAGAAAGGCCAGGAACATTAGAGGTGGGTTTAAACTGTTTTAACATGGTGTGGATGGAAAGAGAAATGGTGTAGGGGTGATTCTGAAGGAAGAGTACAGTAAGAGTGTAGTGGAGGTGAAGAGAGTTTCTGATAGGGTGATGATCGTCAAGGTGAAAGTTGAAGGGATGATGATAAATGTCATCAGTGCCTATGCTCCACAAGTTGGTTGTGAGATGGAGGACAAGGAAAGATTCTGGAGTGAATTAGATGAAGTGGTAGATGGTGTACCCAGGAAAGAACGATTGGTGATTGGGGCAGACTTTAATGGGCATGTAGGTGAAGGGAACAGAGGTGATGAGGAGGTGATGGGTAGGTATGGTTTTAAGGAGAGGAATGTGGAAGGGCAGATGGTGGTAGATTTTGCTATAAGGATGAAAATGGCAGTGGTGAACACAAATTTTAAGAAGAAGGAGGATCATAGGGGGACGTATAAGAGTGGAGGAAGGTGCACACAGGTGGACTATGTGCTATGCAGGAGATGCAATCTAAAGGAGATTGGAGACTGTAAGGTGTTGGCAGGGGACAGTGTAGCTAGACAGCATCGGATAGTGGTCTGTAGGATGGTTTTGGAGGCAAAGAAGAAGAGGAGGAGAGTAAGGACTGAAAGAAGAATAAGATGGTGGAAACTGAAGGAGGAAGAGTCTAGTGTGAGGTTCAGGGAAGAGGTCAGACAGACTCTTGGTGGTGGTAAAGAGGTGCTGGATGATTGGGCAACTACTGCAGGAGTGATGAGGGAGGAAGCTAGAAAAGTACTTGGTGTGACATCTGGAAATAGAAAGCAAGACAAAGAGACATGGTGGTGAAATGAGGAAGTGAAGGAGAGCATAAAGAGAAAGAGGTTGGCAAAACAGAAGTGGCATAGACAGAGTGATGAGAAAAATAGGGCAGGAGTACAAGGAGATGCGGCAGCAGGTAAAGAGGGATGTGGCAAGGAAAAGGCATATGAGGAGCTGTATGAGAAGTTGGACACTAAGGAAGGAGAAAAGGATTTATACCGATTGGCCAGGCAGAGGGACCGAGCTGGAAAGGATGTACTGCAAGTTAGAGCAATAAAGGATGGAGAGGAAAATGTGTTGACTAGTGAGGAGAGTGTGTTGAGAAGGTGAAGGGAGTATTTTGAGCAGCTGATGAATGAGGAACATCAGAGGGAGAGAAGGTTGGATAATGTAGAGTTGGTGAAGCAGGATGTGGATAGGATTAGTAAGGAGGAAGTAAGAGCAGCGATTAAGAGGATGAAGAGTGGAAAGTCGGTTGGACCAGATGACATAACAGTAGAAGCGTGGAGATGTTTAGGAGAGATGGCAGTGGAATTTTTAACCAGATTGTTTAACAGGATTTTGGAAGGTGATAAGATGCCTGAGGAATGGAGAAGGAGTGTGCTGGTACCGATCTTTAAACATAAGGGAGATGTGCAGACCTGCAGTAACTACAGGGGAATAAAGTTAATCAGTCACACCATTAAGTTATGGGAAAGAGTAGTGGAAGCCAAGCTGAGAGAAGAGGTGACCATCTGTAAGCAACAGTATGGTTTCATGCCGAGGAAGAGCACCACAGATGCCTTATTTGCTTTGAGGATGTTGATGGAGAAGTATAAAGAAGGACAGAAGGAATTGCATTGTGTATTTGTGGATCTAGAGAAAGCGTACGACAGAGTGCCAAGAGAGGAGTTGTGGTATTGTATGAGGAAGTGAGGTGTCTCAGAGAGGTATGTGAGGGTGGTGTAGGACATATGAGGACAGTGTGACGGCAGTGAAGTGTGCAGTAGGTACGACAGACTGGTTCAGGGTGAAGGTTGGACTGCATCAAGGATCGGCCCTGAGCCCTTTCTTGTGGGCAGGTTGACGGACGAGGTCAGACAAGAGTCTCCCTGGACTATGATGTTTGCAGATGATATTGTGATTTGTGGTGAGAGTAGGGAGCAGGTTGAGAAGAGCCTGAAGAGGTGGAGATATGCGCTGGAGAGAAGGGGAATGAAAGTCAGTAGGAGTAAGACAAAGTACATGTGTGTGAATGAGAGGATGGGCAGTGGAGTGGTGCGGTTGCATGGAGAAGAGGTGGAGAAGGTGGAGGAGTTCAGGTACCTCGGGTCAACAGTGCAAAGTAATGGAGTGTGTGTTAGAGAATTGAAGAAATTAGTGCAGGCAGGGTGGAGTGGGTGGAGAAGTTGTATGGATTAGACACAGTGGCATTGAGTAAAAGACAGGAGGTGGAGCTGGAGGTAGCAGAGCTGAAGATGTTAAGGTTTTCATTGGCCGTGACGAGGATGGACAAGATTAGAAATAAGGTTATTAGAGGGACAGTGCATGTAGGATGTTTTGGTGACAAGGTGAGGGAGGCGAGATTGTGATGGTTTGTACATGTGCAGAGGAGGGACATGAATTATATTTGTAGAAGAATGCTGTGGATGGAGCCACCAGGTAGGAGAAAAAGAGGAAGGCCAAGGAGAAGGTTTATGGATGTGGTGAGGGAAGACATGCAGGTAGTTGGTGTGGAAGAGGCAGATGTAGAGGACAGGGTGGTATGGAGACTGATGATCTGCTGTAGCGACCCCTAATGGGAGAACCCGAAAGAAGAAGAAGATATTCATCTGTATGTAATTGTTCATAGTACATATAAACTCATATTCATCTGTAATTATATTCATAGTACATATATATATTCATCTGTATACTACATTTATAGTACATACACATCTTTAAATTACTGTTTATAGTCCTATATTACATTCTATTTAACTTATGTAAATCATGTAAAAACTGCATTTCCTGCACTTGCTGTTATTGCACTCTGGTTAGACCCAAACTGCATTTTGTTGCCTTGTACTTGTACATGTGTAATGACAATAAAGTTTAATTTAATCTAATCTAATAATCATCATACTCATCGTCATTACCGTCCACAATATCAGCAACGAATGATTCATTATATACACTAGTGGAGACACTTGACTTTGGTAGTTCATCCCCAAACTGATATCACTAAATTTGAATTAAACATTTGAAACTGACACTGATACCTGTCTATAGATGTGGTTGCATTAGATTTGAACTTAACTCAAACTAGGAGAACCAAACCTGTTCCAACATCACATTAGCCATGTGCACAATGCAAACAGTGAAAGTTTACATTTAATGTTTATGAGAAGTATATAAACCCCTATTAAATTCATAGGTTTCTGTAATGTAAAGATAATTATGACATAATATTGATACATCAATCCGCCACATTTAAGTGAAAACCAAATATATTGTTGTACAGTAAAATTACCTTATTGCATACATGTGCAAATCTTTATAATTGGGTATATAATGGGACAAAGAATTCAAACTTATGTTCCAACATAATTATCTTAGAAATGTCTTTATTAAAGTGGTTCTGATAAGTCCCACTAGCTGTTTTTATTTCCTTTGTCAATAAAGATAACTATTGTTCAAATGACAAAAATAATTCCATTTAATTTTCCAAAATGTCAGTCGCCTTGTTATTTTTAAGAAAAATTGCAAAAATCAAAAATTGTACACTATCCATCCTTGGAAGTGCATGTGCCATAAAGTGGATTAACTCTTGAGTACAAATTTAATAATAGGCTTTTATTAAACCAGTCACTCATGATGTGTTGAAGCAACTGTAGCTAGGGAACATCCTTGAACTTCATTTTATGGTCATGCTTCCTTCTCTTGCTCTTGTCCTTCACTGTGACATTCTTAGATTACCACAAGGAGCTCTAGGTTGAGGCAACAACACATACAAGTGCTAAATTTGACTGTGTTGACAGTACTACAAATTATGACACACTAATTTTAGAGATTCTATTCACTCATTTGTTTGTATGCATCAAAAAATATATTTTTAAAATTAATATGAATGTTAAGTTAATTTTAGCTGTTAGGAGATTTGCATAAATGGCATTCTCTAGAACTGTTATGCAATATGTCTTCTATCAAAATAATAAATAATCTTTGAATAATGAAAAATTATATTAATATTATTATTTTTTTATTTACCAAGAAAAGACAGTGCTAGTAGTTACTGTATTGATTTATATAACTTTTTTGAGGCAATCTGTATTATTAAAAATACTATAAGAATAGTACAGCACAAAAATACAAAGAGAGGACCGAACACGCTGGATCTTGTTTACACAAACATCCCCGGCGCGTATCGTGCGGAGCCCTGCCCCCATCTCTGCTACTCAGACCACATCTCTGTTACACTAATTCCAGCATACAGACTGCTTGTTAGATGCTCTAAACCGGTTCTGAAACAGGTGAAAACCTGGCCAGCAGGAGCCACCTCTGCTCTTTAGGACTGTTTTGAGTGCACTGACTTGGACATGTTTAGGGAGGCTGCAACCATCAACTTGGAGGAGTACACATCAGCAGTGACCAGCTACATCAGCAAGTGCTTTGATGACGTGGCCATCTCCAAGAACATCACTACACGCTCTAACCAGAAGCCGCGAAATTCGGTAAAAGTCCGCCTTTAAAGCAGGGGACAATATGGCCTTAAGAACAGCAAGGGCCAAACTGTCCTGTGTCATCAGAGAGGTGAAGAGCGCACACGCCAAGAGAATCAGTGACACTTGTGCCAGGACAGCGGAGACACCTGGCACAAGTGTCAGGGCACCCAGGCAATCACAAACTACAAGACAACTTCACCTGCTTGTGACCTTGACACCTTCCTTCCAGATGCGCTGATCGACTTCTATACCTGGTTTGAGGTATAAAACAATACGGAGTGCTCAGCCAAATGCTGAATCGATGAATTCGTAGTGGAGATTGTCAAGAGCACCTAATTCCTTGGTGTTCATCTGGCAGATAACCTTACCTGGTCACTCAACACCAGCTCTATCACTAAAATAGCCCAGCAGCGTCTCTACTTCCTGAAAAGGCTGAGGAAAGCTCATCTCTCTCCCCCAATCCTGACCATATGGGGACCATCGACAGCATCTTTAGCATCTGCATCACTGCAAGACCCTACAGAGGATAGTGAGGACAGCTTAAAAGATTATCTGAGGCTCTCTCCCCTCCATATTCATGGTCCATTTACATCACAAGCCATTTACACCACATGCTGCAACAGCATTGTGGACTACCCCACAAACGCTGCACAAACACTCTTCACCCTCCTGCCATCAGGAAAGTGGTTCTGAAGCGTTTGGGCCGTCACATCCAGACTGTGTAACAGCTTTTCCCCGCAAGCCATCAGGCTCCTCAACATAGAACCAAACTGAAACTCACACACATTCACTCTTACTCAACTGTGTGTTACTGAACTGTACAACCAGAACTCAACACACAATCATTACTCATCTCAATCCATTCCACAACCATTTATTTATTATTTATACTTGTAATACTAATAACCATATTATACCATTTACATACTGTTTTTTGCACCTCTCGACTACTGCTACTGCTGTTTTTGCATTGCATTGTGTTTGTTTACATATACTCATGTTCATAGTCTTTTATAGTCCTCTTTGCACAGTACTGTATATTCAGAGTATACATTAGGTTTGCTGGTCGTTTTTTGTTTTATATTGTTTTATTTCGTTTTTTGTCCCACACTGTTTTGTGTTGTCTGTCTGCACTTTTTTTTGTCTGCACTGTTTGCACTCGATCCCCTTACCGTATTTTTCTGACTATAAGCCGATACTTTTTTCCCACGTTTTGAACCCCGCAGCTTAAACAACGAAGCGGCTAATTTATGGATTTTTCCTGGGTTTTTGCCGGTTTCACAAACTTCAAGCCAAAAAACTGAGAGACATAACATTTCCGAACGGAAACGAACCTTACCTGTGTTCTGAGCTGCACGGCATCGGGAGAAAAAACTTCCAAAGAAGGAGGAAGACAGGCTACAGTTTAGATACAAGCCGTTGTAAAGCGTTGAGTCTGGGTCATGGGATAGCTCGCTCCAGGTGCAACAGAAATCATATAAGCACAGACAGGTTTCCAAAACTCGTGCTTTTCGATTTTTCTTGGCAACAGCATTACGGGTTTGTCAAAGAAACTTAGAAATGAGGATCAAAAAATGTTCTTCTTCTTCTTCTTTCGGCTGCTCCCATTAGGGGTCGCCACAGCGGCTCATCCGTCTCCATATCACCTTGTCCCCTACATCTGCCTCTTTCACACCAACTACCTGCATGTCTTCCCTCACCACATCCATGAACCTCCTCCTTGGCCTTCCCCTTTACCTCCTACCTGGTGGCTCCATCCTCAGCATTCTTCTACCAATATCATTCATGTCCCTCCTCTGCACATGTCCAAACCATCTCAATCTCGCCTCCCTCACCTTGTCACCAAAACATCCTACATGCGCTGTCCCTCTAATAAACTCATTTCTAATCTTGTCCATCCTCCTCACTCCCAACGAAAACCTTAACATCTTCAGCTCTGCTACCTCCAGCTCCACCTCCTGTCTTTTACTCAATGCCACTGTCTCTAAACCATACAACATCGCAGGTCTCACCTCAGACCTATAAACTTTCCTTTTCATTCTTGCAGATACCCTACTATCACAAATCACTCCTGTCACTCTTTTCTTTACTTCTCTAACACACTCTCCATTACTGTTGACCCCAGATACCTAAACTCCTCCACCTTCTCCACCTCTTCTCCCTGCAACCGCATCACTCCACTGCCCATCCTCTCATTCACACACATGTACTCTGTCTTACTCCTACTGACTTTTATTCCCCTTCTCTCCAGCGCATATCTCCACCTCTCCAGGCTCTTCTCAACCTGCTCCCTACTCTCACCACAAATCACAATATCATCTGCAAACATCATAGTCCAGGGAGACTCCTGTCTGACCTCGTCCGTCAACCTGTCCATCACCACTGCAAACAGAAAAGGGCTCATGGCTGATCCTTGATGCAGTCCAACCTTCACCCTGAACCAGTCTGTCGAACCTACTGCACACTTCACTGCCATCACACTGTCCTCATACATGTCTTGCACCACCCCACAGACTTCTCCGACACACCTGACTTCCTTATACAATACCACAACTTCTCTCTTGGCATTCTGTCATACGCTTTCTCTAAATCCACAAATACACAATGCAATTCCTTCTGTCCTTCTCTATACTTCTCCATCAACATCCTCAAAGCAAATAATACATCTGTGGTGCTCTTCCTCGGCATGAAACCATACTGTTGCTCACAGATGGTCACCTCTTCTCTCAGCCTGGCTTCCACTACTCTTTCCCATAACTTCATGGTGTGACTGATTAACTTAATTCCCCTGTAGTTACAGTGCCTTGCAAAAGTATTGACCCCCCCTTGGCATTTTTCCTATTTTGTTGCCTTGTTGACAACTTGAAATTAAAATTGATTTTTATGTGGATTTCATGTAATGGACATACACAAAATAGTCCAAATTGGTGAAGTAAAATGAAAAAAATAAATTGTTTAAAAAAAAATTAAAAAAATAAATAACGGAAAAGTGGTGCATGCATATGTATTCACCCCCTTTGCTATTAAGCCTCTAAATAAAATCTGGTGCAGCCAATTACCTCCAGATGTCATGAAATTACTTAAATAAAGTCCACGTGTGTGCAATCTAAGTGTCACTTGATCTCAGTATATATATATACACCTGTTCTGAAAGGCCCCAGAGAGCAACACCACTAAGCAAGGGGCACCACCAAGCAAGCGGCACAATAAAGACCAAGGAGCTCACCAAACAGGTCAGGGACAAAGTTGTGGAGAAGTACAGATCAGGGTTGGGTTATAAAAAAATATCCAAAACTTTGAACATCTCACAGAGCACCATTAAAGCCATTATTAAAAAAATCGAAAAAATATGGCACCACAACCAACCTGGCAAGAGAGGGCCGCCCACCAAAACTCATGGACCAGGCAAGGAGGGCATTAATCAGAGAGGCAACAAAGAGACCAAAGATAACCCTGAAGGAGCTGCTCCACAGCGGAGATTGGAGTATCTGTCCATAGGACCACTTTAAGCCGTACATTCCACTAAGCTGGGCTTTACGGAAGAGTGGCCAGAAAAAGCCATTGCTTAGAGAAAATAAAAAGCAAACACGTTTGGTGTTCGCCAAAAGGCATGCGGGAGACTCCCCAAACATATGGAAGAAGGTACTCTGGTCAGATGAGACTAAAATCTAGCTTTTTTGCCCATCAAGGGAAACGCTTTGTCTGGCACAAACCCAACACCTTTCATCACCCCGAGAACACTATCCCCACAGTGAAGCATGGTGGTGGCAGCATCATGCTGTGGGGAAGTTTTTCATCAGCAGGGACTGGGAAACTGGTCAGAATTGAAGGAATGATGGATAGCACTAAATACAGGGAAATTCTAGAGGGAAACCTGTTTCAGTCTTCCAGAGATTTGAGAATGGGACAGAGGTTCACCTTCCAGCAGGACAATGACCCTTAGCATACTGCTAAAGCAACACTCGAGTGGTTTAAGGGGAAACATTTAAATGTCTTGGAATGACCTAGTCAAAGCCCAGACCTCAATCCAATTGAGAATCTGTGGTATGACTTAAAGATTGCTGTACACCAGCGAAACCCATCCAACTTGAAGGAGCTGGAGCTGTTTTCCCTTGAAGAATGGGCAAAAATCCCAGTGGCTAGATGTGCCAAGCTTATAGATACATACCCCAAGAGACTTGCAGCTGTAACTGCTGCAAAAGGTGGTTCTACAAAGTATTGACTTTGGGGGGGTGAATAGTTATGCACGCTCAAGTTTTCTGTTTTTTTGTCTTATTTCTTGTTTGTTTCACAATAAAAAATATTTTGCATCTTCAAAGTGGTAGGCATGTTGTGTAAATCAAATGATACAAACCCTCATCCAACCTTCTCTCCCTCTGATGTTCCTCATTCATCAGCTGCTCAAAATACTCACTCCATCTTCTCAACACACTCTCCTCACTAGTCAACACATTTCCCTCTCTATCCTTTATTGCTCTAACTTGCAGTACATCCTTCCCAGCTCGGTCCCTCTGCCTGGCAAATCGGTACAAATCCTTTTTTCCTTCCTTAGTGTCCAACCTCTCATACAGCTCCTCATATGCCTTTTCCTTGGCTTTCGCCACATCCCTTTTTACCTGCTGCCGCATCTCCTTGTACTCCTGCCTACTCTTCTCATCACTCTGTCTATCCCACTTCTGTTTTGCCAACCTCTTTCTCCTTAAGCTCTCCTGCACTTCCTCATTCCACCACCACCACCACCACTCATGTCACCATGTTTCTATTTCCAGATGTCACACCAAGTACTTTTCTAGCTGCCTCCCTTATCACTCCTGCAGTAGTTGCCCAATCATCCAGCACCTCTTCACCACCACCAAGAGTCTGTCCGACCTCTTCCCTGAACCTCACACTAGACTCTTCCTCCTTCAGTTTCCACCATCTTATTCTTCTTTCAGTCCTTACTCTCCTCCTCTTCTTCTTTGCCTCCAAAACCATCCTACAGACTACTATCTGATGCTGTCTAGCTACACTGTCCCCTGCCAACACCTTACAGTCGCCAATCTCCTTAAGGTTGCATCTCCTGCATAGCACATAGTCCACTTGTGTGCACCTTCCTCAACTCTTATACGTCCCCCTATGATCCTCCTTCTTCCTAAAATACGTGTTAATCACTGCCATTTTCATCCTTTTGGCAAAATCTACCACCATCTGCCCTTCCACATTCCTCTCTTAAAACCATACCTACCCATCACCTCCTCATCACCTCTGTTCCCTTCACCTACATGCCCATTAAAGTCTGCCCCAATCACCAATCGTTCTTTCCTGGGTACACCATCTACCACTTCATCTAATTCACTCCAGAATCTTACTTTCTCCTCCATCTCACAGCAAATGAGCATCAGAAAATAATAAGGACATATTCCTCGGTCTTGCACAACTGCAGTAATACCGGAAAAATGTGGCAGCAGGCTATTTCCAAAATGCCGCTCTGCTTTTAAAGTAGCCACAACATATTTTACCCGCTACACCGTGTAACAGACACTGTCTTTCATTAAAGCATGTGTAAAGTTTTTAGTTTCAGAGTAGACAAGTGCGGCTTATTTATGTTCAAAATAAAAATATTTGTCAAATTCAGTGGGTGCTGCTTATATATGGGTGCACTTAATAGTCTGGAAATGACGATATCTAACTTTATGTTGTGTGTTCTAGCTCTATGTTGTTTAGTGTAGCACCAGGAAGGAACATTGTCTAATTTTCACTGATACTATGTAACATTGTGTGTGGTAGAAATTACCTCTTGACTTAATTTGCCTCACTGGATATTTTCACTTTTTCAGACTTTTCTCTATCATTTTTAGAGATGGTTGTGTGTGAAAGCAGTTTTAGAAATACTCAAGACAACCTATGGCAAGTGAGTGGATAAAATGTTTAGAAAGCTAAAGTGTGTTTTAGGAAATTCAAAAGATACATCATTTGCATACAATAATTCAGTTAAAATATCAGAGTATAACAAAAAAGGTGAAAGCATCTTAGAACAGTTGGGCTTTAATGTTTGAATCTGACTATGTTTGAGAAACTAAACATTTTTTCCAGAGATTAGCAGAGTAGTAGCTGAAGTCTGCTTCACCATGTTTTGTTATGATGCTGGGAATTAATACGTTTGAGATGTATAAACAAGCAGCAGTGCTTTGAAGTCATTTCTGTCACTCAGTGAAAGTCCTGTATAAAGACTTGTTTTGGATTAATGTACTCACTTCCTTTGGTATACTTTAACAGCTGGGTTGTGTTTCCTGGTCTGTTTAGGAAGGCCTAAAAATATTTTCTCATGTCATGTTTTGACATAAGGTTTATGTTTGCCTATTCCAGTATGGTAGAAAGCTGATTGTTATTTCTTTCTTGACCTAAAACAACACACCAAAGGGAGTTCTACAGTTGGCAGTCCTTTAGAGGCAGGGATAGTTTTGGAGGTTATACAAGTGATTGCAGGATTACAAAGCATTCCTGCAGCATGTCATCCACTTGGCCTGATCTATGCAGTCAATCTGAGCTATCCCAAACCCCTGAGATACACATTGGAATTCTTAAAAAAAAAATGGTTCTGGAACTAAATAGTGGGAACTGTCCCTAAAGATTCTGTCATTAAAAAACAAGTTGTTGACATAAATGTGAGAGAAAGAGATAATGCAAAAATGCATAGGCACATAAACATACATCTGTACACACACAACAGATCATCATAGCAGCATACTGATAGCATGACTAAGATGTGTAAATGTTTTAAAATGTGGACCATTTTGATATTGTTTTATTGAAGATTGTTTGTCTTTGAATTTTATTCTTTAGGGATAAATTAGTGGGTTCCAGTTGTTTCCATGGTAAAGTTGAGTGTGACATGGAAATTAGATATTGATATGAAACACATGGACACATGCTTACTGATCTTCACAACTAATGGCCCAAAGTGATAGTCTTTGCTTTTGCAATAAGTAATTTTGTTAAATGTATTTAATAACAAGTGTTTTCATTGGTAGTTATGGTGAGGTGGGTAAACACTGGGGAAGGACTTTGAGTGTACGACTGATATAAAGTATCTAAAGTAAAGACATCTAGTGTGTATAAGAGAGTATTTTTTTGAAATTATATTTTGTTAAAAGTAAATTATTAAAATTGGCTACAGGTTCGTATTTTTGTGTGCTGATTTTGAATGTATTTGATGTACTAGTAGTAAATCCACCTGCTATTCACTGTGTCAGTAGTAATAGTAGTAACAGAGTTGATTTTACCTGCGGGCTTTTGCAGGCAGGAGCGGGCGAAATATCATATTTTTTTCGTCCTGTGCAGGTCTCTAGTCTGATCTTCATTTATCATCACCAGTCGGTAAGGAACAATTAGCGCTCTCTAAAGCATCAGTGACATCAGGTGAGCACATAGACTACATCAGTGGTCCTCAACCCCCGGGCCGTGGACCAGCACCGGTTCGCGGGTCAATTGACACGGCCACACAGAAAGAATACATAACTTTCATTATTTTCATTTTATTTATTATCTAAATTCTGATCTATGGTTTATTTTGGAAAATTACCTGATTCTCTCTGCCACATCTGTATATGACTCACTCTTAATTCATGTAAAGATGCTTCCCTCAGTCACATGTCTAACCGGCTGTTAACACATAATACATTACCGCTAAATTGAAACCCCCATATATAAAAAAAAAAATATATATATATATATACATCACTATCTCAAGTGTCTTTTTATATATGTGATTACTCATAATAGATATTGTAATATTTTATTGCATAATATTGTGTTGGTCCCCCTTTTGCTTCCAAAACAGTCCAGACCCATTGAGCATTAATAGCAATTCAACAAGTTCTTCAACAATTTCAGCTACAGGAGCTCCTCTGTTGGATTTGACCACCTGGGCCAGCCTTCTCTCCCCTTACATGCCAAATCCTTTCTTGAAGACATTTTTATGCTTTTCTATCTCAAGTGTCTTTTTTATTAACACTTTTTATTTTATGAAAATTCAGCTGGTTTTTCTTGAGTCACTCACTGTCAAATATTGGTGGAGCAACTACTTCAACAACATATTGTGGTGGACTTGCCTTATATTTGTATATTTTTGGCATTGACTAAGATGCCCCCTACTGGAGACACCATCTCGCATGTTCTCAAAACCATGTCTATAGCGTGTGTACTTCCATTTACAAAATTTCTTCCTCACTTTTTGGTTTTACATTGATGTGTGACAATCCTTTCTTAGTTAAAATAAAAAGGTTATCCATGTTGGCAGTTTTATAATTTATTTTTACAGTATTTTTAATTGAACTGTTAGAACTATTTGAATTAGAGCATTTAAATGTGTTGCTTTGAGTACAAATCTTTTATACTGACCACTGGATGTTCAACATTGTACCTAATGGCAAAGAACACTGTGAGGATAATTAGAATTAGAATTGTTGCTCTACACAAAGATGCCTAGAATATAAGTAGATTGTTAACACCCTAAAACTGAATTACAGTACAGTGGCCAGGGTCATACAAATGTTTTCCAAGACAGGTTCCACTCGGAACAGACACAAGGGTCGATTAGGTCCTTGAGCTGTGCGTCAGGTTTAGGTATTGCTTGTCAGTGCTCAGACCATACACCGCACACTGCAACAAGTAGGTTTGCATGGTCATCGTCCCGGACCGAAGCCTCTTCTGAAGCTGGTTCACAAGAAAACCCACAAACAGTTTGGTGAAGACAACCTGTCCATGAACATGAATTACTGGAACCATGTCCTGTGGTCTGATGTCAATAAGATAAACTTGTTTAGTTCAATGGTGTCCAACATGTGTGGTGACGCTCTGGTTAGATGTACCAAGAAAAGTGTGTCTTGCCTACAGTCAAGCATGGTGGTGGTAGCATCATGAGTATATCATGAGAAGATATACTAAAATAGTTGCTGTGGGGGTGTACTCACTTTTGTATATACTTTATTAATTATATTAATAAAAATTGAGGAAAATAAAAGACATGCATTGAAACTGAAACAAAATGGAACACTCCTAAAAAATAAAAACAGTTACATCCAAAAACGAATAAACAGCACAGTGTCAGTGATTCGCCTCTAGGGGCCGCTCTTGTACTGTATAATGCAACTCGGAAAACGATACGTATGTATTTTTGCCAATAGCTGATAGTTCCATCAATCAAATATCGGCAGTGTATGGCAATAATCGCGCACTCATACGTGCGAGCCGCGGGAACAGATCTGGTCAGAAGCGGGGATCGCAAACCAGGGCATTACATTACTGCGATGGAAGTATTCTTATTATTTTGAAATAGTCGAGGAAAAGGAGAAAGGAATAAAGGTTAAGTGTAGATTATGTGTTGGTGAAAAGCTTTTGTCAACTGCAAAAAATACCACTTAAAAAAAAATCTGCATGCAAAGCACAGCACTACAGATGTACATACAGTGTGTGTGTGTGTGTGTGTGTGCGTGTGTGTGTGCGTGTGTGTGTGTGTGTGTGTGTGTGTGTGTGTGTGTGTGTGTGTGTGTGTGTGTGTGCGTGTGTGTGTGTAATGTTGAATATATGCTTTCCACCACTGCAGCTCTATTGACTGCTCAGAATAAAAGTTTTCTGTGGGAGACACATGTATGATGCCATCACAGCGGAGAAAGAGAGCAAATTCACAGCTCATTTGATCTTTGTGGGAAGATAAACTGCCACGGTCACTGATAATAGAACAAAATTTGTAAAAGCGTTCAGAATGTTTCAAGCTGATGATGAAGCAGAGAATGATGAAGACGAGGACGAGGTCATATTTACGGAATTGCACGATGTTTTACGAGATGACAGTGAAAGGTATGTTTTCCCTCCACATCACCGGTGTGCAGCCCACACCCTCAACCTTATATACACGAACGATAGTTTCTGATGGTGAAGGCAGATTGCAAAGCAGTGTACAGAAGTGCGACTGGAAAGTGTTCAGCCTTGTAGTCAAAATTTAGTCGATCATCTTATTGTTCTCTAAGAAATTATTAAGCATTTTAAATGTTTAAGAAATGTCTTTTGCTTTAATATAACTTATTTATTAATGGCAATTATCTATATTACACCTGTTACACTTGTAAGGCGTGAAAGAGATACAAGTAACGCAAAAGTAATATAACGCATTACTTTCCATAAAAAGTAACTAAGTAACGTAATTAGTTACTTTTTTGGGAAATAACTCAATATTGTAATGCATTACATTCAAAAGTAACGTTGCCCAACACTGAATATCGGTGCCGATTAATCAGCGCATCCAGCGTAAAACGTGACAAATCTAACATGCGGAAAGAAAGAAAGAAAGAAAGAAAGAAAGAAAGAAAGAAAGAAAGAGTACTGAAACTACTGTAGTGTACTAGGATGACCATACGTCTTCTTTATTCCGGACATGTCCTCTTTTGGGACAAAAAAAATGCGTCGGTCACGGATTTCTAAATCTCCTAAAATGTACAGGATTCGGCTTTTGCTTTCTACAGTCGTCATTAATTGGATGTGTTTTTTGCATTACTTTTATTTTTATTTTTAGGTCACGCCTTGTTGGACGCCACCAGCGGTCGTCACTTACGTCCGCAAACACTGGCCAGCGCGTCTCAATCGCTCAGCATCTCAGTAACAGCCAAGAGAGAGTGCAGCAACTTCCCGGTCAGTGGATGGCACTTGGCTCCCGAATAGCGTAAACGATACCAAATGTAAATTTACAGATGAGTTGCAAAGAAACTTCCCGTGTTTTTGTTTAGGTTGGGATTTGTTTGAAGCAGAATGCATGACCTGCAAAGCTGGTACCTACGTTTCAGTGTCAAACAAAGGTGCTAGCGACCTAGAAGCCCACATAAACTCTGCAAAACACAAAGTTTAGCTAGAGAGAGCTCTTCAGGTAAATTAACTGAGTATTTTGTGAGACCAGGTACAAACAGTCGAAGTTAAAACACCCCAAATGAGTCGGTTGATACGATCATACATTAAATATATATGTATTGCGTTTACAGGTGACAAATGAAATACAATCTACGGGGGGAATCTGGCGTGTTGAAGGAGGAAAAAATGTTTTCACAAACCTAAAGTGGTCATTGCAGAAAAGTAATTAGTCCGTGTGGGGTCCCAGCACACGTCTTGAACAATTGTGTTCATTACGGGGCAGACACGCTAGATGTCGACACTGAGAACATAAGCTTCAAAATATATCAATACTTGTACATCTACACTGTGCGCACAGAGAATCTGAAGGAATAACGTATATTTGTTGACGTTGAATACAGAATTCTCCTTTCTCACAACAAGATGCGATGGCTGTTATTATTCTCAGGTATTACGAGGTTGGTACAGATGTTTCCAGCCTTTAAAGCACATGTGTTAAACTGAAGGCCTGCGGACCACATCTGGCCCGATGTACAATTATATCCGGCTCGCGAGATGATTTTATATAGATCTATTATTATTGTTATTAATGTCCCGGCGATATGAAACGCTGATAACACAAACTACAGATCCCATAATACAGCGCTTTAGCTGCCTCACCGAACGCTAGACTACATTCCAGCGTTTATCAAGTCGAGCTTCTGTTTATGTTTTTATCCCTATTGTATAGTTATTGTGAAACAGCGCCTCACAGTGTTGAAGAGAAAAGTGGATTCTGAGTAGATGTTTACTGACACTGCCGGTAAACTCGTGTGTCTTATTTGTGGAACGAATGTGGCTGTAATTACGGAATTGAATCCAAGTCGGAACTACGAGACAAAACATCAGGATAAGCTGAAAAACCTAAATGCAGAGCAGAAGATACAAAAAGTGTGTGTGTTAAAGAAGTTTCTGACATTTCAGCAGACGTTTTTCACCACAGCAAAACCACAAAGTGAAGCTGCTTGAAGAGCTGCATGATGAAGCTGTGCGACAAAATGGCATAAGAGCAAAGAAAACTGAATGTTTTGATTTGTTGTTATTTTAACTTTTGCTGAAAAGCACAAATTCTAATATTTTTAGGGTTTTTTTGCAGCAAGGTCATATTTTAAATTTGTATAATTTTGACTGGATATATTTTTATGGAGAGCAAAATATTTGTAAGTTATTTAAAGTTTTTTTTTTTTTTTACCTCGTGTGCATTTGAGTTTTACACCACTGCTTTAAAGCATTCTTTTTGTCCACCCTGTGTGTTTAATTCACATGTTCAGAAGATGGAAAGGGAGAGCAATTCAATTGTGGAAGTGAAGAACATTTTAAACAAAGTCTGCACCATGCTTTTTGAACACACGACCAATAACTTTATGTCCCTTAAAGTAGTGTGACAATTTCAGTACTCAAGTACAGGGTTTGTACAGTTCACGCCTGAAGTATCTGGAGAAATAGATGGCACTCATGGAGGAATTCTTGTTTTATATGAATGGATCTGAGTGAGGCACCTGACTGGAATGACATAGAAGCTTGTATCAAATACCTGGGAAACTGATGATGCAAAGTGCCTTGATCAGGTCACCAACCTGAAGAAACTCACAGAAACGTGTACCAGTGATGGAGATTTCAGTGGTCTGAAAGCACAAAAAAGTGGACAAAATAGTTTGAAAGGTCCAAAAAGCATATATTATTATTCAGAACTATTAACGTTTGCACAGTTTTTGTTTGCTATTCCTTCTCACAATGCAAATGTCGAGAGAGTTTTTTCACTGATGCAAAGCCGGTGGACAAAGAAAAGGAATCACTTATCTGTTGAGTTACTGAAGGGGCTTCTACACACAGAACAACTTTCAACACATGTCTTGCAAAGACTTTTGTGCCTACGTAATTGGTAATCAGGGACTATTGGGAAATATTTCTTCTTCAGGAAAGTATACCAGAGGACATCAGGAGACTGAAATAGTTAATTTTATTTTTTTATTTTAACTGATTTTTTTATTTTACTTTAACCTATGGCCTTGAAAAGAAACAGTGTCATGTAAAAGGTGGTAAATGCTAAAAAAAAAAAATATTTTTTTGTTACTACTCTCTTGTTGAGGGCCAAAATGTTATTACTTTATGTATTAAAGTTCAGTAACATGGTTTCATGGTTGTGAACATTTTGTCTGTGTTATTTCCTCCCTCCCTCACCGGTTCACCACTGTTCCTTCTTTGGACCACTTTTGGGCACTGCAGACCAGGAACATCCCACAAGAGCTGCAATGTTTTGGAGATGTTCTGACCCAGTCGTCTAGCCGTCAATATTTGGCCAAATTCGCTCAAATCTTTGACTTTGAGCACAAAATGTTTACATGCTGCCTAATAGCACTAACCCACTAACAGGTGACATGATGAGATAATCAGTGTTATTCATCTCACCAGTCAATGTTTTAATACTGTATATCTTTCAGATTTTTTCACCTATAAATTGCATTACGTATACTTTTTGTACTATTTGTGCTGCTGTAATCCATCCATCCATTTATCCATCCATCCATCTATCCCATCCCATCCAAATTGTAAAGAAGTTTTCATCACAGGACTGTCTCTTAAGATGGAGAATAATGTACTGTGATTGTATGTGAAGCTACAGGATAATGGAATAGGACAATATTTGAGGTTCTGATTGTGTTTTGTTTATACATGTAGTTTTCACAATTAAAATTAAATGTATAACGTAGAAAATACAATGAGAACCTCCAGCATTGTGGCCAGCTAGTTGCACAAAAGTTTCTTTCTTTCACACCAACGACCTCAGCTCATGTCCCAAATAGCATTAGCTGTCTCTTTGCAAGTAGCTGGCCATGATGCTCAGAATTTTAATTATGATTTAATTGCTTATTAGTCAAGTAGGCTTTTGTTGTCACCTCGACCATATACAGTGCAGTTCACAGTGAACCAAAGCAATATTTACCCAGGACCAAGTTGCTACATCACACAAACATAAATTAACAGTAAGGGTCTACACAAAACTTACACTTAACAACAAAGTGCACATGTGCAACATTTAGTGCAACCAAATAGGGACAACATAATAAAAGAGACATTTATATAATTCTTATGTATACCCACATTGATATTCATAATGCACTAAGCATGCACTGAAATAATGAATAAGTAGTTAGACATCTCAGTATTCAGAATTAGTTTCTGTAACTAATGTTTTAGTTTTTTGTTTAGCAGTGTTGCAGGACGACGTTATAGTGAACTCCAGCGATCATGGCACAGTAACTGCTGTGCAAGGCTTTAGTTGCAGCTGTAGCATCTGCATAGGATCATTTGTTGTTCAGTTGGGTTTCACATCCCAGACACCCATTTTAACCTTTTTAGCCTCACAGTCTACATTTATATTGGGGCTTCATGCCTTAGATTCCTAAGATTCACACCAATCGTCGCTCAAACCCTACTTTTGAGATGGGACTAATTGACTTTGAGACAGATTTCCCCTAAATCTGACTTTCTGCCAGTTTTATATTTGGATATGGAAACTGAATAATTTTGAAATAAAATGTGGCTTGCTCAGAGCTAATTTTTTATTTTGTTATTATTATTATTATTATTATTATTATTTTTTTTATTATTATTATTATTTATGATTACAGCATTATTGTAGCACAAGTGGATTCCTTTAATATTGTTTGTCAGGCCTACATATAAACGAGCACATGTTTGTGTGGAAACGGCCTTTTACGCAGTACATTGCATGTTAGCACCCCTGAATTTTAGTATTTTAATAATTCAATCGGTACAAAAATGGTACCGATTGTGTCAATGTTTAAAGTCCCGCCTTCTTTCATTTGATGGGGTCACATGAAAGAAGGCGGGGCTTGTCCGTAAAGATTAAATATAGATATAATTCGTTGTTTTGAAGCTAAAATGCATTACTTATTAAAGTAAGCTGGCTAGTTTTTGCTGCTTCGCAATTCGACCGTGCAGAGGTGGAAAATCATGTCTTTTCAACCTGGAAATTACCACTTACAAGTCAAGTCGAACACAGTATAAAATTGGAATTCTATCTCTTTTCATTGAATCGATTCGTTTGGCTCAGCAGTCCCATAAGAATCGCGTCTAAAACGTCCTACTGGCGTTATTTTTACTAAAGCAAACCCCCATCCCTAACACAGGTCACTCCTGTTCTAAAACATATTCTAATCAGCAGACCTTTCTAAGATAAAAGTATGTGTACTGGAGGAAGGAAATATGAACCCGTACCTTTACTCTTCAAGGGAGTCGGTTCTCAAAGAGCCACATGATTCACGATCGACACAGGAGTCATTCCGCAGCGAAAACACCAAATGTTACCTTAATCTAGTTCGTGCTCGACATTAAACCTCTATTATTATCCTTTCTTGATTATTTCAGATTGTGATGATCTTTAGTTTACGTATGTAGTCAGTAATCAATGCGATACATACGAGTGAACCGTTTAAGGAAGTAAATCTGGGAGCAATGCTCTTCCCGCTGCGGTGGAACGGATGAGACGGATTTTAGTAATGACAGGGTTTTTTTTAATAACTGCGTTAACATTTGCTTTTAACCTAGAGTATGTAATCTCTGAGACATGGACAGCTGTTGAAGTAAACGACACACCGCTGGAACTGGCCGATCGGAATCTCAGTGCAGGTCCAGAGACTGTGTCTGACCTGAAAAGTAATGAAGAGCAGGTAATTCGTGCACGTGACCAAAATATAATTATTTCAACTTGTGTTTTCAAAAAGTTTAATGTGTCATGGTATGATTGCATGGACTATAAACTTTTATGAACTCGCTATACTGGTTATATCAACTTTTGTATTTTCGGTACACGAGTTTATGACCAGAAGTTTGTTCATTAATGTGTTGTCAAGCCTGGAATGTGTGTCTGTACTTGTGTTACCAGTGTGACAAGGTGATGACAATACCGGCCTCACAGCGCTGCGAGTTCGTCCTGAACACCACAGACTGCCATGTCGAGGGCGGCTTCATTAATTACCTCTGGATCACTTTTTGCTTTTTTCCATCTAAACTCTTGCCCCTTGCAATTTTTCTTTATGTAAGTACGCCTAAAGTCTGCTTAAAAGTCTGCAATACATGAATGTTTAGAGGAGGCTACAGCAGTGGAGTATGTGGGAGAGTGGATAGAGACAGATAAACACAACCCTGCAGTATATTCTGTTTTATCTGCAAAACATATTGACAGTTTAACAACATAACTTGCACTAATGATTTTCCCCCTCTGTTTGCTTCCCCTTCCAGGTTTTGTTGCTGTTCATTTTGTTCCTGATTCTTGGACTGATTGCATCAGAATTGTTAGTTTTGTTTTCACCCTTTAAAGCAGGGCTATGATGTGCTTAGCAGGATAATCTTTACTTTTAAGAGGGTTATTTAACAAGGTCATTAACATAAGAATGAAGAAGGTGGAATGTTCTATTTATACTTCACCCTGATTTCCTTATTACATTGAAATACTGATTGGTGATGGGATTAAATCCATGACCAGTACTTATCTGCTGAACTACGACCGAAGGTTACCTTTATGAACTACAGACAGTCCACCAATCAGAGTCCTTTTTGGTGTTCCAGTTGCTCAAATAGGGGAAATTGTGGTTGGCACTTTTGCTTAGCAAACTTGCAGTGTTTAAAAGGCAAAAATGTTGATATGAGCGTGTCATTTAATGAAAAGGAATGAATGGTTAATAATATTTTAATTTCCATTAAGACCAAGGTCGATGCCTGTATGTTTATTGATGACCACACAGAGATGATTTTATTTATATATAATAGCCTAAGCTGCTCTAAAAGTTAGAAAAAAAAGTGCATGTGCATTAATCTGAGATGAGTATGTGAAGTGTAATGAAAAGAAATGATTTTTCATTTAAATAGTACCCTTTGAATTTTTAAGGGTGTTTGTATATGTATTTATTTATATTAATTGTATTCTTACTTTTGTAGTTTTTGTCCCAACCTCTCAGCTATATCCTCAACTTTGAGGCTGACACAAAATGTGGCTGTATCCTTAAACAAAATGGTACTCAACCCTATTTTTTTAAGATATTCATTTCATTTTGTTTTTATGTAGAGCTTAGTGTAAAAGTCGGCTACGAAAATTATTTAGATCGTTTCTAAAGTGAAAAGATTACTCTCTTTCTAAAACCCAGAAACCCAGTCTATTGTGCTTTTCCATAACAACATTGTTGCGCAGGGAGTGACATTTTTAGCTCTTGGTAATGGGGCTCCAGATGTGTTTAGTGCCATGGCTGCTTTCTCTCGTCCACAGACAGCTGGTCTGGCCATTGGAGCTTTGTTTGGTGAGTCTGTAGATTTCAATTGTAATGTTAACGTCTGTTTTTAAAGGTAAATATACTAAATAATTGAAGGCACAGTTAATTCTATGCTACAAGTATTGGTCATATTTAACTTGCTGTATATTTGTTTATGTAAGGGGCAGGCATCTTTGTAACCACTGTGGTTGCTGGGAGTGTGGCCCTGGTGAGACCTTTCAATGTGGCCTCTCGTCCTTTCCTGCGTGATCTCATCTTCTACATGGCTGCTGTCTTCTGGACATTCAACATTCTCTATAAGAGAGAAATGCTACTGAAAGAAGCATTGGGTCTGGGTTTTTTTTGTTTTTGTTTCAACATTTTTAGTTTCTTATGGTTACTTTAATGTACTACGTGGATTTATTTTCTTCACCTTTCTCTAAAGACATTATTTATATTAACTTAGTTTATATGCATTTCTGTAGGCTACCTTGGACTGTATGTGCTGTATGTTATAACTGTGGTGGTGAGTGCATACATTTATAAGTGCCTGTCTCGCTCCCCTCATGAACCACTTCAAAATTCAACAGAGTTTAGCCAACGTAAGTCCCTTTCCTGTGTTTTATAAATAAATAGTTTTTAATTGGTCTCTAGTATACAGTGCAACCTCGATACTCGCGAGGTTTTGACTCTCTCCTTTAGAAGTTTCCTTTTTTCAAGGGGAATTGTACATGTACTGTACTTTAAACTCAACAGAAATTGTAAATTATTTGTCATAAATGTTTTATTTACTAATTTAAATGAATAATACAATAATTGAATAGTTTTTCAAACATTTTTATGTAATTTATTAGTACAAACTCTGTTTTAAAATGTTACTCGGAACTTTCAAGCCACTTGCAGATTTTTGTTATTTATCAGATTTTTCCTGAGTTACTCTTAGTCCGGTTTCAAAGGAAAAGTCGTGAACTATCAAGGTTCCACTGTATATACAGTATATATAGTTTACAGCTGACCATCACAACAGTATGCAGGTTGTAGATTTGGTGTGTAATGGAAATTGTGGACTGTGTGTGTGTCTGTGTGTCTGTGTGTGTGTGTGTGTGTGTTTCAGATGAAGAGTATGAGCCTTTGATCTCCTTTACTGAGTCAACTAATAGCATTTTCCTGAGAGCCATCAACCCAATAGATACAAGGAGCTGGAGGAGGATACACTGTGGCTGGAAAGTGCTCAAGATTATTCAGGTTTAATGTATTCACTTGACTTGAGTTGTTTGTGTTCATTAAAATGTCATTGAGGTTTTAGGTCCAATGTAAAATTTGCTACTAGATGATTTACTTTGTCTAAACTTGTATTTTCATTGTTTTTAAACAATCATTTAGATTGCTAGTATTTTAAGTTAAGAACCTGAGTGCTTCTGTCTGAATCATTCCAGCTGCCATTTGAGGTGCTATTGCTGCTGACAGTTCCAGTTGTGGATTCTAATAAGAAGGAAAGTAACTGGAACCGCCCTCTTAACTGCTTGCACCTTATTACTGGGCCACTGGTGTGTGTGCTTACACTGAACTCAGGGACATGTAAGTATAAAAAGTATTACTTACTTCTGTGTTAGTTTTTCTACAGGCTTTGAGTGTAATGGGCTTAATGATGCAATACTGATTGTGTTGAACTCTAACAGTTTGCTAGGGGTGTAGCAGTACACAACATTCACATTTTTTATGTCATGGTTCGATTAAATTTTGGTACAGTTATGGGGAATAAATGCAAAACATAAAATTGCTTGTTTTTAAAAGGCAGTTCATTATATATATATATATATATATATTTTATTATAACCAATAGGCATTTTATTTAAAACTGCCTATTGGTTATAATAAAATATATATATATATATTTATATATATTTATTTCTATATACATTTTATAAAAAAAATATATATAAAATGGAATAAATCAAATTAATGCAATATGATTTTTTTATTACGTTTATTAATTTAACTACAGAGGTACCTTGACCTACGAGTGCATTAATGTACGAGTTTCCGAGGTACGAGCGGTCACTAGGTCGATTTTTTTGCTTTGTTACGCGAGCAAAAAATTGGGGTACGAGCTCGAGACGCTGCTGCTAGATGGCGAAGCGAAGCTAAAAAGCGAAGTTTGTGACGAAAATTAATATAAGCAAAGAAAAAATAGTAAAAATTTTAAAGTTTAGGGATACGTAGTGTACAGGAGTGATAGTAAAAAACAAGTTTTCCCTCTGCCTCCGCTTACGCCTTTACCCCCCCCCCCCCCCCCCCCCCCCCCCCTCTCCACACACACACACACACACACACACCCCGGCGCTTTTGTTAGTCGTCTCATCTCCAAGGAAAATACACTAAATAAAACTGTATTATATCTTTACATACTCTTTCTATTATGTTTTTATACAAGATTTGTTATTTAGAAATTTATTTTCCAATTTAATAACATGAAACATAAAAACGGGGTGTCATTTTAAAGGGTTGGAACGGATTAATGCCATTTTAAGTATTTTCAATATGTAAAACTGATTTGAGGTGCGAGCAAATTGAGATACGAGCTCGTCCACGGAACGAATTAAACTTGTGGGTCAAGGTTCCACTGTACATGGAAATCTAATTTCCATTAATTTTAATTATAGTTTACATTTGTTTGACCCCATTTGGGTAATACAGATGTGTATATAAGTGTGTGTGCTTTACATTTAATATTAAATTATCTAAAGATATGTTTTACTTCACTGTTCTGCTTATTTCAACATACTTTATCTTCATTCCTTTCATCTGTCATTCATTCATGCCATTTCATTCACTCAATTTTGCCCATGCACAAAACAAATGTTTTACAACGTACTACAAACCGTATTTTCCAGTATGGCGTGAGTAAGCCACAGTGACACTGCGCTAACTCTAGTGTTTTTTTGTTTTGTTTTTTTATATATACAGTACAGACCAAAAGGTTGGACACACCTTCTCATTCAAAGAGTTTTCTTTATTTTCATGACTATAAAAATTGTAGATTCACACTGAAGGCATCAAAACTATGAATTTACACATGTGGAATTTTATATGGAATTAAATACATAACAAAAAAGTGTGAAACAACTGAAAAATGTCATATTCTAGGTTCTTCAAAGTAGCCACCTTTTGCTTTGATTACTGCTTTGCACACTCTTGGCATTCTCTTGATGAGCTTCAAGAGGTAGTCACCTGAAATGGTCTTCCAACAGTCTTGAAGGAGTTCCCCGAGAGATGCTTGGCACTTGTTGGCCCTTTTGCCTTCACTCTGCGGTCCAGCTCACCCCTAAACCATCTCGATTGGGTTCGGGTCCGGTGACTGTGGAGGCCAGGTCATCTGGCACAGCACCTAATCACTCTCCTTCTTGGTCAAATAGCCCTTGATGCCTTCAGTGTGAATCTACAATTTTCATAGTCATGAAAATAAAGAAAACTCTTTGAATGAGAAGGTGCAAACTTTTGGTCTGTACTGTATATCCCTGGCATAGCTGTGTATGTTTTAAGGTTTAATAATAAATAATAAAAAGTGACAGAGCGATTGCAGTGCTAGGCGGAGACTAAACAAACTTGCAGTCCGAAAGTTAACACGTTTGTCACGGGACTTCTTTAACTTTTGAAGGATTTCATTTAATACCATGTGCACATCACAAAAACCCTAAACCAAAACTTTTTTTGGTACAAATATGTGTACCATTACACCCCTACAGTCTGCCATTCAGTTAAAATTTAGGTATGCACTTTAATAGACGGTTAGTATACCTAAATTAATATATGTTCTCTTAATACTTTGAATCAAGGTAAGTGTCTACTTCTTTCTGTGTATTTTGCAGTTGGTGTGTACCTCATTGAAGGAGAGTTTCCAGTATGGTTGCTCACAGCCCTTGTCGGAACCTTCCTCTCAGGCATAGTCTACTGTTCTACCACTAATGACCATCATCCTCTTTACCACTTTGTGAGAACATTGACAGTTGTAACCATATTAACTGTAACCTCATTTAAACCTGTTTATTCTCACATTTTTGTTTGTTTGCTTGTTTTGTTAAATTTTTATTCAAAAAGCAAAAATGAGCAACTTATTTACTTGTAGCCATATGCATATCAAATACATAAGAACACAACTAACAAAATAAAGTTGAACTTTCTGTAATACAAAATTATGTATCTAATTAATTAATATTTTTTATGAATTAACCTTTTTTATTGAAGTCGTCCAAAATATGTTTACATGCATTTGTTAGTTTCCATGACAATTCTGTAATAGTTATTCAGAGTCAGCATCGTGTCAGGCATAATGATTTAAATTAGTGGGAAATTTTTATGCATATGCTATCTACGGCAATCATGTGATTGATTTGCTTGTTATCCATTTATTTGTCTTTTCCTGGGGTAGAAAGCTGGTGAATGATTGATTTTAGATTTGTATCATTACCTGGCTTGGTTAGCATGCGGACACTATTTTGCTCATGCCTGATGTAATTAAGTCTCTACACTGTTCACATTATATTAGCTATACTGGCTAGTGGTTATGTGGGTTAGAGTGGAACCCTAAATTGCCTCTGTTTGCACTAGCAGACTTTTCTGTACAAAGATGCTGCATAACCTTCTCTGAAAATGTTCTTTTGCCAGTTCGTTGCAGTAACAGTTTTGTAAAATAATAGCAGATATTCTAAAATGTTGCATCCTCCAAGTTTAACTTTTTTTATAATCTAAGAAAGCACTGTATGAACTTATTTTATTGTGTAATGTAGCTCATTAGTAATTGTGTTTGTATATGTGCAGCTCTTTGCTTTACTGGGATTCATAGTGAGTGCTTTGTGGATCAACACAGTGGCTTCAGAAGTTGTGAGTGTGCTGCACATGCTTGGCATAGTCCTTCGTTTGAGTAATACCGTACTAGGACTCACACTTCTTGCATGGGGAAACAGCATTGGAGGTACACAAACAGTTACACTGAACAAATGTAATCCCTCAAGTATATCAAGTTCTACCCTGCTTTGACTTTGGAAAAAAATGGTTTTTAATTAAAGTGCTATTTTCTCCCCCTCATCAGATCAGTTAAATAGAAATATGAATTTTAAATTAACTTTAATAACAATCATAATTTCAATTTTAAACCCCAAATGATGTTTAATTCAACAGCGATACCTTGTGTTGAATGTAAATTTATTTTTTCTTTTAACAGATTGTTTTGCTGACATCACTATAGCACGGCAGGGCTACCCCCGAATGGCAATTTCTGCTTGCTTTGGTGGCATCATTTTCAGTATCCTTTTATTAAATATCATGTAATTTTATTAGCAGGGTGATGTTCTTCATGGACCTTCCCATAGAGACAAACAGAACAGAAAAAAGATTTTGAGCAGACCTTAGCATTTGTCTCTCTCAGACATGCTTTTTGGAGTTGGTCTTGGCAGCCTGTTGCAGATGTACAAACATCATGATTTCATTATGGTATGTCTGGTTTATTATACTGCATTTAATGTATAGTGGCTGTCAAAAGTTTGGAAAGTCTTATTGTTTTTAAGGGACAAAAGGAACAAGATGCCTGTTCCATTTGTTTAACAAACTAGATAATTAAAACTAAATTAAAGATTTACTCAGACCAAAAACTTTTCTCACCAAACTTCCATCTTAGGTAATGACAGTGGGTTTTGGATAAAAAAAAAATCTATTTGGATAACCATGTCTCACTTTACAACCTTCTATATGTATACTATATTTCCAAAAGTATTGGGTCACCTGATCATAAGTATGGTATGTGATTTTTGAGCATCACATTCCACATTTAATCCCAATTTGCTATTTTAATTTCATCCACTCTTCTGGGAAGATGTTCCACTAGATTTTGGAGTGTGCTTATCGATATTTGTCTTCTTTACCCACAAGGGTATCATGAAAGGCAAGTACTGATGTAGGTGAAGGAGACCTGGGGTGTAGTCAGCGTTCCAATTCATCCCGAAGATGTTCAGTAGGGATGAGATTAGAGCTCTATAGCAGGCCATTCAAGATCTTTCTCTGTAAACCAGATCTTCATGGAGCTCACTTTGGGCACAGGGGCATTGCCATGCTGGAACAGGTTTGGGATTCCAAGTTCAAGTGAATGCAGAATTTTATTAGAGTGCCATCTAAAGATGTCCTGTACAATTGAGTGCCTCCAGCTTTGTGGTAACATTTTGGAAAAGAACCACATATAGCAGGAAAGGTCAGGTGACCCAATACTTTTTGCAATAAAGTGTATGTGTATAGTTTACACACACCTCTCTCTCTATCTCTCTCTCTTATATATATATATATATTTCTGTGATATTTGTCATGTTCTTGTCATGTTTCATCTGTCTTCATCTATTCTGTCCCCTCCAGAGCTGATTGTTAGATAGAGTTCTCTCAGGGATCAGTTGCTTAGTTTGATACCATGCGATTCTATTGATTGTAGCCTATTTCATTCTGAATGTGTAAAGCTTTCTGTCACTACAGAGGGGGTTATGCCGCCCAACTGGCTAAAAAAATAGTCAGAATTGCAAGAACAAAAGTGGGAATTAGGCAAACTTTTTTTATGTGGCAGAAACAAGCTTCCATATGAATCTTATCCTCAACCATCACTGTTTTCTCCCAGTTCTGCCATTTTTATTTCGCATCTTCATTAATAATTTGCTTCAATGATTATTTGAATTTAAATGACTTGAGTTACTTGAGGAATCGTTTAAGCCCAAGTTCATTCCATTTAACTGTTTTTCTGATTTTGCATTAAAAACAATGAACAAGGTGTTGATGGTTGAACATTGGTGGTTATGCATTAATGCAGGTTACAGTTTAATATATAAGCTATTTAAACATCTTGTATATTGTTTGTAGTTTACAAAATCTTTAATAAATGAAGACACTATAGTTGTTTTCAGAAATTAAGGGTATTCTTTGCAAACTATAGTTCTTTTATTGTTATATGCAAAGAAAGGCAATACACGTCTAACAAAGAATGCCTCACACCACACTCAAACTTCAAGGTGGAAGCTTAATGGTTTCAGGCTGTTTTGGAGCATGGAAGTTTGAAGAATTATTTTTGGTGAAAGGAATACTGAACCAACATGACTACCATTGCATGCTTTCATATGCCATGCAATTCGGTCTGGACTGCAATTAATGGAACCAACTTCACCATGCAACAACACAATGAGGCATACGGCCAGGTTCTCTAGGCGTTATTTTTTAGAGAAAACAGTCGGCTGGAGTGGTATCTATTATTGAATCTGATTGAACCGCTCTGGGATGAACTTACTCACAAGGTCAGAAAGAAATATCCAAAAAGCGAAGAACACATTTGGAAAGTTTTACAGGTGGCATGGCAAAGTATGTTAGCTAAAAGACTAAAAGAATGTTTATAGAAATGTATTGCCCAGATGCCAAGAGTGTGTAAAGCTGTTATTTATGCTAAGGTAAAATTTTTCAATTAAAATAAAGTTAAACTTATTATATTTTTGTACCAACATCTTTACTTTTATATGTTTGGTCAAAGTAAATTTTTATACCAATAAATTACCTATTTTGTTGCATATAAAATTAAGGAGCATGCATGTCTCAATACCAATATAAGACTGTTTCCAAACTTTTGACAGGTGCTTTATGTGTACAGTGTCTACAAATGTTTTCATGTGATTGTATTTTCCTAACTTGTTTAATCTTTGTAAACAGTTCTTTGATTAAAATGTTTCTCATTTACCTGTTTTTCTATTTACCATACAATTAATTTAATATTTTGTGTAGAAAGCAGCATTTTAAAGACTCATAAAATTTTTTCTTTGACACATTAAATTGACATTACAGACATATCCAAGTCCCATTTTCAGAATAACGAGGTACACAGAAGGCAGTAGTAAAATGTATATTTTTGAGTATATAATTATATGTAATCACCCATGAAATATATATATATATACAGTGAGGAAAATAAATATTTGAACACCCTGCTATTTTGCAAGTTCTTCCACTTAGAAATCATGTAGGGGTCTGAAATTGTCATCGTAGGTGCATGTCCACTGTGAGTGACATAATCTAAAAAAGAAAAATCCAGAAATCACAATGTATGATTTTTTGAACTATTTATTTGTATGATACAGCTGCAAATAAGTATTTGAACACCTGAGAAAGTCAATGTTAATATTTGGTACAGTAGCCTTTGTTTGCAATTACAGAGGTCAAACGTTTACTGTAGTTTTTCACCAGGTTTGCACACACTGCAGGAGGGATTTTGGCCCACTCCTCCACACAGATCTTCTCTAGATCAGTCATGTTTCTGGCCTGTCACTGAGAAACACAGAGTTTGAGCTTCCTTATCCTTGCTGTGTGCTTTGGGTCATTGTCATGTTGGAAGACCCAGCCTCGACCCATCTTCAATGCTCTAACTGAGGGAAGGAGGTTGTTCCCCAAAATCCGCAATACATGGCCCCGGTCATCCTCTCCTCAATACAGTGCAGTCGTGCGGTCCCATTTGCAGAACAAAAAAAAAGCATAATGCTACCACCCCCATGCTTCACAGTAGGGATGGTGTTCTTTGGATGGTATTCATCATTCTTCTTCCTCCAAACACGTTTAGTGGAATTATGACCCAAAAGTTCTATTTTGGTCTCATCTGACCACATGACTTTCTCTCATGACTCCTTTGGATCATCCAAATGGTCATTGGCAAACTTAAGACGTGCCTGGACATGTGCTGGTTTAAGCAGGGGAATCTTCGGTGCCATGCATGATTTCAAACCATGACGTCTTAGTGTATTACCAACAGTAACCTTGGAAACTGTTGTCCCAGCTCTTTTCAGGTCATTGACCAGCTCCTCCTGTGTAGTTCTGGGCTGATTTCTCACCTTTCTTAGGATTATTGAGACCCCACGAGGTGAGATCTTGCATGGAGCCCCAGTCCGAGGGAGATTGACAGTCATGTTTAGCTTCTTCCATTTTCTAATGATTGCTCCAACAGTGGACCTTTTTTCACCAAGCTGCTTGGCAATTTCCCCGTAGCCCTTTCCAGCCTTGTGGAGGTGTACAATTTTGTCTCTAGTGTCTTTGGACAGCTCTTTGGTCTTGGCCATGTTAGTAGTTGGATTCTTACTGATTATATGGGGTGGACAGGTGTCTTTATGCAGCTAACAACCTCAAACAGGTGCATCTAATTTAGGATAATAAATGTAGTGGAGGTGGACATTTTAAAGGCAGACTAACAGGTCTTTAAGGGTCAGAATTCTAGCTGATAGACAGGTGTTCAAATACTTATTTGCAGCTGTATCATACAAATAAATAGTTAAAAAATCATACAAAGAGTTTTCTTTATTTTCATGACTATGAAAATTGTAGATTTACACTGAAGGCATCAAAACTATGAATGAACACATGTGGAATTATATATGGAATTATATACATAACAAAAAAGTGTGAAACAACTGAAAAATGTCATATTGTAGGTTCTTCAAAGTCGCCACCTTTTGCTTTGATTACTGCTTTGCACACTCTTGGCATTCTCTTGATGAGCTTCAAGAGGTAGTCACCTGAAATGGTCTTCCAACAGTCTTGAAGGAGTTCCCCGAGAGATGCTTGGCACTTGTTGGCCCTTTTGCCTTCACTCTGCGGTCCAGCTCACCCCTAAACCATCTCGATTGGGTTCGGGTCCGGTGACTGTGGAGGCCAGGTCATCTGGCGCAGCACCCCATCACTCTCCTTCTTGGTCAAATAGCCCTTGATGCCTTCAGTGTGAATCTACAATTTTCATAGTCATGAAAATAAAGAAAACTCTTTGAATGAGAAGGTGCAAACTTTTGGTCTGTACTAATATATATATATATATTTTTATATATGTGTGTGTATGCGTGTGTGTATAAAAAATTACAAACTAATAAAAAATGGAAAATTTGGAAACCGTGAATGCATTATAGCTCACTTGCTTTTTCTGTGCATAGCTGGAGCCAGAGGGTTTGCTGTGTTGGGTACTGGCTGCAGCGCTGGGTCTCTCTCTGGTCTTCTCATTTGTGCTCGTTCCTCTGCAGTGCTTTCACCTGAGTCGAGCCTATGGCATCTTTCTCCTGCTCTTCTATGCCATCTTTCTCATCATTGCACTTCTTACAGAGTTTGGAAAGATACACCTCTAAACCAAGCACATACACTGATCACTACTATCTAGAAAGGCTACTAAGCTGTGGACTGTTTTAACAGTATAAAATGTTATTTTAAAGCAGTGTGATAGTTGAATATGGATGATTAAATCTCATTTTAAAAAACACCAATACATGGTGTGTGTTTTTTTTTTTTTTTAATGATTAATTGTATTTTTAGTTTAGATTTTTCTTTTTGCTTGTTTTCTTCTATTCATTTATTTGTAATTTCTTATTGCATATTTTGCAGATTCATTAACACTGACAACAAAATTTAAGACTGTTTTAATAATTATTGAATTTAATATGAGCAAATTTATTTTTATTATTTAATAAATTAATTAATAAATACATGTAGCCAGCTGGATAAATGACTGTCATTGGTTCTAAATTGACCATTTTCAAGTAAAAAAATTTAGACTCAGCAGTAGCTAATAGGCTTGGGGCCTGTCTTGGTGGTAAATAGGAGTTAAAGCATAATTTAGAGGTGGTGAAACTCCATTTAGGAGGTTGTATTTTTCATTTACTTGCTTTATCACATAATGAAAAAATATTTAAAAGTTGTTTTTTTATCTTATGCCAGCTAGTCAAACTAATGCTGAAGATCATTCGGGACATATCAGTTGAGATAACATGGGATGCAAAAATCTTGTTTTGTGAAAATATTTCAAATCATATCTGGCTAACTTCAAATAACTGCTGGTGAATTTGGATTTTGCTATGAAATACCTAGAGTTGAGGTTCAAATTCGACAAACATCTAGGCTAATGACATTTAACCACAAATCAGGGGGCTTAGTGTGGTGTTCCAAAAACTCTGTGATAGGCAGAGTTGTAAACACATTGAATTTGAAAAACGCCTCATAAACTCGGCTTTTGAATAGTGAGAGGTGAAGTTGGTTGTTTGGCAGAGCTTTATGTAGACTTGCCTTCACTCCTAGCCCCTACCTCTTGATAAACATTGTCTCCAGCACCACAGTAACCACTTCTCCCTGTGGTATCAGGATATTAAGGTGGTATTTTAAAGGAAGTTACTTGTATCTGCTCATATTAGGTCATAGTCAATAGTTCTGACATGCTATGTGACCTCTGAAGGTCCTTGCTAAAAGTTTTTAACTTGATGTGAATAGCAGAATGAGTATCTAGTCTTATAGTGTAAATCCCAATCATACAGTCAGGGCTATTGTTGAATAAAATGTATATTCACCTGTATTAAGGTGACTTAAATTGTGGCATTTAGCTCAGGCTCAGAACATACTAGGGATGCACCGAATATTCGGCCACCGAAAATTTCGGCCGCAAATGGCCCAAAAGTGCATTTTTGGTTTTCGGCCGAAAGACTTTGATCACCGAAAAAACACGGCCGAAACAGTTTGTTGTAATGACGCAAACAGAAACCGCTGCCTGCACGTGCCTGTCGGTGTGGACGTATTTCAGTATATCTGAGAAAGACCCACGGATAGCGGTTTGCAAAACATGTAATGCCAAAATTTCTAGATGGGGTGCGTCTGCAAAGACTTTCTCCACTTCGGGTTTAATTTATCACCTGAAATCCAAACATCCCGATCGCTATGCTGAATATCAGAGGAACGCAAACGCACAGAAAAGCAAAACCCCTCCGAGCCCCCGCACTCCGTCTGTGGCGGACGTTTTTGAAAAGGCAGGAAGTTTCCCAGTGATAGTGTTGTATTGCTGTATCTTTAAGCAGTTGCACTTGTTCTAAATGTACTTTGTTTTTATGAAAGAACATATTTAATTTTACAACCTTTCAGCAGGCCAGAGGGCCTGTACATTATTAATGTACACATGAGTGCATTTCAGTTAAACATTTAAGTTTAAATATTAATAAATGTTATCCTGTGCATTGTTGCAATGTGCTATAAATAAATATTTTCATAATTTGTTATTGATTTATTCTTAGAAACTTTGATATGAATTTATGCAATTGAAATGCCTTGATTTTAGTAAGGTTAGTACACAATCATAGCTATAAATGCAATGGTAATAATAATTGGCATCATTTCTTTCGGTGTTTCGGTTTTCGGCCTTGCTTTCCTCTTTTTCGGTTTTAGGTTTCGGCCCAGAATTTTCATTTTGGTGCATCCCTAGAACATACTGCATTTTATTTTTGCTATGACCATTGTACTTTGTACATGGTAATTGAGCAAACTTGATAAAACCACTCTAGCAGGCCAATTTTTTGTAAAAGCTAAACACGGGTGCAAAATGATTTATTCGTTACTCATAGTATCCATGACATGCAGTTCTTTTTTGATTGTTTTTTTTTTTTTCAGGATTAGATGGATTCATTTATAATAATTTTACTAGCCAATAGGTGTGGTGTTGTTCTACAGGAAAATCCACAGTTTTTTCCCCCTGAAAATTTATTTGGATATTTGAAAATAAATGGGAGAGAGGAGCCAGGAAAGTGTAGAAGCAGCCTAACACACAGTGCAGCTTTTACCTGAGTGAAATCGATAGCACAACTCTGTCCACTGAACCGGAACTGGTACTCCCACTGGTACTACTTTTTGTAAGATCAGTCAACGGGGTGGTCGAATAATTTGGCACAAACCTGCACAAACCAGTCCCAGACATTCTTACCACATTTTTGGTCATGGATCTTGGGGAGACCACATTCACTGTCATATTATCAATTTAGGGCTGCACATGCAGATGACCCAAGTGGAAGCCCCAATTCCTACCTTCCAGTTGCTGATAGAAGTGTCGCTGCCAGTTACTATAAATATTGTCATCTAAATAAGCAGTGGCATGCATAATATTCTCAAAGCAAATAATGCGTCTGTGGTGCTCTTCCTCTGCAGAAACCATACTGTTGCTTACAGATGGTCACCTCTTCTCTCGGCCTAGCTTCCACTACTCTTTCCCACATTTATTTATTTGTAGTTACTGCAGGTCTGCACAACTCCCTTATTCTTAAAAATCCGTACCAGCACACTCCTTCTCCATTCCTCCATTCCTCTCACCTTCCAAAATCCTGTTAAACAATCTTGTTAAAAACTCTACTGCCATCTTTCCTAAACATCTGGTCCAACCAACTTTCCACTTTTTATCCTCTTAATTACTGCTCTCACTTCCTTCTTACTAATCCTATCCACTTCCTGCTTCACCATCTCTACATCATTCAACCTTCTCTGTCTCTCATTTTCCTCATTAATTAGCTGCACAAAATACTCCCTCCATCTTCTCAACACACTCTCCTCACTAGTCAACACATTTCCATCTCCATCCTTTATTGCTCTAACTTGCAGCACATTCTTCCCAGCTCGGTTCCTCTGCCTGGCCAATTGGTACGAATCCTTTTCTCCTTCCTTAGTGTCCAACCTCTCATACAGCTCCTCATACGCCTTTTCCTTGGCTTTCGCCACATCCCTTTTTACCTGCTGCCGCATCTCCTTGTACTCCTGCCTACTTTTTACATCACTCTGTCGATCCCAATTCTGTTTTGCCAACCTCTTTCTCCTTATGCCTTCCTGCACTTCCTCATTCCACCACCACATCTTTGTCTTATACTTCTTTTAGTCCTCACTCTCCTCCTCTTCTTCTTCACCCCCAAAGCCATCCTACAGACCACCATCTGATGCTGTCTACCTACACTGTCCTATGTTGACTATGTTCTATGCATCCCCTACAAAGAACATAGTCCACCTGTGCTCCACTCTTATACGTCTTATACAATCCTCCTTCTTCTTAAAATAAGCACTTACCACTGCCCTTTCCATCCTTTAAGCAAAATCCACCATCTGATTCTTTCTCCTCCATCTCACAATCCACTTGTGGAGCATAAGCACTGATGAAATTTATCATCACCCTTTCAACATCAAATCAAATCTATTTTTATTTTCACATACAGAGTACAACATGCAGTGAAATGCTTTGTACGACTGTCCGGCATGAGGGAATGGGATGGGAAGAAGAAATTAAACAAAGAAAAAAGTAGGCAGATAAATAAAGAGAATAAACTGTGTAAAATATAAAATATATAAAGATATATATATATGGGAAACGGTGTATATACAGGGTATGCTTATGGATACAAGAAATGCTTATGTACAGTAAACAGTAATAACATAAGGTGTTTGATGTGATTGTCCTTAAAGTGAACGTGTGAGGTATGGTGAAGTATAAAGTGCACTGTGCTGTGCAAGCCCACAGTTAAAGTGACAGTCAAGTTTGAAGTGTTGCAGTGCGAAAAGAAAAAAATTTTTTTTTGGGTTCAAACTCCAAATGGCCTGCGGGAAGAAGCTCCTCCTCATTCTCTCTGTGTTCGCTTTCAGGGAGCAGAAGCATTTACCTAAACGCAACAAAGAAAAGAGTCTATTGTTGGGATGGCTGAGGTCTGTCAGGAAGTTAGAGATCCATTGGCACAGCGGCCTCCAACTTAGAGGTGAGTGTGGAGGGATTTATGGTGTTAAATGCTTGACTGTAGTCCACAAACAGCATCTTTGTATAATTCCCTCTTCTGTAGTCCAGGTGGCTCATTGTAGTGTAGAGGAGATGAGCAATGGCATCCTCAGTAAAACGGTTCTGGCGGTACGCAAACTGTAGAGGATCCAGTGTATCTGGTAGTGATGCAGTGATAAAGTCTCTGACCAGTCTCTCAAAGCACTTTATCACTACTGAGGTCAAGGCTACAGGGCGGTAGTCATTAAGGCAGGCAGGCTGGGGTTTTTTCGAGACAGGAACAATGGTTGACTGTTTGAAACATAAGGGGACAACAGACTGTTCCAGTGAGAGGTTGAATATCTAAGTGAACACCGGTGCTAGCTGGTCAGCGCAGGTTGTAGATGCGATGTGATGCCATCCGGTCCTGCTGCCTTCCTGGTATTCACTCTCTGGAATGCCCTCCTCACGTCATGCTCCGAGATGGTGAACGTGTTCACCTCTCTAGTTTCCCCCCGTAGCGCCGCTTTGCATCCTTCACTGCTCTGCGAACATTTTAGGATGCAACCTTGTAATCCTTTATGTCCCCGGTGGCAAGCCCTGTGTTGTAGGCTGCGGAACGGGATCTCAGAATGTCGCGGATGGTTTTATCCACCCACAGCTTCTGGTTGGGATACGTTCTGATGGTGTTTTTTTGCACTGTATTATCCGCTAGTTTCTTGATTAATCCCACAACCGCTTCCATAAACATTCCGTACCGCTCGGTTCAGTCATGTCTCGGTGAGGCAGAGAAGGTTGCAGTCCCGAATGTCCCTCTGGAACTTGACCCTTGCCCTGAGGTCCTTGAGCTTGATCTCCAGTGACTGGATGTTGGCTAACAGGATACTGGGTAACGGAGCGCAGTGTGCGCATGCCTTCAGCCTGTTCCTGACGCCGGTATTGTGCCTAGTTCAAACCCCTGTTATGAAATCAACCCCCCTACGCGTGCACACGGACAGTACTGTTGTATTTCCTGTAGATGGCACTAAAAACACGGAAGATTGGGTCAAATGTTTTCCTGGTCCTAACGCCAGAAGACCAATTTGAAGAATTTATTTTGCGTTAATACCTAGACTTACTTAAATTATTTGGATACACAAGTAAAAAAAAAAGTTTATTTTATTTTAATAACATGGACATAATCTAACACCCCCCCCCTCTATTTATTTTTCATTCATACTCAGAGTCGCCAAACTTGCTGTGATACACCTAGACAAGTAATAATGTATGTGTATAATACTACATTTAATCTAACAACATCGACAGCTGTATTATTTAGGGGGTTATTATTTAGGCAAGCCAAATGTTAACCACCTGCCTTAATTCTTCAATGGTTTGCAAAGCATTAAATAAGATTTAGTGATTCTGTAAAATAAATAAATTTATAAGTATTCATTGAATATTAATGGAAAAAGTCGAAAGTAAGTTCTCTTTCAAACATTTGTTCGGTATCTCACTATGGGAATCGCCTCGGCGGTGACCAATCCTGGAAGCATCAATCACACCATGTCTGTCAGCTGACAGACCAATCATAAAAGTGATGCGGGAGTCCCGCCTCGCTATATACACCGCTGCTGGCGGTCACTGCCTCATTCTCGTTCTCTTACCTGTAAAGATCCTTTTAGGAAGCTATCCTCAGCAGATCCTCTGGGGGGCGGTCGCTTAACTGTTCACAGACAGACCGTGAAGGTACGTCTCCAAACGCGGCTGCTTCTTGGGGAGAATATCCACTGTCAAAGCGGATATTCCTTTCTGCTGTTTTCTTTTCACATCGCGTCAAGCGAGTATTAGAATTATCGTTCAAGACCCATTTCGGCCCGTTCCACCACGTCGTGGTGATCTCGTTGTTTCCTTTTTTTTTTTTTTTTTCAGTGATTGCATCTCCGTTATGGCGACTGCGAGTTCATCTGGGTGCACGGCGGGAAAGTTCAATTCTGACCGTGTGCATCGGGTCTACGATCTGGGCAAAAGACTCTCATCCCCTGTGCATCGTGTGCTTAGGAGTTCGGCACGCTCAAACCGTGCTAGGTAACCCCAAGTGCTGCCCGCACTGCGCTCTTTTCCCGTCAAGGGTTGGGAGCGCCGCCTGCGAGTCATGGCCGCAAATAAAAGGGACCCATGTCTCTCTCCACTGCCTGCAGAAAGGGGCGAGGCTGCTTCGCAAGCACAGTGCAGCTGGGAAGAGTTGATGGACGAGGTTTCTCCTGTCTATCCTTCACTCTTCGAATCAAACTCTCTAATGGATAACAAGGGTGAGGAAGAGGAAGATGATGAGGTAGCTCCTTTTTTAGAGGAAGATTTGGAGGACAACGAGGAGGATGCTATCCTCCATCCTGATCTTCTCTCCAGGCCTGAAAGTGCTACCGGCCCTTCCCCCATGCCAGGTGAGCTGGACCTTGTGGAGGTGTGTAGGAGAGCAGCCAAAAACTTTCCATCGAATGGCTATCTCAGCAGGTGCATCCCGACGCTGAGAGGGATTTATATGATGGGAAGAGGCTGCCATCGCGCAAGTCCCCAGTTAAGCAGCTGATCCTGCTGTACCGGCGTGTGTCACAGATATGTATCGTTTTTGGGACAAACCCTTCTCGCATACAGTGCCCGTTAAGGGTTTTCTAGACTGGAGGTGCACGATATGGTGGCTAGCCACCTCCACCCAAATCAACAAGCTGCTCTATCCTCCTCCTCCCCTTCTCTGCCAGGATGTACAGAAAGGCTGTCTGCCCCCGTTTCCAGAAGATCTACCGCTCCTTGGCCCTGGCGGTAAGAGCTCTGAATGGCACCTGAGCTGCGGCCGCAGCATGGGCCTCGCTGTGGTAGGCGAAAGAGCCCTGTGGTTGGGGTTGACGGGCTTATCGACGAGGGAGAAGGTGGAGTTCCTTGATGCCCCGATAGAGCCGAAAGCCCTTTTCGGGGCTGCGGTGGCGAATATGCACCAGCAATGCGACCATCACAAGAAGGATAGTGAAGCGTTTGATGCATGCCTCCCAAAAAAGCCTCCTGCTCACCCTCCCCAACCCGCAGGTTCATATTTCACCCCCCCTCGTCCAGAGAGAAACAGCCTGGTTTCAGGGCCCCTAGGCAACCCCCACCCCAGCAGTCAATGCGCGGGGAGGCTCGCCAGAAACAGCCCCAGCACAGGAACAAGACCTGCTCAGGTTTTGGAGGATGAAATAACCTCCTTACTGAGCAAAGGGCTAATTAGATCGGTGCCACGAGAGAACAGCCAGCTCGGCTTTTATTCCCGGTACTTTGTTGTTCCCAAGAAAGAGGGGGGTCTCCGTCCCATTCTGGATTTACGGAACCTCAACAAACCCCTCAGAAAGTACAAGTTCAAGATGCTCACATTTAAAGCTTTGTACAGTGTTATTCGTCCCAGAGACTGGTTTACATCAGTGGATCTGAAGGATGCGTATTACCACATAAGCATTTATCTGGCACACAGGAAATTCCTACACTTTGCCTATCAGGGCACAGCCTACGAATATTTGGTGGTTCCATTCGGGCTGGCTCTAGCTCCGAGGATCTTTACCAAATGTGTCGAGGCTGCACTATCTCCGTTAAGAACGACGGGTTTAAGAGTGTCAGCGTATTTGGACGATCTCCTTCTCTGCGCTCTGTCACGGCAGCAGGCGGAGGTGGATACGAGTGTGCTTCTGTCTCACCTGACTGGCTTAGGTCTCAGGATAAACGAGACAAAAAGCTGCTTGGTGCCCACACAGGAAATAATATACCTGGGTCTCAGATTGAACTCAGACCTGTATCAGGCTTTGTTTACGCCTGCTGAGGCTGATGGCTTCGGCAGTGTCTGTCATACCGTTGGGACTGTAGCTAATGAGAGAGTTTCAGTGCTGGGTTATGGCACAGCGCTTATGTCCGAAGCGCCACCTCAATCGCAAGGTGATGGTGACGTCACTGTGCTTACGCGCTCTCCATTGCGGTGTGCGAAGGCAGGATAGCGAAAGGGAAATGGCCCGTTTCTCTTCGGTGCACGCACATAAATTTTCTGGAGCTGTTAACGGTGTTTCTAGCTTTGAAACATTTCATGCAGTTTTTCGGAGTCACCACGTATCGGTCAGATCAGACAACACGACTTTGGTGGCGTACATAAATCGCCAGGGCGCAACGTGCTATCCTCGACTTCACTGTCTAGCGCGAGATCTTATGGTGTATGCCATGGAGCTTTTCCTGTCGCTGCGAGCGACTCATGTGCTGGGAGTCTTGAATGCGGTGGCGGATCTCTTGTCCAGGGGAAATCCCCTGTACCGGGAGTGGTCTCTCCATCCTTGGGTGGTGAACCTGTTATGGGAGATATTCGGCCGGGCCGCCGTAAATGTCTTTACCTCGCACGAAAAAAGTCATTGCCCTCTGTTTTTTTCTCTGGCGAGAAACGGTGCACCTATGGGTGTGGATGAGTTAGTCCACCTGTGGCCAAACGTTCTGCTTAACGCATTTCCTCCACTAAGTTTAATCGTGCCGACTCTACAAAGAGTAAGAGAAGGCGGTCACTCTGTCATACTAATCGCTCCGAACTGACCAGGGAAAGTGTGGCTGACGGAGATATTCCAACTCCTGCACGATCAACCCTGACCTCTCCCGTTGCACAGGGATCTCCTCTCGCAAGCGCGCGAGAGATTTTTTACCCGGCACCGGACAGAGTAGCTCTCTGGGCCTGGCCCATGAGAGGATGAATCTCAGCGTCACTGGTTTGCCTCCGAGGGTGATTAAAAAGATTTAAAATGCGAGAGCAGCTTTGCCGCGCTCTGCGTATGATAAGAAATAGAATGTGTTTGAACTATGGTGTGCTCAGAGACATATTCCTTTTCACTGTTCTGTGGCAGATGTGTTGTGCTTTTTGCAAGAACTTTTGGATATGGGCAGGGCTTTTTCAACCGTTAAGGTTTATCTTGCCGCTGTTTCTGCATGCCACGTAGGGATTGACGGTAATACTATCGGTCATCACCCGCTCGTGTGCAGGTTTATGAAGGGGGCACGGCGCCTAAACACGTTCTCAAAGCCGCTGGTTCCGCCATGGGATCTGTCAGTGGTCCTGAGCGCGCTCTCTCAGTCTCCTTTTGATCCGATAGAGAGTATTGACTTAAAGCTCCTGTCGCAATAAGGTTGCTTTGTTATTGGCTCTTTCTACCGCGAAGCGGGTTAGTGAACTTCATGCTTTGTCAGTTCATAACTCCTGTATGCGTTTTGCTTTGGATTTCTCGCAAGTGGCTCTCAAGACTAATCCGGCATTTATCCCTAAGGTGAGCTAGTCAGCTTTCGCCTGCATACAGGTGGATTTAATGGCTATTCATCCGTCTCCTTTTTCCTCAGCGGAGGAAGAGCGACTTCACTGTTTGTGTCCTGTCCGTGAGTTACGTCTCTAGGTTGACAGGCCGAAGGGATTGAATATATATATATATATATCCATCATATCCATACATATATATATATATATATATATGTATGGATATGATTATACAGTTGGATTTTAGTCATGCATACATGTATATGAAAGGGAATGACAACGGATGATGGAAACATTGTGGATCGGATGTTTGTCATTTCTCTTACTTTTCCACTATCTTCAGTGAGAGGGATTATCTCTTTTATTACATCACTGAGTTGGTTGACACCTGCTTCGGACAGCATATCTGCAATCCCATAGTGAGATACCGAACGAATGTTTGAAAGAGAACTTTAGGCTACTTACGTAACCCCGGTTCTCTAATAAAAGGATTGAGGTATCCCACCACACTTCTCTCCTTGCAGTGCACGGGAAAGAGATATGTGAGAATGAGGCAGGGCCAGCAGCGGTGTATATAGGGAGGCGGGACTCCCGCATCACTGTCGTGATTGGTCTGTCAGCCATCAGCCGTGGTGTGATTGATGCTTCCAGGATTGGTCATGCCCAAGGCAATTCCCATAGTGAGATACCTCACTCCTGTTATCAGAGAACCGGGGTTACATAAGTAACCTAATGATATTTTCTAATAGTTTGGAAGGTTTACCAATGCAATACTCAAGAAAAAAAATACAGCAACTTTCAACAACTTTCTTTCGACTTGTCATTTTGAAAGATAAATATGTTTCTATTGTCACATTATAGCCAGATTTACAGTAGAGTTGACTGGGTTTGGTTACATTTGGGTTAAATTCTTTGGGTGTAGCAAAGATTATAAGCCAACTAGCTGGAAGTCATGAATGTTCAAAAAGCTTTTTGTTACAAATGAAATCAAACTAAACCAGAGGTGGAAAGTAATAAATTACTCTACATGTACTCACGAAACTGGACTTGAGTAGTTTTTTGTGTACTTTTACTTAAATATTTGAAGTAATTAACTATATTTAAATCATATCCGTTAGTGAATAATAAAATACAATAAAAACGATGCAAGGGGAAAAATTCTGCAACGCAAACTACTGCACTGATTTGTTTGATGGGCAAGTAAGAAAGATGGAGACCCAGCTTGAAAGCCAAATGCCATTGAATCGAAGTTGTTCAGTGTTGTTCAAGTTGTTCAGTGCGTGTGCTCATTGTCTGAATTCTTAATCTGCATTTGCCATTTCAATTGTTGTCGTTAATGACATTCTAAAAAAGCAGATTACTCACATTTATTTATTTATTTGTTTATTTATGGTTATTGTGCTTTAATTTGTAAAGGTGTTCCTTCAAATAAAAACAACTAGTTTGATATATCTCCTGAGTACTGTTATGTCAATGAAGTAGCTAATTTTAAATTTACCGAGTTTTTTTTTTACAGTGGGGGTGGGGGGGGGATTTAATAGGACACTTTCGAACGACAATAGAATCCCTCTTCCTACCCCCACTGTTAAAGTAAACACCTCTGAGTAGAATATTTCATTACTCTTTCCACCTCAAAATAGAAGCAAACAACAACACAAGTATAGAAATCAATTTGAGAGATTTGTGTATGTGTTGTGTATGCTAGAGGGTATTGTGCTCCTAAACACTATTCACATTTTTTTTGGTTTGTCAGCTATGGTAGCTTATCACAGCTTTGCAAATCTTACGTAAAACAAAAGTGATAGTATTTACTTTTACTTTTTCAATTATTTACATTATTTTATTTATTTATTTATTTATTTATTTGTATATTTATTTATTTATATTAAAATGTCTGGATATCTTGAATTTAGTTGAATAATGAATAATGAATAAATCACTTTTATATGTTGTAACAAGGTCCTTTCTGTGTTAGTCTACATCAAGAGGGAAAACATTTAATTGTTACACTTTTGTTACCTTTGGATGTAAACATTTTGAGATGTTACACTTTTAGATGTTATACTTTTTTTTACCATCATACTATAAATTAGTAAAAGAAGATATAGAAATTTATGCCAAAAAAAAACCCTGTTGACAGCCAACCCTTATTTATTCATTTGTGCTTTTTGGTCTGTAGATTATGGATCCTAAATGTATAGTGCTATTGTAACCTACAGAACAGTTGGTGGGTATCCTCTGGGATTATCCAAGGACCAGAAGTCAAATTTTCAGAAAAAAATGCTATTTTTGACATTGAAGGTATTTTGACATAAGACTATGTGATAAATCAATATTGTTATTTTTAAAACCTTTTTGCAACGTAAAATGTAGATATATATTAGTATATTCCATTAGGATCATTTAAGAGAGGCCTGTTTTTTTAATAATTTAATGTTATGCTAAGCTTTATTTTTATTTTTTTGTTTGACAATGGACCCGATATACAGATGTCTAGTTTTCTCTATTTGTACTGTATAACTGTAACTCTTGATGCTTTAAATAATAGGTATTGTATTGTTACTATATCATTCAGATAGCCAACTGTACTACAGAAGATACAAAGGAACTGCCCGTGAACTGAGATTATAGGTTGTCAGTGGTGCAAAGGGTGCAAATAAATGCTTTATAGAGTTTCACGCTAGCAGCATTGGTGCACATTGTGGACAAAAAAACAAAAAACAAAGATGCCATATCCAAAAGGTTTTACTGGCCAGGGATGTCCAAGGATCTTGACAAATGGGTAATGACACTGATCAAAGTTAACAAATTGAATAAAATCTTTCTTTTCTTTTGATGATAATTTCTTTTTAAACAGGTGGCTGAATGTGTGGCATGTCAGGCCACTAAAGCATCATTTAAAGAAGAGGTCAAAATTACACCTATACAGGTAATCTATCTATCTGTCTGTCACCTTTTACGCTCGTTTCAAGGCTGCAGCTAACCATGCTAGCGGCACAACCAGCATGCACACTGAGAGAGCCAGAGAGGTAAACACATTTACCATCTCGGAGCATGCAGGAGGAGGGCATTCAAGAGAGTGAATACCAGGAAGGCAGCAGGACCAGAAGGCATCACAGGGCGGGTTCTGAAAGCCTGCACTGACCAGCTAGCACCGGTGTTCACTGAGATATTCAACCTCTCTCTGGAACAGTCTGTTGTCTCCTCATGCTTCAAACAGTCCACCATTGTCCCTGTCCTGAAGAAACCCCAGCCCGCCTGCCTCAATGACTACCGCCCTGTAGCTCTGACCTCAGTAGTGATGAAGTGTTTTAAGAGACTGGTCAGAGACTTCATCAATGCATCACTACCGGACACACTGGACCCACTACAGTTTGCACACTGTCAGAACTGTTCGACTGAGGACGCAGTTGCACATCTTCTCCACAATACAATCAGCCACCTGGACCAAAGAAATGGGAATTACACAAAGATGTTGTTCGTGGAATACAGTTTAGCGTTTAACACCATAATTCCCTCCACACTCACCTCTAAGTTGAAGGTCCTGGGCCTGCCGCTGTGTCAATGAATCTCAAACTTCCTGACGGACAGACCACAAGCTGTAAGGGTGGGAAAACACACCTCATCCACCGTCACCCTCAGCACTGGAGCTCCCCAGGGTTGTGTTCTGAGCCCCCTGCTGTACTCCCTGTACACGTATAACTGTATGGCCACTTCCAACTCCACCACCATCAAGTTTGCTGACAACACCGTTGTGGTGGGCCGGATCTCCAACAACAATGAGACAGCCTACCTACAGGAGGTTAAAAACCTGGAGAGATGGTGCCAGGAGAACAACCTTCTCCTAAATGTCAGCAAGACTAAGGAGTTGAGCACAAAGCGGGAGCAGTAATACCAACCGCTAAACTCCAGTGGAAAAAAGTGGACAGTTTCCGGTACTTGGGTGTTCACGTCACACAGGACCTGTCTTGGTCCTGTCACATCAACACCCTGGTGAAGAGGGTCCGGCAGCGTTTGTACCATCTGAGACGCTTAAGGGACTTTAAACTACCCTCTCAGGTGCTTAAGACTTTTTACACTTGCACCATTGAGAGCGTTCTGACGGGTAGCATCACTTCCTGGTTTGGGAACAGCACCATGCAGGACAGGCGAGCCCTCCAGAGGGTGGTACGTTCAGCTGAACGCACCATCCACACCGAGCTCCCTGACCTGCAGGACATCTACGGCACGCGGTGCAGGACCAGAGCCAGGAAGATTGTAAAGGACCTCAGCCATCGCAACAATGGACTCTTTTCTCATCCCGCTAACTGAAGGTGAACACAGAGAGAATGAGGAGGAGCTTCTTCCCGCAGGCTATTCGGAGTTTAAACCAGGAAACACCCAGGATCTAAAAACTGGCCCACTCTCTCCATCATCACCCTTTTTCCCCTGCACAAATCACACTTTTCGTGCTATGGCACTTTATACACTGGACTTGCACAGCACAGTGCACTTTACATTTCATACTTTTTTCATTTTTATATTCTTATTTTTATACCACAACATTCCGCACAAGGACACTTTACACCACACCTTACTGCACACAGACACTCATGGACACTTTACACCACACCAGACCGCAAGACACTTATGGATTGTCCAGACACTTATGGACAATCAAAAACCATGCTTAACTTGTTTACTGTTGTTTACTGTTTAACTGCACACTGCCATAAACATTTTTTTGTGTATGTGTATAAATATGTATATATGTATATGTATGTATATATATATATATATCCAAAAGGTTTTACTGGCCAGGGATGTCCGAGGATCTTGACAAATGGGTAATGACACTGATCAAAGTTAACATATTGAATAAAATCTCTCTTTTCTTTTGATGTTTCCTGATCATTTCTTTTTAAACAGGTGGCTGAATGTGTGGCATGTCAGGCCATTAAAGCGTCAATTAAAGGAGAGGTCAAATTAAACCTATACAGGTAATCTATCTATCTGTCTGTCTATCTATCCATCTATTCATCCATCCACCCATCCCTCCCTGACACCCAGAACAGAATATGTAATAGAATATTTACATAATTTACCAAATATTTTTATCAAATTGTAATTTTTATCATATTTTTTGCAAGGTCACACAACCCTTCGAACTTTTGGGGATGGATCTGATCGGGAAACTCGCTTGCACAGACAGTGGCAATCAATATATATGCGTAATAATTGATAACTTGACCAAATGGCCACAGGCTTATCCACTTAGAAGTAAGTCTGCAGAGGAGGTCACAAACTGTATTATCAAGTTTTTCAATCAGTTTGAGGCACCAAAACGCATACTCACAGACCAAAGGAAGGAAGTTTGTTAATCAGGTAAATCCAAGCTGTAACATGCCATACAGTGCTCAAATGTACTTTGAAAAATATTTACCTATATTGACAATTATTAAATAACAATTATGTTTTATAATCAGATCAACCAAAATGTGCCCAAAATTCTTGGCATCAAAAGGAGTTTGTGCTCACCCTATCATCCCTAGACCAATGGTCTAGTCAAAAAGAATCAGTCAGGTTTCTGGCCTGTCACTGAAAAACACAGAGTTTGAGCTCCCTACAAAGATTCCCTACTGGGTTTAGGTCTGGAGACTCGCTAGGCCATGCCAGAACCTTGATATGCTTCTTACAGAGCATTGTCATGTTGGAAGACGCAGCCTCGACCCTTATTTAATGCTCTAACTGAGGGAAGGAGGTTGTTCCCCAAAATCTCGCAATACATGGCCCCGGTCATCCTCTCCTTAATACAGTGCAGTCGCCCTGTCCCATGTGCAGAAAAACACCACCAAAGCATGATGCTACCACCCTCAGCAAGTTTGGCAACTCTGAGTATGAAGGAAAAAGAAGTAGCGGTGGGGTAGAATTCAGGCAGGGGGTTTACATTCGGCTTGCCTAAATAATACCCCCCTAAATAATACAGCTGTCCATGTTGTTAGATGAAATGTATTATTTTACACATACATTATTACTTGGGTAGGTGTATCACAGCAATTTTGGTAACTCTGAGTATTAAGGAAAAATAATTGGGGGGGGTTGTTAGGTTAGGTTATGTCCATGTTAATAAAATGAAATTAACAATTTACATTTTTTTAAACTTGTGTATCCGAGTAATTTAAGTAAGTTTAGGTATTAACGCAAAATAAATACGCGGTTAGAATTCACACACGTAGTTTTAAAAGCAAATGATTACATTCCTGAGTTTATTCTGCCATTTACAGGAAGCTGTATACGTTTTCTTCAAATTGACCTTTTGGGCGTTAGGACCCGGAAAACATTTTAGTGCCATCTACAGGAAATACGACAGTACTGTCCGTGTGCACGCGTAGGGCGATTGATTTCAGACCGGGGGTTTGAATTAGGCACAACACCTGTACGGGTCGCGTCCTTTGTTCTCCCTCAGGATCTCGCTCGGCCAGCATGGGTCCGGGTTTAAAAACGGCCAAGGTGAGTGCATTGTACACCAATAGATATAAGAGTGTCTCTGTCATATGTAATGTCCATCTTTTGTAGATGTAATGGTAACTAATTAAATAAAAGTATAAAATAAACCAAAAAAGAGAAAATGTAGCCGAAGCAGTCGTGACGGCAGCCGACCTCACCGGCGCCAGCTTCATTTCCATTCCAGCTTCATGTTCATCACTCTATCAGAAACTCTCTTCACCTCCACTACACTCTTACTGTACTCTTCCTTCAGAATCACCCCTTCTTCTCTTTCCATCCACAGTTTAAACCCCTATCAATGTTCTTTTGCCAAAAATCAAGTGCTCATGGACTCCCTTGGTCAGTGCACACTATGATATACTTATGCCTAAGTATATTTTCCATCAGTTTGGATTTTGTCACAAAATAAATTTAAATTCTCATTCTTAAAATTATTCTACAAATACTGTTAATTTTTCACCTAATTTGCCACACATCACCATAAAAGCTAAAAAGAAAATTAACTTGAACTTCTTAATATTTGCCTTTGTAGCATGTCTGTGAACAAACTGTGGTACTTTGTAAGTTATCTGGTTTTGTACTGGCCCTAAAAATGTCTCTGTATATACATTTTTTACTTTATTTTACTTAAGTGCTTATTAAGAATCTCTCAGTGTATGTGTGTATATATATATATATATATATATATATATATATATATCTTATTGTATCATAAAACATGACATTTTTCCACTACAGAAAAATAGTCTGAAAAAAAAAGTGCAGAGATTTTAAACACAATATGCTGAAGTTTCTGGTGAGTGCATGTTTGCTTTGGTTTTTGCATTGTGATGTATGAAGTTTTTAATTTGCTTAACGTTGTGCTTACTTCTAGATGGTGTGGTAGGCCTTCCTGCAAAAGCGATCATTTGACTTTAGCCTGATCATTACTTTGGAAGAGATTTCATGGCAGATGAAAAACAATCACAATGGTGAAAAAAAAAATGGAATACACTAAAGGTATTGTGTTTCATTACAGTTATGCAGAAAACAAGCCACATTTTTAATAATATTTATATAATAATTGTATATACCCCTGACTGCTCCACATCATAGTCTACACTCACACACAACAAAACACAGAAAACACATGTACAATGTTCAGGTTCCACCTATGATACCTACAGTATCTCCCGAAAGTAAACATGTAAAACTGTGTCCAAAGTGTCAATATTTTGTGTGAACACTATTGTTATCCAGAACTGCCTTAATCCTCCTGGGCATGGAATTCACCAGAGCTGCACATATTATTGCTGGGATCCTCTTCTACTCCTCCATAATGCCATCACGGAGCTGCTGGATGTTGGACACATGGAGCTTTTCCATCTTTCGCTTGAAGATACCTAAAGGTGCTCAATAGGGTTCAGGTCTGGAGACATACTTGGCCACTCCATCACCTTCACACCTTCAGCAAGGCAGTTGTCATCTTGGTGGTGTGTTAGGGGTCGCTATTATTTTGGAAAACTGCAGTTTCTAAACGGAAGGCATCATGTTCTGCCACAGACCATGATGCTACCACCACCATGCAGACACGATTTTCTTAGTTCTCCTCACCAAGGAGCCACACATGCTGGACACCATCTTAGCTAAACAAGTCTATCTTAGTCTCATCAGACCACAGGACATGATTCCAGTAATTCAAACTGTTTGCTTCCTTCAGAGGCTTCCTTCTGAGATCACGGCCATGCAAACCAACTTGTTGCATTGTGGGGCGGACGGTCTGAGCACTGACAAGTGGACCTTCAGCTTCTGCAGCACAAATGCATCCGTTTTTTAAAGCAGCTTCTGCACCTGACGCACAGCACGAGGACTAAACTTCTTTGATGGACCTTGTGAGGCCTGTTCCGAGTGAATCCCGGCTTAGGAAACCTCTGTATGACCCTGGCCACTGTACTGTAACTGAGTTTCAGGGTGCTATTGATTTTCCTTTAGTCTCATCCATCTTTGTGGAGAACAGTTCTAAGAGGGTCTTTGCCATGAGGTGCCATGTTGAACATATATATATTTCATGAGATATATTTTTACTCAAAGCACCACATTTTAACTGCTTTAATACAAGATACACACATTTTTATGGTCCTGTGAAGCAGACAAAAACATGAACATGATGAATAAGACATGGGCAAAACTGTTATCACTTACCATGTACTCACTTTTGTTGCAAGTTATTTAGACAATAATGTCTGTATATCGAGTTATTTTCAGAGGACAGTAAATCTGTACTGCTATACAAGCTGCACACTGACTACTCTAAATATATATCCAAGATTCATTTCTATAGTATTGTCCCTTGAGAATACTAAAATGGTTGCTGAAATGTGAGGAGTGTACTTACTTGTGTAAAACTGTTTGTTTAGATTTGTTAAATTAAGGTAAGACCTAAATATACACTTGTAATACTATCTTGTATTTATTGCTGATGTGAGCAAGTAAAATATTGATTTTATCATGTTTGTACTGTAGATAAAAACCTATTTGAAAATATAAAAATATTAACAACAGTTACAACATGTCAATATTCCAACTGGAGTATAATGATTCATAGATAAAGATTTAGGGAACGTTTTATAAAAATTATGATTATTGTGTAACAAATGTTTTTTTGTCTATGTGCAGTATTTGTGTATAATCAATATGTGCACATGTAATGGAATGCAGTAAATCTATTAAAATAAACTGAACATAATAAATATCCTACTACTTATACGCTGTTGCTCTAAAGATTTATTCTACTGTAAAGATTTCGAACCCTTAACAAACACATCTCAACAGCACGCCCTTGTGGCAGTTTCCTTATCTTGTACCAAACCACTGTCGCTATGTAAATTCATGCAGCTGATTGAAGGTTGTAAGCTTTTAATTCCATACAGAAATTAAATGTACAATAAATAACTTCCTTTCAACAGACTAACAGAAAAGATCCTTTCAACTCAATATACAGGCCAGTCTGATATTCCCCATTTTTTCCCCCCTAAACCTAATAACTGGTTGGGCCAACCTCAGCAGCAACAACTGCAATTGAGCATTTGCGATAACTTGCAATGGGTCTGTTACAGTGCTGTGGAGAAATTTTGCTCCACTTATCTATGCAGAATTGCAGTAATTCGGCTTTTCAAGGGGGCAAACACTTTTTTACACCACTGTACAATCATATTTAGCCCTAAAAGATATAAGAATAAAAATTGTGATCTTTGTGACTTTATTTGTGGCATTGATGATCAAACACATTTATTGATTTTTCTGCAATGTGCTGATGCACAATGATTGGCTTATTGGATAAATGCATAAATTAGAGGTGTACAGTTGATCCAAGTAAATTGTATGGTCAGTATTTTTGTTTGTTGTTTGTACATGGTTTCAATGTTTAAAATGATTTATGAACCATTTTACAAATGCCTTAAATGTAAGTAAAGTACAGCTATATCTTTATAGCTACACTTTTACACGAAGCATTTTGTTCCTACTCTAATGAAATGTTTACAAACTATTTTCATTGTGAAAATGCTGATACTTTCAAAATCTTGTGGAAATGTGCAATTTTACAGTCATTTAAAAATTTAAATTTTTAATTTGCAAAGGCAAAGTGGCACTTAAAACATTAAAAAAAAAAAGTCCTTGGAAAATCAAAGTGAACATAATTACAAGCTCTACAGGCAGTTACAAATCTGGAATGTTGTTTCAATCACATCTTCTGCGGTCAGAACTAGATATCCAACTGAATGAATATTCATATACAGTAAAAACAATGACAGTGAGCCAGTCAAACTTATATACAAAAAAATCAGCTAGATTTTTTTTTACAATAATGGTGAACTTTTAAAAGGGTATATTTTTCGATTTGATATGCAAAATCTAACAAAATATCTCCTAAATGCCGTAACAAAAAAATACTGATTAATGAAGAAACATCTGTAACATTTTTCTGTTATGAAACTCACATGACAATTAATTTGGGCAGACTCTTTACTTTTGACAATTAAATTTGGTTTACACATTAGACTTGCATATCTGCCATCACTATGTATGACTATAGAGATGGGTGAACAGTCATACCATAATTATTTTATCTGGCCATCATTGAAGTGTTTAATCTTCTTGCATCCATAGTGTAAGACAAAATAAAATAAAAGTTGTGGACCGAAAAACTACAAACAAAGTTTCACTCGACCTTAATTAAGTTACTATCAAGTTTTGGTGGAATTGGGCCCATTGTATCTTCATGTACTTCCTTAATTGGCAATGGTGCAACCCATTTGGCTTTTATGCACATCACAGCTTTAAAGAATGTCTGATTCGATGATGACTTAATTGCATTAATCAGGAGGAGTTTCAAGTAAAGTTGAAAGCTTGTGTTGAGTTTATTCCTTGTTTATATACTTACCAGTGGGTAGGTATATAAACAAGGAATAAACCCAACATAAGCATATGCTGAGACTGAAGGAGAAAATCTATAAAACCGAAGAAAGACATGGAGACACATATTTTAGCAGGTCACAAGATGACTGCGAAAAAAGAAAAACAGTTACACATTTCATTTTGTCTTTTAAGATGTGTAATCAAATGATTATACTCAAAGAATGCTCTCTATTGTAATTTTGAATCCCAAGAATGCCACAGCCTGTGCTGGCTCTCAGGGAGTGTGGGGTGGCAAACTTTCTCCTAGTCAATCACAGCCACACAAGTTAATCATGGGTCTGCGGGCTCATGTGTGCACAAGGGGGCCAAAAGCATTTTTTCTCCAGGCGTGTACAATGTTTCCAAGAATCACAGGAGCAACAGTTTCATGTTCAGTTTTAGTTTCATAAGACAGAGGAAAGGTTGAAATGTGGAATTTGATTATATACAGGAAAAGATTTGGTTGAGGGGCTGGAAAAATGGCAATTTTCTTATTAAAAATATAAGGACTAAAAATAATCCATAATAACTTAGGTTGCTAGAACCCAGCCATTAGGGTTGCACAAGCCAGTGCACTCTTAGTGCCGGTCCCAAGCCCAGATAAATAGGGAGGGTTGCGTTAGGAAGGGCATCCAGCGTAAAACATGTGCCAAATCAAATATGCTGATCACAAATTGATGATCTGCTGTGGTGACCCCTAATAGGAGAAGCCGAAAGAAGAAGAAGCAGCAGCTCAGGTTGCTGTGTAAGCTGACACCTGCTGAGTTAAGTGAGTTTGAATAATCATTCATAGTCCATCACTATATGATGACTCTGTTTCACAGAAGCTGGTATGACTGTCAGGAGTGATCATCACTCTGGTTGATAACGTGGCTGTAACCAATGGCTGGCTCACCTTGACGGCACAACACAACAAACAAAACAACAAGAAGGAGCAGAAGAACGAGGCCACAGACAACCAGCCCAATAACCACATCTACACAAAAATACAAAAGAGAAAATCAAGAACAAATATTTGTTAACGAATTATAGACAAAAAATGGTAACTGTGTCAAGCCTGAATATTTGAGTGCATGTAAAACTGTATCTATGTATACCTTTATCATTTGCAGATGAGTTGATCTGGCACTCCTTGTGCCAATCTGTTGGAATGACTGAATGTGTGAGTCTAATGAAGTCCTGCAGGGGACACTGCTGGGCACAGCCAGGTAAAGTTAAATAATAAGGCTCGGCCACAGAGCTATCATTACGATAAAACATTGCCACAGAAAATGAACTGAGGGAGAAAAAGAAAGAGGATAATGTATAAGTAAGTAAGTACGAGTAAGCAAATACAGAAAAAAAAAGAAAAAACATTACAGGTAAAAAGTTAAAATGACCACCTGCACTTCTGATTATTCAAGCAATCATCAAAACCATATGGCATTAGCACAATGCATACAATGAGTGTTGTAGCTTTTGATTCTTTTAGTGATCGAGTATTCTACCGATTATTTCACAAATTAATTGAGTAACTGGAATTGCTGAAATTGCACACAAGAATATCTGTGAAAATTAAACCCATTTAGTACAATTAATTTCTATATTACATCAAATTGCAAATACATAAAAGATTAAAAAAAATAAAATTACAAAAAATAAAAATTAATTTTGGATTACTAAAAAAGTAAACTCACTGTACGGTGTTTACTTAATGTTTTAGTTTGAAATGTTCCCAAACTTTGGAAACTTTCTGTCGTTTTCTTTGGCATGAATCTATGGAAGTCTGTTTCCGCCACAAAAAAAAAAGAAAAAGAAAAGGGTTTGCTGACTTTTTTTTTCGCAATTGCCACTTTATTTCTTGAAAACATCCAACATTTCTGGTGCATCCACCCTGTTGTTGACCTTAAGTTTGAAGCTGTTGGAGAATGACGGCAAGTCAAATTTCCTGTGTGTGTAAGCATACGTGGTAATAATGCTATTTCTGATTCTGAATGAACGAGGCAACTCTGCTTCATCGGTCTTGTTCATCTCCTCTAGAGTTGTTATACAGAGTTCTCTCCAGGGATCGAAAGCCTGTGTAATGTGTAAAAAGCTTTCTGGCACTACAGAGGGGGTGACACTACCTGATTGGCAAAAAAAAAAAGTCGGAACTGCAAGAAAAAAAGTCGGAAATTGCGAGAAATAAAGTCAGAATTGCAAGTAATAAAGTCGCAGTTACAAAGAAAAAAAGGTGAGAATTGCGAGAAAAATTGTGAGAATTGGGCAAACTTTTTTTTTACGAGGGGGAAACAGGCTTCCATACGAATCTTCTTCTCGCCCCTCGCTGTCTCCCTGTTCTTCCATTTTTTTCATTCTGCAGCATCTTCAGTGTTTACCTGTGCAGAGCGCTGACCTCGATTTAGGTGGTTGGTGAGTGTATGTGTGTGTAGTGAAAGACTGCATTACCCATTGTTGTCCTGGTGCAGTTCAAATATGTGGCAGGAAGCATACGGTGGTTGCAATCCATTATACACATTAAGCGCCTCCTGCAATGCTACAATGGTTGTGTCATGCTGAAAAGAAAAACACACATCAATAAATAGTCATAGTGTATATCATGTTTATTATCACTGAAATTTTTTAGCATGTATACAGTTCCTTGCAAAAGTATTGACCCCCCCTTGACGTTTTTCCTATTTTGTTGTCGTACAACCTGGAATTAAAATAGATTTTTCGGGGGTTTGTATCATTTGATTTACACAACATGCCTACCACTTTAAAAATGCAAAATATTTTTTATTGTGAAACAAACAAGAAATAAGACAAAAAAAACAGAACACTTGAGCGTGCATAACTATTCACCTGCCCAAAGTCAATACTTTGTGGAGCCACCTTTTGCAGCAATTACAGCTGCAAGTCTCTTGGGGTACGTATCTATAAGCGTGGCACATCTAGCCACTGGGATTTTTGCCCATTCTTTAAGGCAAAACTGCTCTAGATTTTTCAAGTTGGATGGGTTTCGCTGGTGTACAGCAATCTTTAAGTCATACCACAGATTCTCAATTGGATTGAGGTCTGGGCTTTGACTAGGTCATTCCAAGACATTTAAATGTTTCCCCTTAAACCACTCGAGTGTTGCTTTAGCAGTATGCTAAGGGTAATTGTCCTGCTGGAAGGTGAACGTCTGTCCCAGTCTCAAATCTCTGAAAGACTGAAACAGGTTTCCCTCAAGAATTTCCCTGTATTTAGCGCCATCCACTATTCCTTCAATTCTGACCAGTTTCTCAGTCCCTGCTGATGAAAAACATTCCCACAGCATGATGCTGCCACCACCATGCTTCACTGTGGGGATGGTGTTTTCAGGGTGATGAGAGGTGTTGGGTTTGCACCAGACATAGTGTTTTCCTTGATGGTCAAAAAGCTCAATTTTAGTCTGATCTGACCAGAGTACCATCTTCCATATGTTTGGGGAGTCTCCCGCATGCCTTTTGGCGAACACCAAACGTGTTTGCTTATTTCTTTCTTTAAGTAATGGCTTTTTTCTGGCCACTCTTCCGTAAAGCCCAGCTCTGTGGAGTGTGCGGTTTAAAGTGGTCCTATGGACAGATACTCCAATCTCCGCTGTGGAACTTTGCAGCTTCTTTAGGGTTATCTTTGGTCTCTTTGTTGCCTCTCTGTTTAATGCCCTCCTTTCCTGGTCCGTGAGTTTTGGTGGTTGGCCCTCTCTTGCCAGGTTTTTTGTGGTGCCATATTTTTTCAATTTTTTAATAATGGCTTTAATGGTGCTCCGTGGGATGTTCAAAGTTTTGGATATTTTTTATAACCCAACCCTGATCTGTACTTCTCCACAACTTTGTCCCTGACCTGTTTGGCGAGCTCCTTGGTCTTTATTGTGCCGCTTGCTTGGTGGTGCCCCTTGCTTAGTGGTGTTGCAGACTCTGGGGCCTTTCAGAACAGGTGTGTATGTATGTATGTATATATATATATATATATATATATATATATATATACACACACACCGAGATCATGTGACACACAGGTGGACTTTTTTTTACTTATTTAAGTAATTCCGTGACTTCTGAAGGTAATTGGTTGCACCAAATCTTATTTAAAGGCTTAATAGCAAAGGGGGTGAATACATATGCATGCCCACTTTTCTGTTGTTTCCAAAAATTCTAAAAAAATATATATATTTTTTTTCATTTCACTTCACCAATTTGGACTATTTTGTGTATGTCCATTACATAAAATCCAAATGAAAATACATTTTAATTACAAGTTGTAAAGCAACAAAATAGAAAAAACACCAAGGGGGGGTCAATACTTTTGCAAGGCACTGTATAGTTGTTTTTCATACTTTTTCGTAAGTAGGTAAATGTTCTACATATTTACAATTCAAGCTTAATAAGCAAATGCATTTTAAATAACTGATCAGAACCCCAATAAATAATTTTCCCATCTACAATTTTGGTACTTTTTGCACAACCCTGTGAAATCTATATTGGCAAGTCTTGTATTACAGTGTAGAAATAAAGAGAAAAAAAATAATCCTGACTCACCGCAGAATACATTATCATTTTCAGCTGCTGATTTGAGGTTGAAGTGGCAGCAGCTGATACGTTCTTAATAATCTGATCCAGCAAGACACCTAAGAGATAGAGCACTAGATGTCAAATTTGAGAAACAAATGTTTGCCTTTTATTTGTATTATATTCTCTAGTCCAAACTAGGAACCGCAATTTCATTTATGCAAGGCACAATGCCTGATACATTGCTTGTGTTCATCTTCACAACCTAACTGAAGCAGAGACCAATCATCCTGCACATCTTTGGTAATCTCTAACACCAATAACTTGGGTCAATGTCAAATTAAATATTGCAACACTGGAACGATAAAAACAGCTGCTTACTATTGCCTGTGGCCAGCAGACGTAAACGAAGGAGATGAGTCCTAAGGATCAAACACCTGTGCATGTTTTTTTTTTTTTATTAATGAGTTTTTTCTGTTTCAGTAAGAAGCAGAGAGGGGAGAGATACTGAATTAAATGTGTGTGTGTTATACGGATTTCACCATACCTCTATATGAACTCACAAAAAAGAGAGCACGGGAATTATTTTTCCCCCACACGGCTTTATTTTTATGTCATGTGGTGTTAAAAAGTGTGCTCTTAACAGAGTTTTATGCTGATGGTATCTTAAGTTTCAAACCCAGTGAACCAATGTTATTAATAGATAGAGACTCATAACGTTTGTATACGTTGCTCTGTATAGGGATGTCTGCTGAATTACATAAATGTAAATGTTCATCTGAGGTTGTATTTAGCTAAGACTTGCTAAGAACTCTTGGCTAAGGATTTTTATTGTCCTGATATGAAAACATCCTTTTTTACATGTATGGATGCAAAAGAGTTGCCACAGTCCATTCATGATTACAGAATAGCATGGACTAATGTGTCAGTATTCTGATAAGATAACAAGTGCCTGACCTGAGCAATGTTACTTAGATGGAAAAACATGTTGTTACTAGAGCTTTTGTATACACTGCAGAAATCAGAAGCAGAAGTCAAAATAGTTCATAGTAGAAGCTTTTTACATTAGCTGTGCAACTGTAACATTTTTAGGATCAGTAACAAGGACATCCGTTTTGTCTTCATTTAGTCCCAAAAATGTTTTTGAAGGCCTTTATAGTCACTGAGTGAACAAGATTAAGTTAAAAAAGCAAAGGACAATCCTACAGACTCTGACAAGCAAACATCACTGGTATAAGCCTCATTTTATATTCACACATACAGCAACATTATGGATAACATAATGGATTTCAATCTCAAGACGTGGTGCGGACAAAACTGTTCATGTCAAAAAGTAAAAGTGGAGGACTGTAGGTGTAGAAGTGATATTGCCACTTAGATTTTTTTTAATGCATGCATATTTGCCTTTCTGTTTCTTTACAACTCTGAAATTGTAAGATAATAAATATTAACTAGGTCTGACCTCCCTGTAGCCGGCATTTCTCCTCTCTTTTATAGACACCAAACAATGTCTGGAACCCGAAGTTCTTCAGCAGCTTCAGTGTCTTCATCACATCTGGAGTCACCCAGGCTGGAGGGGTTAGGCCATGCTTCATCTGCATGTAGGAATGTGCGAGAATAAGAGCAAAACATAGATCTAATCATAACATTTGCTTCATTTGTAGTTAGATCAATAAATATTGGACCTCTCTCTCTCTCTCTCTCTCTCTCTCTCTCTCTCTCTCTCTCTCTGTGCTCATGCACGAGTTAGTGGGTGTGTGAGTGTGGACAGAGCATGTGAGTGTGTGGTGCAGGTGTGAGTAAAAGCTCTATCGTTAGTAGTTTTGAGTGAGCTGAGTACGTTTTAAATGGTGTTTTTCGTTGTATGTCATTCAAGATCTGTGTTTAAGACACCGTGGCGCCTTTGTTTCTGTGGCATCATGGCTTTTACAAACCTTATGCGAAAGCACAGGTTCAAGGTGCTACCGACTGTTGTATGCTTCATAGAGGAGGTTGCTTCAAGTTAATCGGCTGCAGGAGCATTATTTCTGCCGCTCAAATGAACAAAGCTGTGGTCATGTTTGTGGATGAAGTTGACAAAGCTGAGTTTGTGGTTACTAGGGGGCTTGTTATAAAAGACACCTGTTAAAAGCTCTTTTTAGGAGTATCAATAAATGGGGGATGTTAAATAGGATAACGTAAAGGATAAACGAGGGTACTCCAAAGAAAAATTTTATCCTTTCTAACATCCCCCCATTTTTTTTTGATAATGATGTGCTAGCCAAACAGTTGTCTAGATTTGGTAAAGAAGTGTCTCCCATGAAACATACCAGCAGGTTGCAAAGACCAAGAGTGTATATACATTATTTCAGAAGACAGGTCTACATGGTTCTTAATAACATGAGTAAGGATTTGAACATAACATTTAAATGTAATCAGACCTTTTTTTATTTTTGCAGAAGAGAGAAACGACAAAAGAAAATTTCTTCCTGTCTCTTTTTTGTGTCCCCCCACCCCACTGCACAAAAAAGGGAAGAAATTAAACAAGAAAATAACACAAAAGGTCAAGAAATAGGGATTAACACTGAACAGGAAGTAAAACACATAAAGAAAAGAACAGAAAACCCACAAGTTAATGCTAAGGAAAACACTGAACAGGACACACAACAAGCTAATATCCAAAGTAAGGACGAGTGTGGAGGAACAGACAGCTCTGACATGATAACAGATGATACAGGTTTCACTCCAATTAGGCCAACAAAAAAAAACTACACGAGAAAAAGCAGTGGCCCTCAAACTAGGAAAAAGTACTACACCACACAGGAAGTAACTGCTGACATTTTTGATTAAAGCAAAATATTAACATTTTAATTTGGTATTAATTAATGAATATGCTCTAACTAATGATCCTGAAAGAGTTTCTTATTTATAGAAATAAAACTTTTAATCAGCTGTGACTTTTTATATGTTTTATATAGTTATATAGTTTATTTTATTTAGGAGGAGATTTTAACTGTACAGAAGACGACTCAATGGATAGGAATCATACAGAACTTCACACAGCATCTGAGCATGCATTAACATGTCTCATAAAAACACATGATCTGGTAGATTTATAAAGAAGACTACATGAGAGAATTATATTTCGTTAGCTAGATTGGACCGATAAAATTTTTTAAACATAGTTTTAATGTTTTTAAAGAAAGCAAAATAACACCTGTTAGTTCTTCAAACCACTTTTTAGTCAGATGTAGAGTTTTATTGCAAATCTTAAACTCAGAAGTGAATACTGGAGTCTCATCTGATCTTAATTTAAAGTAGCTAACAAATTGGACACCCCTTTACAGGTCTTCTTCTGACTGGAGAAAAAAAAGTATGCACATCTAGAGGCTGTAATTTTTGCCCATTCTCCTTTGCAAAACAGCCCCAGTTAAATCAGATTGGATGGAGAACATCTGTAAGCAGCAATTTTCAAATCTTGCCAAATATTATCAATAGGATTTAAGTCTGGACTTTAACTGGGCCATTGTAAATCATGAATATGCTATGATCTCAACCATTGCATTGTAGCTTAGGGTTGTGTCCTGCTGGAAGGTGAACCTATGTCGCAGTCTCAAGTCTTTTGCAGCCTCTAATACGTTTTCTTCCAGGATTGCCCTGTATTTAGGTCCATCCATCTTCCCATCAACTCTGACCAGCTTCCCTGTCCCTGCTGAAGAAAAGCATCCCCACAGCATGATGCTGCCACCACCATGTTTTATAGGTGGGCTACTGTTGGCCGAAGGAGAAGAAGGAAAGGAGGAAGACGTCTACAGAGACGGCAGGGAAAGGAGAAGTGGAGGAGAGTGGAGGTTCGGGTTGGTACTTTAAATGTTGGTACTATGACTGGCAAAGGGAGAGAGGTAGCTGATATGATGGAGAGGAGAAAGGTAGATATGTTGTGTGTTCGGGAGATCAAGTGGAAAGGGAGTAAGGCCAGGAACATTGGAGGTGGGTTTAAACTGTTCTATCATGGTGTGGATGGAAAGAGAAATGGTGTAGGGGTGATTGTAAAGAAAGAATACAGTAAGAGTTTTTAATAGGGTGATAAATGTTAAGCTGGAAGTTGAGGGGATGATGATAAATGTCATCAGTGCCTATGCTCCACAAGTCGGCTGTGAGATGGAGGAGAAGGAAAGATTCTGGAGTGAATTAGATGTAGTGGTAGCTGGTGTACCTAAGAATGAACGATTGGTGATTGGGATAGACTTTATTGGGCATGTAGGTGAAGGGAACAGAGGTGATAAGGGGGTGATGGGTTAGTATGTTTTTAGGGCAGATGGTGGTAGATTTTGCCAAGAGGATGGAAATGGCAGTGGTGAATACGTATTTTAAGAACAAAGAGGATCATAGGGTGACCTATAAGAGTGGGGGAAGGTGCACACAGGTGGACTATGTTCTATGTAGGAGATGCAACCTGAAGGAGATTAGAGACTGTAAGGAGTTGGCAGGGGACAGTGTAGCTAGACAGCATCGGATGGTGGTCTCTGGGATGGTTTTGGAGGCGAAGAAGAGGAGGAGGAGAGTGATGACTAAAAAAAGAATAAGATGGTGGAAACTAAAGGAGGAAGAGTGTAGTGTGAGGTTCAGGGAAGAGGTCAGACAGGGGTTTGGTGGTGGTGAAGAGGTGCTGGATGATTGGGCAACTGCTGCAGGAGTGATGAGGGAGGCAGCTATAAAAGTACTTGGTGTAACATCTGGAAATAAAAAGTAAGACAAAGAGACATGGTGGTGGTATGAGGAATTGCAGGAAAACAAGGAGAAAGAGGTTGGCAAAACAGAATTGGGATCGACAGAGAGATGAGAAAAGTAGGCAGGAGTACAAGGAGATGCGTCAGCAGGTGAAGAAGGATGTGGCGAAAGCCAAGGAAAAGGCATATGAGGAGCTGTATGAGAAGTTGGACACTAAGGAAGGGAGAAAGGATTTATAACACCAGGCAGAGAGACTGAGCTGGGAAGGATTTTCTACAAGTTAGATCAATAAAGGATGGAAATGGAAATGTGTTGACTAGTTAAGAGAGTGTGTTTAGAAGATAAAGGGAGTATTTTAAGCGGCTGATGAATGAGGAAAATGAGAGAGAGAGAGATGGTTGGGTGGTGTGGTGTTGGTGAAGCAGGAAGTGGATAGGATTAGTAAGAAGGAAGTAAGAGCCACTATTAAGAGGATGAAGAGTGAAAAGTTGGACCAAATGACATACTGGTAGAAGCATGGAGATGTTTAGGAAAGATGGCAGTGAAGTTTTTACCCAGATTGTTCAACAAGATTTTGAAAGATGAGAAGATGCCTGAGGAATGGAGAAGGAGTGTGCTGGTACCAATCTTTAAGAATAAGGGAGATGCGCAGAAATGCTGTAACTACTGGGTAATAAATTTAATCAGTCACACCATGAAGTTATGGGAAAGAGTAGTGGAAGCCAGGCTGTGAGAATGTTGATGCATAAGTAGAGTGAGGGTCAGAAGGAGTTGCATTGTGTGCATGTGGATTTAGAGAAAGCGTACAACAGGGTGTAGAGAGCAGTTGTGGTATTGTGTGAGGAAGTCAGGTGTGTCAGAGAAGTATGTAAGGGTGGTGCAGAACATGTATGAGGACAGTGTGACAGCAGTGAAGTGTGCAGTAGAAACAACACACTGGTTCAAGGTAAAGGTTGGACTGCATCAAGGATCGGCTTTGAACCCTTTCCTGTTTGCAGTTGTGATGGACAAATTGACGGGCGAGGTCCGTTATGACTCTCCATGGACTATGATGTTTGCGGATGGTATTGTTGTTTGTGGTGAGATTAGGGAGCTGGTTGAGAAGAGCCTGGAGAGAACGGGAATGAAAGTTAGTAGGAGTAAGACAGAGTACATGTGTGTGAATGAGAGGGAGGGCGGTGGAGGGGTGCAGCGGCAGGGAGGAGTTTAGGTACCTGGGGTCAACAGTGCAAAGTTATGGAGAGTGTGTTAAAAAAGTGAAGGAAATACTGCAGGCAGGGTAGAGTGGGTGGAGAAGAGTGACAGTGGCAAGAGTCTGCCAGAGTGAAAGGAAAAGTTTATAGGACTATGGTAAGAGCTGCGATGTTGTATATTTTAGAGACAGTGGCATTGAGTAAAAGGACAGGTCTAGAAATTGATTTTTTAGAGGGACACCGCATGAAGGACGTTTTGGGGACAAAGTGAGAAAGGCCCGATTGAGATGGTAAGGACATGTGCAGAGGAAGGACATGGGGTTTATCGGTAGAAGAATGCTGAAGATCGAGCCGCCAGGGAGGAGGAACAAAAAAGGCCAAGGAGAAGGTTTATGGATGTGGTGTGGAAAGACTGGAGGTAGTTGGTTTGGAAGGGGCAGATGTAGAGGATAGGGGGTATGGAGACAGATTAACCGCTGTTGTGACCCCTAATGGGGGCAGCCGAAAGAGGAAGAAGAAAAAGATACAATATACAGTGAGGAACATAAGTATTTGAACACCCTGCTATTTTGCAAGTTCTCCCAATTAGAAATCATGGAGGGGTCTAAAATCTGGCCTGTCGCTGAGAAACACGGAGTTTGAGCTCCCTCCAAAGATTCTCTATTGGGTTTAGGTCTGGAGATTTGCTAGGCCACGCCAGAACCTTAATATGCTTCTTACAGAACCACTCCTTGGTTATCCTGTCTGTGTGCTTTGGGTCATTGTCATGTTGGAAGACCCAGGCTCGACCCATCGTCAATGCTCTAACTGAGGGAAGGAGGTTGTTCCCCAAAATCTCGCAATACATGGCCCCGGTCAACCTCTACTTAATACAGTGCAGTCGCCCTGTCCCATGTGCAGAAAAACACCCCCAAAGCATGATGCTACCACCCCCATGCTTCACAGTAGGGACGGTGTTTTTGGGATGGTACTTATCATTCTTCTTCCTCCAAACACGTTTAGTGGAATTATGACCCAATAGTTCTATTTTGGTCTCATTTGACCACATGACTTTCTCCCATGACTCCTCTGGATCATCCAAATGGTCATTGTCAAACTTAAGACGTGCCTGGACATGTGCTGGTTTAAGCAGGGGAACCTTCAAACCATGACGGCGTTTCAGCTTGTGTGTCTTGTTCAGTGGTGGTCGACTTTCTGCCTTTCTTACCTTGGCCATGTCTCTGAGTATTGCACACCTTGTGCTTTTGGGCACTCCAGTGATGTTGCAGCTCTGAAATATGGCCAAACTGGTGGCAAGTGGCATCTTGGCAGCTGCACGCTTGACTTTTCTCAGTTCACGGGCAGTTATTTTGCGCCTTGGTTTTTCCACACGCTTCTTGCGACCCTGTTGACTATTTTGAATGAAACGGTTGATTGTTCGATGATCACGCTTCAGAAGCTTGGCTATTTTAAGACTGCTGCATCCCTCTGCAATATATCTCACTATTTTTGACTTTTCTGAGCCTGTCAAGTCCTTCTTTTGGCCTATTTTGCCAAAGGAAAGGAAGTTGCCTAATAATTATGCACACCTGATATAGGGTGTTGATGTCATTAGACCACAGCCCTTCTCATTACAGAGATGCACATCACCTAATATGCTTAATTGGTAGTAGGCTTTCCAGCCTATACAGCTTGGAGTAAGACAACATGCATAACGAGGAATCCACCTGCCACGCCCCTTTCGGCGCCCCCTTCACCGTGTCAGGTGTTTTCTCGGCCGCTTTCTCTGAAGCTCCCGCGGTTTCAATCGCACACATATGGGGCTCGTTTAGCATCATCACCAGCTCCTATTTAAACTTCCACACTCTCACTGTCCGTTATTGTTGGTATATGTTGGTTCACGGCGGTCGTTGTTATCGCGCATGTGTATCCCGGTACATGCCTTCCCACTGGCACTCTCTCAACGGCTGCTCTTTTCTTCCCAAAGCGCATTGCGGATTCCCCCCCCCGATCCTGCCGGTGTTCATTCTATGCTTTTGGATGGTCATCCCGTTCGCCTCCCGTTCATCGCATAACATTTAACAACAAAAGGCATACAGTGCCCTCCACAATTATTGGCACCCCTGTTTAAGATGTGGTCGTGGACTTCTAAAAATTCTCCTTTTTTTTTTAAACAACATAGAACCCAAATGCAAAAAAAGAGAAAAATCCAACCTTTCATTTAAGTACATTACTTTGGTGGTAAAAAAAATCACACATTTAGAAAGAAAAAAAAAAACTTGAAATCATGTGTGGCACAATTATTTGCACCCCTGATGTTAATACTTTGTACAACCTCCTTTTGCCAACAAGACAGCACTTAATCTCCTCCTATAACATTTCACAAGATTGGAGAACACAGAAAGAGGGATTTTTGACCATTCTTCTTTGCACAATCTTTCTAGATCATCCAGTGTCCTGGGTCCTCTCTTATGCACTCTTCTCTTTAGCTCGCCCCACAGGTTTTCGATTGGGTTGAGGTCTGGGGACTGAGATGGCCATGGGAGGACCTTCAGTTTGTGACTGCTGAACCACTTTTGTGTAGATTTTGCCACATGTTTTGGATAATTATCCATCTTCAGCTTTCTGGCAGAGGCCATCAGGTTTTTATTTAAAATATCCTGGTACTTCAAAGCGTTCATAATGCCATGCACCCTAACAAGGTTCCCAGGGCCTTTGGAAGAGAAACAGGCCCACAGCATCACAGATCCTCCACCATACTTCACGGTGGGCATGAGGTGCTTTTCGGCATACTCATCTTTTGTTTTACGCCAGACCCACTTAGAGTGTTTGTTGCCAAAAAGCTCAATCTTAGTCTCATCTGACCAAAGCACACGATCCCAGTTGAAGTCCCAGTACCGCTTAGCAAACTCCAGACGTTTACGTTTGTGAGTGTTAGTGAGAAAAGGCTTTTTCCTTGCATGCCTCCCAAACAGCTTGTTGGCATGTAGAGAGCGTCTGATGGTTGTTTTGGAGACTCTGTGACCCCAAGATGCCACTCTTTGATGCAATTCTGTGACGGTGAGCTTGGGAAATTTTTTTACTTCTCTTACCATCCTCCTCACTGTGCGTTGTGGCAAGATAAACTTGGGACCTCTTCCAGCCTTGTTTGTCACTGTTCCAGTTGTTTTAAACTTCTTAATGATTCCTCTGACTGTAGATACCGGCAAGTTAAGGCGAGTGGCTATTTTCTTGTAGCCATTGCCTGACTTATGAAGGTCGACACACATCTGCCTTACTTGAATGGTGTGTTCTCTTGTCTTTGCCATGTTGACAAATGGGTAAGAGAATTAGGCCTCTGTGTCACGTCATATTTATACCCCAGGGAAACAGGAAATCATGAATTACTAATTAAAAGTCCCTAAATACCCTGACCAACCTTAGCAACTAAAAAAAAAAAAATTTAAAAAAAAAAACCAATTAAATTTTTCAGAGGAATTAAGCTGTATGTACCAGATGGGCTGGTTGATTGATCTTGTTGATTAGACTGGATTCAACTTTATTGTCCTTGTGCAAGGTACATGCCCAGAGCCAATGAAATGCAGCTAGCATCTAACCAGAAGTGAATACGTGGCCTATTTACAATAAATAACAGTAAGATAAACGAAAGCGATGAGAGAAAAATGGCTAGACTGTCCCAAGCTGGCGGGCAGTAAGTATGAACTCAAATAAGTATTCTTTATATTTGGCCACTTTTCATCCCTATTTTTTATTTAATCTCTATACTGTGATAAACTGTGATATATATATATATATATATATATATATATATATATATATATATATATATATATCACAGTTTATCACAGTATAGAGATTAAATAAAAAATAGGGATGAAAAGTGGCCAAATATAAAGAATACTTATTTGAGTTCATACTTACTGCCCGCCAGCTTGGGACAGTCTAGCCATTTTTCTCTCATCGCTTTCGTTTATCTTACTGTTATTTATTGTAAATAGGCCACGTATTCACTTCTGGTTAGATGCTAGCTGCATTTCATTGGCTCTGGGCATGTACCTTGCACAAGGACAATAAAGTTGAATCCAGTCTAATCAACAAGATCAATCAACCAGCCCATCTGGTACATACAGCTTCAGTTCAATTCAATTTTTATATGTATAGCTCTTTTACCAATAGACATTGTCCAAAAGATTTTTTATTTATAAATCCAGTGATTTTGCAGACTGAACACCTGGTAGATGAGTAATACCAAAAAAATGTTTGGGGGGAGCCTTATCACAAATACACATGCACAATGATACATAAAAACTCTGCACAAAAGGCAAAAGCGGGAAGTGAAATAAACATGTTTACCACTAAGCCACCGTGCGCCCCACATCATGAGCCATATGCTTTATAAGATTTACAATTCAATAAACAAAAAATTACTGTTATTTTAAGCACAAAAAAAAAAGAAAAAACCTGATTTGTTATATAAAAGTTAAATTCTCTTTGGCTTGTACAAATATTTTCAGCTACTAAAGGAAAAGTATAAATTGAGAGTTTCCTGAGTTTTCTTTGCATAATTAGATGCCAAGAATTAATAAAGCAGCAAAAAAAAAAAAACTAAAGTATGACATAAGGCAGACTAATAAAATTAAACCAAACTAACATTAGATTTACAACTACAAGTGGCTAACTATATCTACTTATATTACTGATACAGTTTACTTAGTTTTGGATATCTAGTAACTTCTGTAAAGTTATTTTTTATCAGCATTGTCTAATGCTCTCACAGAGCCTCACCTCGCAGAAAAGTGTGTCATAGACACTCCACACTCTCTCAATGGAAACAGAAGTCAGCCCCGTTTTATTTTGCACCATTTCCATGAAATCCTGTGCATCACAAAAAAACAGAGCATTCATTACATTGCAAAACGGCAATACAATGCCACACACTCAAAATATATTTAAGAAAAGAAACTGCTTAACTGACATATACTGTTCCGTTTGGTACAGGGTGCATATTGTTCACCCGTATTTTCAAACAACAGTAAACTAAAATAAACACCCATTCATTTGTTCACATGATTGTGTCTAAATAAGTATTATTTTAAGTAGTTAATGTAAAGTGATATTTATCCTTACTTTGTAAGTGTTGGTGATATTGAGGAAGATCTCTGTTTTTTCTGTCTCATTCATTAACAATTGGTAGCGTTGGCAGTTTGCTATTGGAAATGACAGCAGCTGGGAAACAAAACAGATGTCACAGATACTCACTAGTCTTCATTCATAACAGTCTGATCATTATTGCAGTTACATTTGTTATTGCAATTTAGTTTAAATTAAGAAGGGGTAATTGATTCAAATAGTCCATGTGTATCACTGGTGGACAGTGTGCAATGTAGTAAGAGGAAGGTGCATAATAATACCATCTCCTCATCCTTGGGGACTGTGTGTATTGGTATAGGCTGCCAGTTCAAACCAGGATGAAACACTTGAGAGCCATTGGGTGGGTAAAGTCCAGCAAGATTTGAGGCAGCACTCATTAAAGTGCGATCAAAATCTGTGCTTCGTACAGCAATCTGTCACAGAAAGTATATGAGATTAGACAATCAACACCTAGTATACATTTTCATGTTACAAACCCGATTCCAAAAAAGTTGGGACACTGTACAAATTTTGAATAAAAAAGGAATGCAATAATTTACAAATCTCATAAACTTATATTTTATTTACAGTAGATTATAGACAAAATGTCAAATGAGACATTTTGAAATGTCTTGCCAAATATTGGCTCATTTTGGATTTCATGAGAACTACACATTTCAAAAAAGTTGGGACAGGTAGCAATTAGAGGCCGGAAAAGTTAAATGTACATATAAGGAACAGCTGGAGGACCAATTTGCAACTTATTAGGTCAATTGATGATTGAGTATAAAAAGAGCCTCTCAGAGTGGCAGTGTCTCTCAGAAGTCAAGCTGAGCAGAGGATCACCAATTCCTCAAAGCTGCAGCAAATAATAGTGGAGCAATATCAGAAAGGAGTTTTTCTGAGAAAAATTGCAAAGAGTTTGAAGTTATCATCATCTACAGTACATAATATCATTCAAAGATTCAGAGAATCTGGAACAATTTCTTTGTGTAAGGGTCAAGGCCGGAAAACCATACTGGATGCCCGTGATCTTTGGGCCCTTAGACGGCACTGCATCACATACAGGAATATATACTCTAATGGAAATCACAACATGGGCTCAGAAATACTTCCAGAAAACATTGTCGGTGAAAACAATCCACCGTACCATTTGCCGTTGCCGGCTAAAACTCTATGGGTTAAAAAAGAAGCCATATCTAAACATGATCCAGAAGCGCAGGCGTTTTCTCTGGGCCAAGGCTCATTTAAAATGGACTGTGGCAAAGAGGAAAACTGTTCTGTGGTCAGATGAATAAAAATTTGAAGTTCTTTTTGGAAAACTGGGACGCCTTGTCATCCAGACTAAAGAGGAGAAGGACAACCCAAGTTGTTATCAGCACTCAGTTCAGAAGCCTGCATTTTTGATGGTATGGGGTTACACATCTGGAAAGGCACCATCAATGCTGAACGGTATATTCAAGTTCTAGAACAACATATGCTTCTATCCAGATGTCGTCTCTTTTAGGGAAAATCTTGCATTTTCCAACATGACAATGCCAGACCACATACTGCTTCAATTACAACATCATGGCTGCTTAGAAGATGGATCTGGGTACTGAAATGGCCAGCCTGCAGTCCAGATCTGTCACCTATAGAAACATTTGGTGCATCATAAAGAGGAAGATGCGACAAAGAAGACCTAAGACAGTTGGGCAACTAGAAGCCTGAATTAGACAAGAATGAGACAACATTCAAGTCAAGTCAAGTTTATTTCTATAGCGCTTTTCACAACAGACATTGTCTCAAAGCAGCTTTACAAAAATTCCTATTCTTAAACTTAAACATCTTGTCTCCTAAGTCCCCAGACGTTTGCAGACTGTTATAAAAAAGAAGAGGGGATGCCACACAGTGGTAAACATGGCCTTGTCCCATCTTTTTTGAGACGTGTTGATGCCATTAAATTTAAAAATCAACTTATTTTCTTACCTTAAAATGATACATTTTCTCATTTTAAACATTTGATAGGTCATCTATGTTGTATTCTGAATAAAATAGTAAAATTATAAACTTCCATATCATTGCATTTTGGGTTTTTTTTCCACAATTTATACAGTCCCAACTTTTTTGGAATCTGGTTTGTAAATTAGGGTTACACAAGTTCAGAATAGTGCCAACCTACCAGATTCCCCAAAGTCTATATATTGTAGTGCTAGTAACCCTGTTATGAAATGTGAACACTATCAAAACAAGACAGTTTTCAGCAGTTTTTTATTCCTTAGAACAGTGTCAATGTAACTTTCTTATAAGAAATAATCTTCAATAAAGAGATTTTCATAAGCAGACAGGAAGCTGCATTTTGGAAATATGATAATAGTATATTAGTGAGACATGTAAAGAAGGACTAGCAATAGTCCAGTCATTATTATACAAAAGCATGAATTAATAGATTCCAAAAGCATTGGAAATGCTAATTTTCTAAAAATTTTATGAATCAACCTGGGAGAAGCTGTGTGTGTACCATCTCAGCACACTGTGAAGAGGATGGTGTGAGTAGCCAAACGTTCTCTAATGATCACTGCTGGAAAATGTCTGCAAAACTACAACCTGACATTATTCGACATCAAGTTGTTTGTAAGGGTTTTAAGAAAGCTTCTACTCTCATTCATAACTACTATCCACTCTAATGGAACTTATGATGGGGTGGAAATTTGGTGGGGTGTTTCCTGAATGAAAAAGGCATGGCATGTGTTGCTTTTAGGAATTTAAAGAAAAAAAAAAAGAATTGGAAAACCACTCTATCAGTGATGACAGAAGGCATCTGTTTACAAGTCGATACTATCGTTCAGTAAACAGTAAAAAGCCCACTTTGAGCTCATTATATTAATCCTCAAACCTCACAAACCTCAAAACGAGTATAGTCTTTGCTCAAGAAACCTGTGTAGCGCTTTCTTAGAAACTGGCCCAGCTCAAAGTGCTGCTCCATACCTTCCTGTAAATTCAAGCAAAACAAATAAGTTATCAGATAAAGCTGCAACAATCACACAAACAACCAAGCATCTGCATTATTGCAGAACATTATCATTCTGAACAAAATACTGCAGTGTGTGTGTGTGTGTGTGTGTGTGTGTGTGAGAACAGTACCTGAGAAAGCTGTCCAAATCCCTGTGGCCATGCACCCTCCTGGTACGGGTCTGTTGGATAGGCTTTAACTGGAGAACGGTCACCATGGCGATATAACTAAAGGAAGAGAGAAAAAGAAAAAAAAAAAACACCTAAATGGGTTTACACCTAGTTTAACAGAGGGCAAGCAACAGTCATTGTGGACTGTCAACCCCATAACTCTCATTGATGTGGGAAAGACAAAGAAGTTATTAGAGAACAATACATGTTTCATATTTCCCACAGCAGTAAATTTTGCCATCTCACCATTGGAATTGGTGTTTTGGCATTAGCACAAGTGCCAAAAGATATGGCTATAGCAGCCCGACTATGAATACTGAAACTGCGCCAAACAAAGAGTTTTGGTGCTACGAGGAGGTGCACATTTAACAGGGGGTGTGCATTTAAATCTGCAGTGAGTTGGGTGGGTAATGCCCTTTCAGCTAACTTCCTTTTGCGTCAACAGTTCCTGCAGTTGGATGTGGTTCCTCCTTCTTGGAGTAATGACAACATTACCCTTGATACACAGATGCACCATTGAGACAAAACCATTTTCTTCTTTCGTACTCTGATATCTTTTTATTTATGTTGTGTGAATTGCAATATTTGATATACAACTGTGTTACTGCTCTGCTTCAGACTCTTACTTATATAATGTGCAATCAGTGACATTGACGATATTGGACACCAGATCATGTATATATAGGCATGAGAACTACAGCACCAGTGTTTGTTTTATTGTTCATCCCATGTAAATTTCACACACATATTTTCTAATTAAACTGTTTTGTTTTGTAAATTATTGATATTCAATAGAAAATCTTGTGAAATTTTTAATGAGAATAACAAAAGGTTAAACAATAATGAAAATTTTTTTCACAGACTTCTTTGTTCTACACAGGTAGTAGTGGAATGCACCGTATTTACAATGTACATGTTTGATTTGAAATTTAACATTGCTCTTCACTGTTTACTTCATTTGCTTTAATTTAACTGTTTATTGTGTTTAAATATCTTCTTCTTTTTTTGTGGCTTCTCTTATTAGAGGTCGCCACAGCAGATCATCCGTCTCCATACCCTCTGTCCTCTACATCTGCCTCTTTCAAACCAACTACCTGCATGTCTTCCCTCACCACATCCATAAACCTCATCCTTGGGCTTCCTCTTTACCTCCTTCCTGGTGGCTTTATCCTCAGCATTCTCCTACCGATATACCCCATGTCCCTCCTCTGCACATGTCCAAACCATCTCGATCTCACCTCCCTCACCTTGTCTCCAAAACGTCCTACATGCGCTGTCCCTCTAATAAACTCTAATCCTGTCCATCCTCATCACTCCCAATAAAGACCTCAACATCTTCAGCTCTGCTACCTCCAGCTCCACCTCCTGTTTTTTACTCAATGCCACTGTCTCTAAACCATACAACATCGCAGGTCTCGCCACAGACCTATAAACTTTCCCTTCCACTTTTGCAGATATCCTTCTCATCTTTATTCTTAGTAACATAAACATAAAATCATAATATTATACAAAATGCATTTGCATAAAGATAAGCATAAAAATTGAAAATAGATTAGCATCACTGATAGATAGAGATAGATAGCATCACTGCTACCCACAGATGGCGATAATTTTTCTAAAATAATATTCAACTATAGACACTTAGACAGCAAGTAGATTACACTGAAAAACTGTAGTCAGTGTGAGATGTTTAATAAATAATTCATAGAGTGTGCATTAATGCAAAATGTACATTTTGGCAATTTGATCAATACAGTAACTCTTCTGAGATGGTACCAGATGGGCTGGCCTTTGTTACCCATGCTCAGCAATGAGCCTTAGGCTCCTGTGACCCTGTTTTCAGCTCCCTGGTTCGACTTCCATGACCATTTTTGGTAGGTGCTAAAAACTGTATAATGGGACTCCTTTTAAAAAGATCCCCTGACTCAGTTGTCCACCACCACAATTTGGCCAAAATTTTTATTTGCTTCCAACACAAGTTTGAGAGGTGACTGTTTACTTCAGTGTCTATACCTTGACATTTGCCATTCTAAGATAATGAGTGTTATTTACATCTCTAGAAATCGAAAGCGATTTTTTTCATTTATTGGACTTTTGGCTTTCTAAACACTACAATACTAAGAGTGAGACCGCAAACCGCTCTAGCATGAACATGTGAGGTCTTGTGATCAACAAAAAACATCTAATCAGCACTTTTCAAACAAGTTAAATGAGCCAATATGGATTTTTGTTTTAAATATATAATAAATTGATATAATATAAGAATTAATAATATGCGTTGCTTAAATAATATAAGGGTTAAAATTATATGCAATAAACCTATAGTCACCAACATTTAAATGGTATAACCTATTTATCTCTGTAATGCTGCTTTTATAAAATGTCCATTGTTAAAAGCGCTATGTGGTTGAACTAAATTAAATTGAAATATGTAATTAAATGTAGTTAATAAGTGAACCAGTAAGAATATGAAATCTTTAGTCACCGGTACTTTAATATTATTTGTGATCTCTGGTACTTTGCGTGTCTCATTACTAGGAAATCACAGGAAAATAAAATCAATCAAAAGCGTTTTTATTATCCATAGAAATCTCTTTACGTTGAAGTCGTGATGAGTAAGTGATTATAAAGCAAATATGTAATATAGAGATGTAGAAAATAAAAAGCAGTATCACACTCACCACTGTGACAAATGTAAGCTTACATTCTCCAACCGAACATCCGAATACAAATAAAAAGATACAATAAATCCAGGATCCCATGTTCGTGAACTCAGGAGCAACCTATAAGCAACATCGATGGCTTCCTGAAAGTAAAAGTAAAATGGCAAGAAAGGTTTACAACACGAGGATTAGTGATATTGTTTTGGTCCCCGAGACCGGTTTGTGAAAACTGATCAGACGAGAATCTGCTTCAGGGTTGCCAGGTCTTGTGCAACAATGGCAGATCATAACCCAATTACTGTTTAAATGCGCAAGTAAAAAAAATGTAAACACCACCTCCCACTCCATATTGAACTCCAGACATTTTTTTATTCTATTCACATTTTTGTTTGATTTTTTAGCATCTATTGGACTTGCAATGATAATTTAATTAATGAAAACGTCCGCTTTGTAGACCACAGCAGAGGTGCTTGTTATGCCCCTTCTACTGAACTAATGGAGATGTGCTTGTGTAGAACTGTCGAGACCTGGAATGTGTTACAGTAAATTTAGTTTTACTGATTTAAGAGAAGTGCCAGGAAGGAAATGTAGCACTTCTGACAAGTTTATATGCACAAATGCAGAACCTAAATGAATGATATTTAATGACTGATGGTGACCATAAAATAAAAATGATTTTGAAATGTCATGCGTTTTCTTTGAGAAAATATCCAGTTGACAAAATCTAGGCAAATATCAGAGATCTGCTGTTCTCATATGGCAGTTAAAAATAGTTATTAAAATGGGATTTTAAAAAGTTATTAGCATTTTTCACTCCTTGCGCTGCACCATGCTCACTCAGATCTGCACTGCTCGACTGGTCCCACAATCTCTTACTGGAAGTTCTGGAGTGCATCAAGACTCTTTGCTGTTCAGGCACCGAGGTGGTGGAATGAACTTCCCCTAGATATCTGAACACTGGCTATTTTAAAATGGCTTGTGAACTACCTCTTCCTGAAACACATAAATTAGCAGGTATTTTCCCTGTTGTTTGTATGTGTTTATGTAGATTTAAAAAGGGTGTACTATAATGTGTCCCAAAACAGTTTTTGGCTGATGGTAAGTTTACAACCCAGTGACCCAGTGTTGATTTATTCATTGATAGAGTCTTTGATGCACTTTTCTACATCGCTCTGAATAAGTGTGTCTGCTAACTGCAGTAAATTTAAATGTAAACTCTATTTTAAGGCTCGGTACATTTGTAAAACATCAGCAACTGGTCATTTTTGTTCTTAAATGAACAAACTGATAAATGACATTTATAAAATTAATGAACAGGAATTCGGATCTACTGATTCACTTTCACTAACTTTTAGAAGAATCTAAAAAAGAGTAGCACTAAAATGTGACACGTGTGTTGTTGGGTAACAGCTGAATTGTTCAGCAACTGAGTTTTAGGGAACAGAATTAAAAGTTTTGAGTTAATATGATGACCATTTCTAGGTGTTCATCTGCTATTGTGTTTTGAGCAACTGAACATTAAGTCTATGAAAAAGTACAACAGGAAATATGGGAATAGAATAGTTTCAAAATGAATACCTTTACAAAAATCCCTTAGATAAGTGTGTAAGTAAATTTGTACATATTTACACAAACAGCAATAAACAGATTTATATCCTCATTGAATCACAATTACACTTTGCTTAATGCAAATACCGGCTGATATCCAGACTACAAGAGTAAGTACAATGATCAGTATCGCTCATATTTCTTTGAAACCAGAAATAATAATAATATTGAAATGTGAAATTCTCAGAGCTCAAAGCGCAGACATGCCTCCATTAAAATCAAATAAAGCAAAACATAACAAACAAGCGGGCTCCAGAATATCAGTATGATAGGCTTCTATAAATGATAGAATATAACAAGAGATCTATTATTATATTATAACCTGAAAGAATATCATATAAATTTCACTACACTTGAACTCTGATTATCAGACGGAATCTTGGCCTGTTGAAAGAGTTACTGCTCACCAGGCACGTAAAAGTATTCCTAAACTACAGCACTATACAAAACGTATTACAACTGTCAGGATCAAACACTCACATGCGACTGGCTAAAGGGAAATCATTTTAAACATACACATGAATTTAACTTTATAAACTAACGTGTGTGTTTTTACACTGTTAGAACCTATATGAAAACCACGGCCATGGCAACCCTGTACATGTACTGATCGCACGCGATTCCTTCCTCTTCTTCGTATTCTTAATAAAACCATGCTCTTGGGCGCGTTACTGCCATCTACTGGATTAAATATTATAGGCACAATTGCACAATCCGCGTCCATGCCAGATTTACTGTAAATACATTTTAATTTACAGAAAACATTTAACAGCAACATTTATCACTCATCACCAAGACGGAAAGCAGGCAATAGTAAGTAGGAGTAACAGTATTAATTGTGTAAAAACTGGAACATGAGATTCAGGTACTAAAGTAACTAGTTTGTGAACAGCAGTGTTGGGCAATTACTAGTAACGCGTTACTGTAATGCAGTTACTTTTGACAGTAACTAATACTGTAACGCATTACTTTTTAAATAAAGTAACTCCGTTACCGTTAACGTATTGTTCGTTGTCCGTTACTTTTTTAAATAAATTAATTAATGTCCATATGGGCCCACATGGGTTTTATGGGCTTCACGTGGGCATGGGGTCAGAGTGGGCACTTTGATGGGCTGAATGTGGGCCCCAGTTTAGTCAGTGTTGTAGGCCCCGGTTAGGTTGCCCATTATGTTTATTCGAGGGCCCTGTATGGGTCACATTTGGGCTATATTTAGCTATATTATTCAAATGATGATACATTTATTGATATGTTTTTTGCATGTTTTATATGATCGAAACAAACATTTGATAAATAAATGAAAAAAAAATAAAGAATCGGTTGTGCAGCTCACAGAGTCTCCCATTGGCTCCTGTGTTCCCGCCTTCTGATTCTGAAGAAACTATCATTCACTACACTGGAGCACCTGACCTGACCTGGATAACCTGACATCTCTGTCATGGTTAGAGATTATCTTTTGTTTTAAATTAATCACATTTTACTGTTTGCTTTCATTTAATGTATACATTTGAAAGATTTGTGGTAATTAAAGTTACAGGCACAATATAAATAAGGTAAGTGTGGTGGTTGAACTGGTTTACCTCAGAGATAAACACCTGTGGAAAACTAAACATTCTTAACGATTAGCAGATAACTAGGAAATTGCCTACTGATAACAGGAGGGTGAAACAGTAAAAGCCCTGTGGAGTAATCTTTATAACATGTGTATATACCAGGGGTGGGCAATTAATTTTTACAAGGGGCCACATGAGAAACCTGATTTGTGTCAGAGGGCCACACCAATGATAATATTTTAGGAATGCACCGAAATGAAAGTTCTTGGCCGAAACCAAAAACCAAAAATGAGGAAACCAAGGCCAAAACCGAAAACCGAAGCACCGGAAGAAAAGATTGTCAATTATTAGAACCATTGCATTTATGGCTATGAGTGTGTACTAACCTCACTAAAATCAATGCATTGCAATTCAAAGAATAAATCAACTACAAAAGCTTTTTATTTATTATTATAAATATTTGGTACTATTCATAGTATTGACAGACAGACAGTGGTCAGTTATTATCAGCGATGGTCTGTTATACGGAAATAATTGACTGCCGAACGTTTGGAAGCCCATTCAAGTGAATTGAACGTTCTTATCTACAGCATTAAGAAGAGCCGTGTAATAAATAATATTATATTATAATTAGGGCCCGAGCACCGAGGAGCAGGCCAGAATGGCCTGCACCAGAGGTGCGAAGCCCTATTGTTTTCCTTAGAATTTATTATTATTATGAATAATTTTTTTTGTATTTATTTATTTATTTATTTTTTTACACACATTGGTCATTAGAGGTCCCTTAACATACTCGAAAACTCTTGAAATTTGGCACACACATCAGAGTCCTTTGTCACTAGGGCCTTACAAAGGCTGGTATACAGGCGTGGCAGGGGGGCTCTGTAGCGCCCCCTGTAATTAAAAAAACAAACATTCGTGCACAGATCGGGCAATTATGTTTGCACAAGTACGAGAGTTGGTACACATATAGATCTCATCGACCCAAACAACTTTCGCCCTCTAAACTATGAGCTACGCCCAACAGGAAGTCATTTTGGTTTGTTTTATAAGTGCATGCGGTGAACTTTTAAATACTCCTCCTAGGAAATTCATGCGATTGACACCAAACGTGGCGAACATGATGCCGAGACATTGCACTTGCTAAATTGTGAAGGGATTTTTTTATATTTTGAACGGTGCTGCCATGGCGAGGTGACAAATTTATGGCGAATTCAGAGAAACAGGAAGTGTCTAATATCTAAAGCAAAAAATGTCTTATTCGGATGACTAAGATCGCATCAATGTGCCTATTGTGAATCTTGGACATAGCGTCACCAACAGGCGCCAGGAAGTGTGTCAGTCACAAAAGGTGGATTTTTTGACAGTTGCATGTGGTAAACTTTTAAATACTCCTCCTAGGATATTCATGCGATTGCCACCAAACATAATCAAAATGATGGCTAGACATTGTAGATGATAATTTGCAAAGTGATTTTTGATATCTCGAACGCTGGTCTCATGGCAACGCGTCAAACTTACATTTTATTTCAGGCTTATTTAAAGCTTTTGGCGTGCTTAGATTAACTTGAAATTTGACACATACATCACATTTGTCGGCTGTTAAGTGTGTCCAAAAAGGTCGGACAAGGGTGTGTCCCTTAAGTGGCCCACTAGCGCCCCTGTTTGTCTAAAATGTGGGGTTTCTTTTACTGACAGTCCCCAAATGGGTCAGTAACAACATAAAATAATCCACTGATATTTACCCACTTGATGCACTTGCACACCGTGCATTGTTTTCTGGGGGGCACCATATAGCGATACACAAATGTGCGAGGGCCTGCCATCGCTGCTTGCAGCTATATTCATTATTATTTTCGGGATCCACGGGGAATGTTTTAAATATCAACCCGTCAATCCACTGGCTACCAGTGATCTAAGGCAATGATTTCCATAATTTTTTGTGTTATGCCTTTTGCCTTGGCACCATCACTGGAAAACTTTCTTGCCTTTTCAAAAACGTCCGCTACAGACGGATTGACTTTACTTTTCTGCGCCACGTTCTTCTCATATTTAGAATGGCAATTGGGGTGTTTGGATTTCACGGGATAAATTAATCCCGATTAGGAGAAACTCTTTGCAGATACACCTCCTTTTGAAATTTCAGCATTGCATATTTTGCACATCGCTATCCGCACACCGCAGACAGAAGGTCAGACAACTGCGATAGCAGCAACTCCAATCTGTGGAAGCTTCTCCAGGACCTCCATGCAACACTTAAACACAAAGTAATTTTTAAACACTATTTTATTTAAGTCAGACCAGCACAAACTGAATATATCACAAGGATCTTTGAAATAAATAACAAAGCAAGCTGAATAATACATTTAGAATCAATGAATATATTATTTAGCTTGTTTTGTTATTTATTTCAGAAATCCTTGTGATATATTCACTTTGTGCTGGTCTGACTTAAATAAAATAGTGTTTAAAAATTACTTTGTGTTTAAGTCAGTTTTGTGTTTGTATAGACCATAACGCATAAAAGGGCATTAATGGGAACATTAAAGAAGGTTCTTTAAAAAAGTAACTAAAAAGTTACTTTTAACAGTAATTACTTTTTGGTGTAAGTAATCAACAAAGTAATTGAGTTACTTTTTAAATGAAGTAACGAGTAACTGTAACTAGTTACTATTTCTTAGTAACTAGCACAACACTGGTGAACAATGTAGACTTGCTAAAACAAAATGAATGAACAATACACAATTAATTCATAATAAATTCAGTCTTAATGATTTAAAATAAGTACCATAAAAATTTAGCACTTCACATAAGTTTAAAATCTGTGCACAAAACATAATCCAAATTAATGATATGTAATGACTGTTGGTGACCTTACACACACACCAAAAAATAAAAATAAAAAAAAGCATCATTCATCACCAAGATGGGAAACAGACATTGCTTTGCATGAGTTTTGTAATTCAATTCCCTCGTCTACGAGTTGTAACAGGTAGCGCTGGTGCTGCTGCCTGAGCTTTAGGGCGCATGCGCGAAACAATCCACTGCGCATACACTTAAAGCTGTTGTTTTACAGAACTTTAATTATTTCCAATTGTTTTAAAGTAAATTACAGCATATAAAAAGTTATCCAACTTATTAAGCTTCACGCTTTCCATAATCAACATTTTCTTTTCTTTTAGCAAAAATATTTTTAAGTGGTTATTGATGCTGTCCCTTTTAAAAAGGATATGTTAAGTGATAATTATTTTCCTTGTACGTGCATAAAAAATAGTTCATTTTATCTTTCTCTTCCTACAGCCTTTTGGTTTTTTGTTAAAACCCATCCAGCACATGTGCACCCTTGGAACAGAAAAAGCAAGTTTAAGTGTGAGGAACTATCACAAATTTAAATGATGTTAATATTGTTTATACTTTATTATTGCTTTATCTTCCAGGTAAATATTATCTCCACAAAGCTAGAGCAAATACAGTATCTCAGATATATTCAGAGGCAGGTCTGGATGAAGTGGGAAGATCCGAGGAGAGAGGAGGGATGACAGGAAGAGAAGGATATTGATTATTACATAACATCTCATGTAAAAAGTCCACAAAACCTTTCACTTGGAATTGAAGGACAAAAGAGTGTACATGGAAACGTGGTTGATGACGTTGATGACATAAAAAATTTGGATCCAATTTTCCATTTTTTTCTCTGCTGCCTCTAAACATTACAACTCCATACCTTGTCATCCATCGAGCTCACATTCTTTGCCTTCTGTTATTTCCTCATCATTTGCTTTGGACCTGATCAGAGTGGGTAAGAGCAGTTTGATGAACTTTGTCAAGTTTCATAGTCATTTGTTCGATTTCTATGACAGCATCAACAGAGCTGTCAATCTGAAAAAAAGAAACATTTACATAATCTTAAAATCATGCAGGCAAGCTGATACTGAATGCAATACATACAAATCATCCTAGTGCAACAAAACACCCAATGGAGACCCACCTTATAATGTCCAGGGACCTCAGAAGGGTACCCTCACAACCAATAATCATATACAATGAAGATTGCTTCGTCGTCATCTGTTTTTTGGTTCTTAGTATAAATATAACAGCACAGAATCAAAACATTTAATTTTCTGCGGCTTTAGTTGCAGTTCTTATCGCCTTTCTCTTTGATGCCTAGTAGAGTAAGTACTTTGCAGAGTGAATGCCCCCTCAGAGATAAACTTCCTTTCAAAATTGCCGGTCAAAATCATCTCCCCTAAGTTATCACTTCTTGTTTCGGCCATTTGAGACTCGGGCTCCTCTGGAAATTTAATCTTCCAAGAATGCCTAGAGCGCCTTAAGTTGGCCCAGAAAGAGGGGCTCAGAAGCTCTCCATACAGACGATCCAGGGAAGGCCTTTAGGACATGGCTGGGTGAGATACTCTACACCTGTGATCACCCTACAAGTGGTATTGTTCCATCAAGAGGAAATACTGTTTCTGGTCCTAAAACACTCCACCACCAGCATCATTCTCGGGCGTCCCTGGCTCTCACGACACTACCCAACGTTTTCTGGAGGCCATGTAACATAATCGAGTGGAGCCAACAATGCAGGAACCGCTGTCTGCTCAACCTATCCCAACCACGACTGGTCCTAATTTCCCTTGCCTCGATGCAAATCGTAAGTTCAGTGACCCACAAAGAATTGAAGGTTCCCCCTGAGTATCAGTCCTTCCAGGATGTGTTCAGTAAGCAGGCAGCCACTTGCTTGCCCCCTCATGGCCCATGGGATTGTGCAATCAACTTAATACCAGGTGCAAAACTCCCGAAAGGTAGAATATACCCACTGTCCATCCCAGAGCGTGCGGCAATGGAGGCCGATATTCAGGAGGCCTTACAAAAGGGCTTCATCACCCCATCCTCTTCTCCAGCAGCTTCCAGCTTCTTCTTTGTGGAGAAGAAGGACAGCGGTCTCCGGCCGTATATTGATTACCGAAATCTAAACTCCCAAATTGTACAACTCCCTTACCCACTCTCTCTGGTACCAGCTGCCCTAGAAGACCCCCGTGGAGACCGAATATTCACCAAACTAGATCTACAGAGTGCATTCAATCTAGTGCGCATACGCATGGGGGATGAATGAAAGATGGCCTTCGGGCCACTACGAATACTAGGTCATGCCATATGGACTCTCTCTCTCATGACTAGGTCATGCCATATGGACTCTCATGCCATATGGACACTCCAGCAGTGTTTCAGACTTTTATAAATGAAGTGGTCAGACAGTTCCTCTATTGGTTCGTCATCATATACATCGATCGTACACTTGTTCAGAGAGAGCGAAAGAGTCTGGGAGTCGGTGCATACCCAGTTACAAAGAGCCCTTAGGACCATGAAAAGGTGCAGATCCAAAGAGATCGGAGACTTCTCCCTACCAACTGGGACACAAGGTATGGTTGTCAGCCCAAGATCTACGCCTCTGACTGCCTTGCAGGAAGCTCAGTCCTCTTTACATCAGCCCGTTCACTATACTGAGGCGTAATAATGACATGTCCATTTCTCCCTCTGCCACAGATAACCCCGTAGCTACTAATGATCCACCTCCCCCTGAGGTGCTCGACCAACCCTCTGTATACGCCATCCATGAGATTCTGGGATCATGATGTCGGAACCCCACGCTTGAATTCCTCATCTATTGGGAGCGGAATGGTCCAGACAGGATGTCCTGGACCTGGAACTCCTGGAGGATTTCAACCTCAGTCATCCTGAGCACCCTGCACCGAGAGCAGTGAGTCTTCAATCAGGGTCCACCAAATTGAGACTGTGTCTGTCTCCCAAACGAAACCAAAATGTAGAAATTCTGTTTAAGTAACCTGATTAACAATGAATTAATAAGACTGAATGCACAGGACCTCTAATCTAAAGATAGGATTGTTGAATCTTAGATCTCTCATGTCAAAAGCGCTATAAACAAAATTCTTACTGACCAGGAGTTTAATGTAATGTGTTTGACAGAAACATGGATTAACTAAATTAATATCTAGCAATAAATGAAGCTAGTCCTCCTGGGTATAGTTACATACAACTATTTATAATAATAATGAAAGTGTCACACAAAAAAATAAACAAATGTTACTTCCCAGTCTAGGGATGGGGCACACAGCGTGATTAAAGGCACGGGGTGATATATATTTAATGGGTGGATGGAAGTGTATTTGGTGAAAGTGTGATGGAAAATGGAAACGCAAACACCGGGGTGTCGTAAAGCTGAAGGTATATTGTAGTATTTACAGTACAACTCCAAGGCCAAATTCATAAACAAAAAACACTTTTTTTAACAAACACTACTTTCCTGCACACAAAACCCAAAAGAAATACAAAAACACTTGCCTAACTGACTTACCAAAAACAGGAAACAAACACAAACCCAACAGAAATGGCAGCCACTCTCCTATTACCGGTGAACAAAACAATAAACATGTACATATATTTTACAGGTATAATACAGTAAGTTAAATATGGTCAAAACGGGACAAGGCAAACTCAGAGTCAGAATGGGCGTAAGTCAGTAACAGGAAATCACAAAGTCTTGGGACAGAACTCTTATAGAATTTTGCAGATTTCATTACAAATCTAGCTTCTTCTTTAGACAAAGCATTAATTGTTGGTGACTTTAATATCAATTTTGGAAAATTTCTTAAGAACAGCAGTTGTGTCCATTCTAGATTCAGTAGGAATTAATCAGAATGTTATATACCAACTCATAGTGGTGTACACACTCCTAATTTATTATTTTAATTAAATGTTACACTTTCGAAGATGTAGCTTCTTTTAAAACCAAAATGATCAGGGAGAAAAAAATTAACACGGTGGTATAATGATTATACGCACACCTTAAAACAAACCAATCTGAAATTACAATGTAAATGGCATCAAACCAACTTGACAGTGATTTCAAATTGCATGGAAGGAAAGTCTTCTGGGTTACTGTAAAGCTTTTATTGCTGCTAGATCAGCATATTTATTCACCCCAATAGAAAATAACAAGCATAAGAGTAATGAGAAAAGTAGGCATGAGTACAAGGAGATGCGGCAGAAGGTAAGGAGGGATGTGGCGAAAGCCAAGAAAAAGGCATATGAGGAGCTGTGTGAGAACACTAAGGACACTAAGTGTTGGACACTAAGTGTTGGACACTAAGGAAGGAGAAAAGGATTTGTACCGATTGGCCAGGCAGAGGGACCGAGCTGGGAAGGATGTGCTGCAAGTTAGAGCAATAAAGGTTGGAGATGAAAATGTGTTGACTAGTAGAGTGTGTCGAGAAGATGGAGGGAGTATTTAAACGAGAAAAATGAGAGCGAGAGAAGGTTGGATGGTGTGGAGATGGTGAAGCAGGAAGTGCATAGCATTAGTAAGGAGGAAGTAAGAGCAGCGATTAAGAGGATGAAGAGTGGAAAAACAGATGCTGTTTTCTTAAACATCTAAAGAAAAATGGCAGTGGAGTTTTTAACAAGATTGTTTAACAGGATTTTGGAAGGTGAGCAGATGCCTGAGGAATGAAAAAGGAGTGTGCTGGTACCAATCTTTAAGAACAAGGGAGATGTGCAGACCTTCAGTAACTACGTAGGAATAAAGTTGATGGGTCACACCATGAAGTTATGGGAAAGAGTATAGGAAAGCCAGGTTGAGAGAAAAGTTGACCATCTGTGAGCAACAGTATTGTTTCATGCTGAGGAAGAGCACCACAGATGCAATATTTGCTGTGAGAATGTTGATGGAGAAGTATAGAGATGGTCAGAAGGAGTTGCATTGTGTGTTTGTGGATTTAGAGAAAGCGTACAACAGGGTGGAGAGAGAGGAGTTGTGGTACTGTATGAGGAAGTCAGGTATGTGAGGGTGGTGCAGGACATGTATGAGGACAGTGTGACAGCAGTGAAGTGTGCAGTAGGAACGAAAGACTAGTTTAAGATGGAGGTTGGACTGCATCAAGGATCGGTTCTGAGCCCTTTCCCTGTTTGCAGTGGTGATGGACAGGTTGAAATACAAGGTCAGACAGGAGTCTCCATGGACTATGATGTTTGCGGATGATATTGTTATTTGTGGTGAGAGTAGGGAGCAGGTTGAAATGAGCCTATAGAGGTGGAGGAATGCACTGGAGAGAAGGGGAATGATATTCAGTAGGAGTAAGATAGAGTACATGTGTGTGAATGAGAGGGAGGGCAGTGGAGGGGTGCGGTTGCAAGTAGAAAATGGGGTCATGGGGTATATCGGTAAGTAAATGCTAAAAATGGAGCCACCAGGTAGGAGGAAAAGATGAGGCATTTTATGGATGTGGTGAGGGAAGACATGCAGGTAGTTGGGTTGAAAGAGGCAGATGTAGAGGACAGGGGGGGGTATGGAGATGGATGACCTGCTATGGCAACCACTAATAGGAGCAGCCGAAAGAAGAAGAAGAAAAAAAAGCATCCTAGATTTTTATTCATTTGGTAGGGAAATGAACAGGTAAATAAAAGCACTGCACTAACATGCAAACCAAATAAGTAGTAATGACTTCATGATTTTAATGATTTAAACTTTTTCAAAAGTAAAGTTGAAAACATCTGGCAAATGTATATAAATCCATACTATTTATAAATAACCCTGTATAAAGCGCTGTAATTATAATAGACAATCCATTACAAAGTTTTGCTCCTATGCAAGAGAATTACTTAATTTTATTTATTTTCTTATCAAAATCATCAACTTGTATTTTCGATCCCTGGCCTACAATTTTCTTCAAACAGATAATTCCAGAAGTAATTGAACCTGTTCTCTAACCTGTCTTCCATAAGCATTGGTTTGTACCTAAATCCTTCAGACTGGCTGTTATCAATCCTCTAATTAATAAACCTGCCCTTGACCCTTGTCAGCTGTCCAACTATAGGCTAATATCAAACATCCCCTTTATCTGCAAAAAAAAGGGTGTGGCACAGCAGTTATGCTCACATCTACTTAGAAATTTACAAATTTTCAACTTACAAATTTTGTGAAATGTATCAGTCAGAATTTAGGCTTCATCATAGCACAGAGACAACGCTAATTAAAGTGGTAAATGACCTGTTCTTGGCTTCTGATGAGGGTTTTGTCTCCTAACACTGCAAGGATCTGTCTTAGGCCCACTGCTTTTCTCTTTATACTGTATATGCTGCCTTTGGGTGAAACTATACATAAACATGGTATTAGGTTCCATTGCTTTGCTGATGATACACAGAGATCAGCTTAACAATGTTGAGCAGTGTGAAAATGACATCAGACAATGGATGCTTGATAACCTTCTGCTCAACTCAGATAAAACGGAAGTACTTTTACTAGGACCAAATGCAGCTAGAGGTAAACTTTTAGATTACATAGCATCTCCGGATGGTCTTTCTGTCTCACTGTGTACAGCAGTAAAATACCTTGGTGTTATTATTGACTCTACTCTGTCCTTTGAGGCTTTGAGAGTGGTGCAGGACATGTAGGGGTACAATGTGACAGCAGTGATGTGTGCAGTAGGAATGACAGACTGGTTCAAGGTGAAGGTTGGACTGCATCAAGGATTGGCCCTAAACCCTTTCCTGTTTGCAGTGGTGATGGACAGGTTGACGGACAAGGTCAGACAAGAGTCTCCATGGACTATAATGTTGTGATTTGTGGTGAGAGTAGTGAGCAGGTTGAGAAAAACCTGGAGAGGTGAAGGTATGTGCTAGAAAGAAGGGGAATGATAGTCATTGGGAGGAAGACAGAGTACATGTGTGTGAAAGAGAGGGAGGGCAGTGGAGTGGTGTGGTTGCAGGTAGAAGTGGTGGTGAAAGTGAATGAGTTTAGATACCTGGGTCAACAGTACAAAGTAATTAGGGTGTGTCAGAGAAGTGAAGAAAAGAGTGCAGGCAGGGTGGAATGGGTGGAAAAGACTGGCAGGAGCGATTTGTGATAGAAGGGTATCTGCAAGAGTGAAATGGAAAATGTATAGGACTGTGGTGAGACCTGCGATGTTGTATGGTTTAGAGACAGTGGCATTGACTAAAAGACAGGAGGTGGAGCTGGAGGTAGCAGAGCTGAAGATGTTGAGATTTTCATTGGGAGTGATGAGGATGAACAGGAATAAAAACAAGTTTATTAGAGGTACAAGGCATTTAGGATGTTTTGGAGACAAGGTGAGGTAGGCAAGATTGAGATGGTTTGGACATGTGCAGAGGAGGAAAAACATGCAAGTGGTTCATTTAAAAGAGGCAGATATAGAAGACAGGGTTGTGTGGAGAAGGATTATCGGCTGTGGCAATCCCTAATGGGAGCAGCTAAAAGAAGAAGAAAAAGGAGAAGTTTGTGGTCAGTGATCAGGCTGGTTGCACTGATTGTGTTTGATTTATTAAATCGAAGTAGTTCATAAGAATCTTTTGTTGGGGCTATGCTTTAACAGAAACATGGCATTTGTCATTATTTATGGGTATATGTTTTTTTAATGTCATTCCGTTGAAGCACCACTGCTGTAAATTGGTCAAGGAAACTGATTACATTTATATTTTATATATTGGGATACCCAATATATCGATATTTTAGGAGTGAGTGAGTGAGAGAGAGAGAGATTGTCATAACTGTGCTAAGGTGAATGTAAACGTTGAATGTGAACAGAGGGAAACCCGCAAGCAAATGTTGGAGCTCTAAAATTTTGCCTGCCTCCCGAGCTTTCATTGGACTCACGGGGTTAATGGAATAAAACTTAGACAATGTGAAAAATTAGGTTTTCTGTATTTCAAGTCATACTGTTTATTTTCACTTACTCAGGTAGTCTATTTGTTTTTTTGGTTTTTGTTTTTTTGTTGTTGGTTTGTTTTGTTTTATAAGCAACAACGTTTTTAAAGAAATGTGTTACATATACAATACTTTTTTCAAACACAGCTGTTAAATCCATGCTTTCTGACATTTGCACTTGTCAATTTAACGTATTTATTATTTTATATCGTATGATAAAATAACATTAAAGTTAACTAAATGATTTAGTGATTAAGTGATTTTTTTCTTAAAACCCAAAGGGAATCTTTTTTTGAACCACAGGGTTGCAGAAGAATAACGATTGGCCAATGATGGGCATTTAAAGATCTAGCACCATACCAATAACCAAATCGTATTGCAATTTATTCTTACCAATAATTAAATGTACATTTGTCCAAATTTCCGTTTACTCAAAGAGAGGGTAGTTTTTCTGATGTTGTAATGATCATTTTCGTGCATCAAACAATTTTCCCAAACCCTGATAACTGCACCTTCAGTATAGGTAACTGCTAGTCTGCTCACATGAACTACCTTGGCAGAATTTCTGATTAGATTTGTTAAAAAAAAGGAACTGCATAAATCATAGTCTAAGTAAAACGAAATATTTTATACAAAATATAGAGGCTATGTATTCAAATAGTTAATAATAGTAATATTATTCTCATCTATAAATAAAGAATAAACGCTAGTTAGTTCTCTGATTTGAATACACGCTGCCCATTAGCTCATTGTTAGTCCTTCATCTGTCTGTTTTAGTTCTGGAAAAAAGAATCCTTATTAGTCTGTTCCTCCAGGTGCAGCACGGGTAGCATTATTTTTATTTGACTTCTCTGTAGAAATCCCGCCCAAAACTATTATAATTTTTTAAAACTTAAATCAGTGATTAGCCCTTTGAGGAGTAATTTTCCACTTTAAATCATCATGGGATAGGCTGAGGCACGGCCTACCTCAGTATTATACGGACGGTGCATGTAAAGGATGCTGAGTATCAATCCACCATACCGCCTTCCTGTCACACACACATTGATGACGTAACCTCAGTACTCAGCAGAACGCGAGTCCGCGGGATGGGGCCGATGGAAAATGGCGAGTCTGTGTAAACGTCAACAATGTACCATCAAATTACATGGTTTTCGTCAGGAACTTGACTCGTGGAGGCATAAGCTTATTCAATGTGTAGGTAAGGTCATTTAACATTTTACCTTACAACGGTTTGCGATATCAGGTCATGGGTGGCACAGCTAGAAACCACTGATGCTCTCCGTGTCAACCGAAGCGGATTTTTTTTTCTGGGGTTTGTGCTCATTTGTGCTTTGTTTTAAACGTGCACCTTGTACGATTCGATGTCCAGGTGCTTAGATTGTGGATACGCCGATAAAAAGCTTTTGGGGTTTTTTTCCCTGTAGTGCGCGCGCTCCCATTTTCACTGAGCAGGCCTGGTCTATCAGTTGTTAAGGTGCCAAGTATAATTTACATAATTACATAATTAATTAAAAGGTGTATTAGGGTCTCAGTAAATACAATTTTATCAGGTAGATGAAGAAATGTTACGTGTAATCACCCGAAATGTTTATTCAACGGCAGCTATTGGTGGAAGCTTAGTTTATAAAATGGATTTCTAAACGTAATACTACTATAGGCAGATCATATCGTTTCATTGGTTAATAAGAGACTAAAGCTAGAAATATTGGACATTAACAAATCCATACTATATCAGGGAAATAAATAAAGCCATATGAAACTGAAGAATGTGTAAAGTGACGTTACAGCTGGATATGTTGTCTGGTCAGTTAACTTTGGATTAACCTGCTATACAGTATTTTGGATTTGGTTTCCCTACACAAGAAATTGACATTTACTCAGATTGTTGTTGTTGGTTTTTTTAAATATTTTTTTTATACTAAACTCTAAATCGGTTGCATCCTGGGTTCTAGCTACAGTATTATTGTTTTGTGTGGATTTAGAGAGATCATTTCATTAATGAAAATAACTTGAAATAATTTTGACAGCAATGTTCTCTTACTGACAAACTTTGAGAGCAATATATTCTTACTGTTCAAGGGCAAAAATAAATGTAAAGTATGGTAAGAGTCTTCTTCCAGTGAAATCTGTCTTTGCAACTCAAATAAAACGGTCTACAAAAATGGTAATTCTCGAACATACTGTATCCTAATAGACAGAAACAAAGTCTTAGCACTTGTATATAGTCTGGAAACACAGTGTATCCTTTATCCAATGCATTACCAGCAGCTGCATCCATAATATTTTGACAGACCTTTAGGTGTACTTTTGTTATAGTGTGTTTGCAACACAACAGATTCTCATTGTAAATTTGAATAATATATAGTAACAGGCATCGCTAAATGAATGTACATTAAAGCAAAGCCTTTAGATGACTGAAAGACTTTCTCATCTCTTATGTCTGGGATGAAAGGTCTTCTCACCAGTCTGATAGACTAATTTTAATTCCATTTACTTTGTACATATGTGATTACAAATACATCATTAGCTATAAACATGTTGGGTTCCTGAATGAGCATTTGACAGACATCAACACAGTGCATAATTAATATGCAATTTATGTTTAAATGTATGTTTTGTATTCTTTGTTGCATAATGTATAAAATAACATTTTATAATATTTTATATAAAATAAAATGGAATAAATAAAATTGATGCAATACACTTTTTATTATATTGATAAAATTCAGTAATTGATTAAATTGGCACAAATTAAAGTAAATTAAAAAAATGTAACAAGTAAAAAAATGTATTATATTTGTTAGACCCCTTTGAGTTATATACAGTAGTGTAAAAAAGTGTTTGCCCCTTCTTGATTTCTTATTTCTTTGCATGTTGAATGTTTTAGGTCATCAAACTAATAAATCAAACTAGTAAAAGATAACAAAATTGAACACAACATTCAGTTTTTAAATTAAGGTTTTTATTATTGAGGGAAAACAAAATCCAAAACAACATGGCCTTGTGTGAAAAAGTGTTTGCCCTCCTGTTAAAACTGTGGTTTATCACACCGGAGTTCAATTTCTCCTGCCACACCCAGGCCTGATTACTCCCACACCTGTTCACAATCAAGAAATATCTTAAATAGGACCTGCCTGACAACGTCACGTAGACCAAAAGATCCTCAAAAGCATCATGCCGAGAGAAAGAAATTTTGAAACAAATGAGAAAGAAAGTAATTGAGATCTATCAGTCTGGAAAAGGTCATTAAATTATTTCTAAAGCTTTGTGACTCCAGAGAACCACAGTGACCGACATTATTCTTAAATGGCAAAAACATGGAACAGTGGAGAACCTTCCCAGGAGTGGCCCGGCTGACCAAAATTACCCCAAGAGCACAGCGAAGACTCATCCAGGAGGTCACAAAAGACCCCTCAAAAACCAGGACCTGGAAGATTTGCTGTGATTAATGGAACCATGAATTCTGCTGTGTACCAAAAAATCCTGAAGGAGAATGTCCAGCTATCTGTTTGTGACCTCAAGCTAAAGTGAACTTGGGTTCTGCAGCAGGACAATGATCCAAAACAGACCAGCAAGTCCACCTCTGAATAGCTGAAGAAAAATACAATGAAGACTTTGGAGTGGCCTAGTCAAAGTTCTGACCTGAACCCTATTGAGATGCTGTGGCATGACCTTAAAAAGGTGGTTCATGCTCAAAAACCCTCCAGTGTGATAAATTACAACAATTCTGCATAGATGAGTGGACTAACATTTTTCCACAGCGCTGTAACGGACTCGATGCAAGTTATCGCAAACGCTTGATTGCAGTTGTTGCTGCTAACGGTGGCCCAACCAGTTATTAGGTTTAGGGGCAAACAATTTTCACACAGGGCCGTGTAGTTTTGGATTTTGTTTTCCATCAATAATAAAAACCTTTATTTAAAATTTGCATGTTGTTTACTTGTGCTATCTTTTACTAATATTTGAATTAGTTTGATAATCTGAAACATAAGTGTGACAAACATGCAAAGAAATTAGAAATCAGGATGGGGGCAAACACTTTTTCACACCACTGTGTGTGTGTGTGTGTGTGTGTGTGTGTGTGTGTGTGTGTGTGTGTGTGTGTGTGTGTGTGTATATATATATACACAGTGGGAATGAAAAGAATTCAGACCCCCTTAAATTTTTCATTTGTTATATTGCAGCTATTTGCTAAAACCATTTAAGTTCATTTATTTTCCTCAATAATGTACACATAGCACACCATATTGACAGAAAAACACAGAATTTTTGACATTTTTTGCAGATTGATTAAAAAAGAAAAACTGAAATATCACATGGTCCTAAGTATTCAGACCCTTTGCTGTGACACTCATATATTTAACTCGGGTGCTTCATTTAAGTCCAGCTGTGTTTGATAATACTGATTGGTTTTGATTAGGAAAGCCACACACCTGTCTATATAAGACCTTACAGATCACAATGCATGTCAGAGCAAATGAGAATTATGAGGTTAAAGGAACTGCCTGAAGAGCTCAGAGACAGAATTGTGGCAAGGCACAGATCTGGCCAAGGTTACAAAAATATTTCTGCTGCACTTAAGGTTCCTTAGAGCACAGTGGCCTCCATAATCCTTAAATGGAGGATGTCTGGGACGACCAGAACCCTTCATAGAGCTGGCCGTCCGGCCAAACTGAGCTATCGGGGGAGAAGAGCCTTGGTGAGAGAAGTAAAATAGAACCCAAAGATCACTGTGGCTGAGCTCCAGAGATCGAGTCGGATGATGGGAGAAAGTTGTAGAAGGTCAACCATCACTGCAGCCCTCCACCAGTCGGGGCTTTATGGCAGCGTGGCCTGACGGAAGCTTCTCCTCAGTGCTAAACACATGAAAGCCACATGGAGTTTGCTAAAAAAACACCTGAAGGTCTCCAAGATGGTGAGAAATAAGATTCTCTGGTCTGATGAGACCAACGGTTACCATCCAAACTGACAGAACTGGAGAGGATCTGCATGGAGGAATGGCAGAGGATCCCCAAATCCAGGTGTGAAAAACTTTTAGCATCTTTCCCAAAAAGATTAATGGCTGTATTAGATCAAAAGGGTGCTTCTACTAAATACCAAACAAAGGGTGTGAATAATTAGGACTAGGGATGCACCGAATATTCGGCCACCGAAAATTTTCAAGCGCATTTTCGGTTTTCAGCCGAAACACTTTGTTGTGATAACGCAAACAGAAACCGTGCCTGCACGTGCCTGTCTAAAACAACATGTCTGCGGTGTGGACGTATTTCAGTATATCTGAGAAAGACCCACGGATAGCGATGTGCAAAACATGTAATGCCAAAATTTTGTCTGCAAAAACTTTCTCCACGTCAGGTTTAATTTGAAATCCAAACATCCCGATCGCTATGCTGAATATCAGAGGAACGCAAACGCACAGAAAAGCAAAACCCCTCAGAGCCCCCGCACTCCGTCTGTGGCGGACGTTTTTGAAAAGGCAGGAAGTTTCCCAGTGATAGTGTTGTATTGCTGTATCTTTAAGCAGTTGCACTTGTTCTAAATGTACTTTGTTTTTATGAAAGAACATATTTAATTGTACAACCTTTCAGCAGGCCAGAGAGCCTGTACATTATTAATGTACACATAAGTGCATTTTAGTTAAACATTTAAGACTAAATTTTAATTTATTTTATCCTGTGCATTGTTGCAATGTGCTATAAATAAATATTTTCATAATTTGTATTTGATTAATTATTTGAAACTTTAAAATTGATGTATGCAATTGAAATGCCTTGATTTTAGTAAGGTTAGTACACAATCATAGCTATAAATGCAATGGTAATAATAATTGCCATAATTTCTTTTGGTTTTTCGGTTTTCGGCCTTGCTTTCCTCTTTTCGGCCAATAATTTTTTTTCTTCCCTATTTAGGACCATGTGATATTTCAGTTTTTATTTTTTTTAATAAATCTGCATTAATGTCAACAATTCTGTGTTTTTCTGTTAATATGGGATGCTATGTGTACATCATTATTGAGGAAGAAATCCGTACCCACTGTAAATATATATATATATTTTCGGCCAATAATTTTTTTTCTTCCCTATTTAGGACCATGTGATATTTCAGTTTTTATTTTTTTTAATAAATCTGCATTAATGTCAACAATTCTGTGTTTTTCTGTTAATATGGGATGCTATGTGTACATCATTATTGAGGAAGAAATCCGTACCCACTGTAAATAT